>CM065598.1:3426049-3564080 GCA_033119425.1 Bufotes viridis | reverse complement strand
TTATTTAACATAAGTAGCATTTAAAAAATTCTGGTGTCCAATTTGCAGCAGTCCTCTTGTAATTAATACCAGAAAAAGGCATTATAGTGTCCAGTGTTGTCATTTTGGTTCCCAAAAGGCCAATTTAATCAATCTGGTGTTGGTGACACCCGAAATAGTAGGCCGCACGTTGTTACTCCTTTGAAAAGGAAATAGTTCTCCCACTGTGGGAATTCATTTAACATAAGTAGCATTTAAAAAATTCTGGTGTCCAATTTGCAGCAGTCATCTTGTAATTAATACCAGAAAAAGGCATTATAGTGTCCAGTGTTGTCATTTTGGTTCAAAAAAGGCCAATTTAATCAATCTGGTGTTGGTGACACCCGAAATAGTAGGCCGCACGTTGTTACTCCTTTGAAAAGGAAATAGTTCTCCCACTGTGGGAATTCATTTAACTGCTTCAGGACCGCCGTACGCAGGATTGCGTCCTGCGGGCGGTCCTGTTCTTCTGATCGGACGCCTCGGCGCGTCATCTCGCGAGACGCACGTCTCAAGAGTTGGACTACAGCCTGCCAGCGATGATCAATCGCTGGCAGGCTGTAGATGCGATATAAATCGCATCAAACAAGTATATCAGACGCTGTTTTGTGAACAGCGTCTGATATACCTGCTGCCTGGTCCTCTGGTGGTCCCATTTGCTGGGATCGACCACCAGAGGACCAGGTAACTATGTAAAGTTGCACCAAACACTACACTAACCCCCCCCCCCACCAATTAACCCCTTGATCACCCAATCTAGACCCCCTGATCACCCCCCTGTCATTGATCAAACCCCTTGTAAGGCTTCATTTCCACAGATCCTCAAAACACGGACACCGGCAATGTTCTTTCTGCATTTTGCAGATCCGCACATTGCCAGAACTATATAGAAAATGCTTTTTCTTGTCCGCAATTGCGGACAAGAATAGGACATGTTCTATATTTTTGCGGAACGGAAGTGCAGACCCGGAGCGGATCCGTAATTCCGGATCCGAGCGGGACAAAGTCTGTCCCCATAGAAATGAATGGGTCCGCAATTCCGTTCCGCAAACAGAATTGCGGACGTGTGAATGGGGCATAAGGGTCCCTTATCACGGCCAGTTAGTTAGCTACTTGTTAGGTAGCTAGCGCCCAGCCCACCGCACCGCAGTCACTGATTTTGGCAGAGATTTTTTCATCCACATTAATCGATGCGAATTACTTGTGCCAAAAATTTTTTTTTCTATGAACTCGCCATTCCCCTCATGGAATACCTTGGGCTGTCTTCTTTCCAAAATGGGGTCACATGTGGGGTATTTATACTGACCTGGAATTTTAGGGGCCCTAAAGCATGAGAAGAAAAATGCGTAAAAATGCCCTCCTAAAAGGTACTCATGGGAATTTGGGCCCCTTTGCACATCTTGGCTGCAAAAAAGTGCCACACATGTGGTATCGCCGTACTCAGGTGAAGTAGGGCAATGTGTTTTGAGGTGTATTTTTACATATACCCATGTTGGGTGAGAGAAATATCTCTGTAAACTGACAACTTTGTATAAAAAAATTTAAAAAGTTGTCGTTTACAGCGATATTTCTCACACACAGTATGGGTATTTATAAAAATACACCCCAAAACACATTGCCCTACTTCTCCTGAGTACGGCGATACCACACGAGTGACACTTTTTTGCAGACAAGATGCGCAAAGGGGCCCTAAAACCAATGAGTACCATTAGGATTTCACAGGGCATTTTTACGCATTTGGATTCTCACGCTTTAGGACCCCTAAAATGCAAGGGCAGTATAAATAAGCCACAAGTGACCCCATTTTGGAAAGAAGACACCCCCAAGGTATTCCGTGAGGGGCATGGCGAGTTCACAGAATTTTTTTTTTTTGGCACAAGTAAGCGGAAATTGAGATATATATTTTTTTTTATTTAGTTTTTTACAAAGTCTCATATTCCACTAACTTGTGACAAAAAATAAAATTTTACATGAACTCACCATACCCCTCACGGAATACCTTGGGGTGCCTTCTTTCTAAAATGGGGTCACATGTGGGGTATTTATACTGTCCTGGCATTTTAGGGGCCCCTAAAGCGTTAGAAGAAGTCTGGAATCCAAATGCGTAAAAATGCATTGTGAAATCCTAAAGGTACTCATTGGTTTTAGGGCCCCTTTGCGCACCCAGGCTGCAAAAAAGTGTCACTCATGTGGTATCGCCGTACTCAGGAGAAGTAGGGCAATGTGTTTTGGGGTGTATTTTTATATATACCCCTGCTGGGTGAGAGAAATATCTCTGTAAACGACAATTTTTAAATTTTTTTATACAATGTTGTCAGTTTACAGAGATATTTCTCTCACCCAACATGGGTATATGTAAAAATACACCCCAAAACACATTGCCCTACTTCTCCTGAGTACGGCGATACCACATAAGTGACACTTTTTTGCAACCTGGGTGCGCAAAGGGGCCCAAATTCCAACGAGTACCTTTAGCTTTTACATGGCTGCTCAGAATTTAGCCCTGCCCAAAATGCCAGAACAGTAAACACGCCCCACAAATGACCCCATTTCGGAAAGTAGACACCCCAAGGTATTCACTGAGGGGCATAATGAGCCCGTCTGAGATTTTTTTTTTTTTTTGCCAGAAGTTAGCAGAAATGGAAACTTTATTATTTTTTTTTTTTTTTCCTCAGAAAGTGTCATTTTCCGCTAACTTGTGAAAAAAAATGAAATGATACATGAACTCACCATGCCCCTCCGCGAATACTTTGGGGTGTCTTCTTTCTAAAATGGTGTCATTTGGGGGGTATTTATACTTTCCTCACATTCTAGCACCTGAAGAAACATGACAGGTGCTCAGAAAGTCAGAGCTGCTTCAAAATGCCGAAATTCACTTTTTTGCACCATAGTTTGTAAACGCTATAACGTTTACCCAAACCAATAAATATACACTTATTGGATTTTTTTTTATCAAAGACATGTAGAACAATACATTTAGAGAAAAATTTATATAGAAATGTAGTTTTTTTTTTTAAATTTTACAACAGAAAGTGAAAAATGTCGTTAAATTTTTATTAATAGCAAAAAAAGTTAAAATGTCAGCAACAATGAAATACCACCAAATGAAAGCTCTATTCGTGAGAAGAAAAGGAGGTAAAATTCATTTGGGTGGTAAGTTGCATGACGGAGCAATAAACGGTGAAAGTAGCGTGGTGCAGAATTGTAAAAAGTGGCCTGGTCATTAAGGGTGTTTAAGCTAGGGGGGCTGATGTGGTTAACATAAGTAGCATTTAAAAAATTCTGGTGTCCAATTTGCAGCAGTCTTCTTGTAATTAATACCAGAAAAAGGCATTATAGTGTCCAGTGTTGTCATTTTGGTTCAAAAAAGGCCAATTTAATCAATCTGGTGGTGGTGACACCCGAAATAGTAGGCCGCACGTTGTTACTCCTTTAAAAAGGAAATAATTCTCCCACTGTGGGAATTCATTTAACATAAGTAGCATTTAAAAAATTCTGGTGTCCAATTTGCAGCAGTCTTCTTGTAATTAATACCAGAAAAAGGCATTATAGTGTCCAGTGTTGTCATTTTGGTTCCCAAAAGGCCAATTTAATCAATCTGGTGTTGGTGACTCCCGAAATAGTAGGCCGCACGTTGTTACTCCTTTAAAAAGGAAATAGTTCTCCCACTGTGGGAATTCATTTAACATAAGTAGCATTTAAAAAAATTCTGGTGTCCAATTTGCAGCAGTCCTCTTGTAATTAATACCAGAAAAAGGCATTATAGTGTCCAGTGTTGTCATTTTGGTTCCCAAAAGGTCAATTTAATCAATCTGGTGTTGGTGACACCCGAAATAGTAGGCCGCACGTTGTTACTCCTTTGAAAAGGAAATAGTTCTCCCACTGTGGGAATTCATTTAACATAAGTAGCATTTAAAAAATTCTGGTGTCCAATTTGCAGCAGTCCTCTTGTAATTAATAGCAGAAAAAGGCATTATAGTGTCCAGTGTTGTCATTTTGGTTCCAAAAAGGCCAATTTAATCAATCTGGTGTTGGTGACACCCGAAATAGTAGGCCGCACGTTGTTACTCCTTTGAAAAGGAAATAGTTCTCCCACTGTGGGAATTCATTTAACATAAGTAGCATTTAAAAAATTCTGGTGTCCAATTTGCAGCAGTCTTCTTGTAATTAATACCAGAAAAAGGCATTATAGTGTCCAGTGTTGTCATTTTGGTTCCCAAAAGGCCAATTTAATCAATCTGGTGTTGGTGACACCCGAAATAGTAGATCGCACGTTGTTACTCCTTTGAAAAGGAAATAGTTCTCCCACTGTGGGAATTCATTTAACATAAGTAGCATTTAAAACATTCTGGTGTCCAATTTGCAGCAGTCCTCTTGTAATTAATACCAGAAAAAGGCATTATAGTGTCCAGTGTTGTCATTTTGGTTCAAAAAAGGCCAATTTAATCACTCTGGGGTTGGTGACACCCGAAATAGTAGGCCGCACGTTGTTACTCTTTTAAAAAGGAAATAGTTCTCCCACTGTGGGAATTCATTTAACATAAGTAGCATTTAAAAAATTCTGGTGTCCAATTTGCAGCAGTTTTCTTGTAATTAATACCGGAAAAAGGAATTACGGTATATCTTCCATTGTGGGAATTTTGGGGCTAAAAAATAATATATTTTATTGTGGTGCGAGTTGAATCGCAACAATGAGGAAACATTCTATTAAGGGACGAGGACGCGGTCGTGGTGGTGTCCGTGGAGCCTCTGTTGCTGGCAGAGGATGTGGCCGTTCGGCCTCAGGCGCACAAAGTAGTGAACCAACTCCCTCAAGTAGCCGGCAGAATTTACAGCGATATTTGGTGGGGCCCAATGCCGTTATGAGGATGGTAAGGCCTGAGCAGGTACAGGCATTAGTCGATTGGGTGGCCGACAGTGCTTCCAGCACGTTCACCACATTGTCTTCCACCCAGTCTTCTGCGGAAAGCGCACAGGTGGCACCTGAAAACCAATGCTCATCAGTCTGTCACATCACCCCCATGCATATCAGAGAAACTGTCTGAGCCTCAAGTTATGCAGCAGTCTCTTATTCTGTTGGAAGACTCTGCTCGCACGGTTTCCCAGGGGCGTCCACCTAGCCCTTCCCCAGCGGTGGAAGACATTCCATGCACTGACGCACAACCACTTATGTATCCAGATGATGAGGACATGGGAATACCACCACAGCAGAGTGACCGAGTCTCTAATGATGACGAAACACTGGTGCCCACTGGCGCGTCTTATTGCAGTGTGCAGACTGAACAGGAGGAGGTCAGGGAGGAAGACTGGGTGGAAGACGATGCAGAGGACGATGAGGTCTTAGACCCCACATGGACTGAAGGTCGTGCCGCTGACTTAAATAGTTCAGAGGCCGTCCAGAGAGTTCGCCTGCTATTGGCCAGCGCCAACAGGGACCCAGCACCCCAAAGGCATCTTCAAGGAGTTCCCTGGCATGGCACTTCTTCAAACAATGTGCTGATGACAAGACCAGAGTGATTTGCACGCTGTGCCATCAGACCCTGAGGCGAGGCATTAACGTTCTTAACCTGAGCACCACCTGCATGATCAGGCATCTACATGCAAAGCATGAACTGCAGTGGAGTACACACCTTAAAAACAAGGAACCCGCTCAGGCTCCCCCTGCTCCCTCTACCGCTGCTGCCTCAGCTTCCGCCTCGAGAGGAATGTTGCCACCTGCCGAGCAGCAAACAGAGGATGTGCACCGACACCACCACCGCCACCGTCACCTTGCGTCTCCACTATTTCACACAGCAGCGTTCAGCTCTCCATCTCTCAAACCTTTGAGAGGAAGCGCAAATTCCCACCTAGTCACCCTCGAGCCCTTGGCCTGAATGCCAGCATTTCTAAACTACTTGCCTTTGAAATGCTGTCATTCCGGCTGGTGGACACAGACAGCTTCAAACAGCTGATGGCCATGGCTGTCCCCCAGTATGTGGTTCCCAGCCGCCACTACTTCTCCAAGACAGCCGTGCCTTCCCTGCACATGCAAGTGTCTGATAAAATCAAGTGTGCACTGCGCAACGCCATTTGTGCCAAGGTCGACCTAACCACAGATACGTGGACCAGTAAGCACGGCCAAGGACGCTATATCTCACTAACTGCACACTGGGTGAATGTAATGGCGGCTGGGCCCCAGGCGGAGAGTTCCTTGGCGCACGTCCTTCCGCCACCTAGGATCGCAGGGCATCATTCTCTGCCTCCTGTAGCCTCCTCCTCCTACTCGGCTTCCTCCTCCACTGCTTCCACCAGCTCCTCCTGTCAGCCACACACCTTCACCACCAACTTCAGCACAGCCCGGGGTAAACGTCAGCAGGCCATTCTGAAACTCTTATGTTTGGGGGACAGTCCCCACACCGCGTAGGAGTTGTGGCGGGGTATTGAACAACAGACGGATGAGTGGTTGCTGCCAGTGGGCCTCAAGCCAGGCCTGGTGGTATGCGATAATGGGCGAAATCTCGTGGCAGCTCTGGGACTAGCCGGTTTGACGCACATCCCTTGCCTGGCGCATGTGCTGAATTTGGTGGTGCAGAGGTTCATTCACCACTACCCCAACATGTCAGAGCTGCTGCATAAAGTGCGGGCCGTCTGTGCGCGCTTCCGGCGTTCACATCCTGCCGCTGCTCGCCTGTCTGCGCTACAGCGGAACTTCGGCCTTCCCGCTCACCGCCTCATATGCGGCGTGCCCACCCGGTGGAACTCCACCTTGCACATGCTGGAGAGACTGTGCGAGCAGCAGCAGGCCATAGTGGAGTTTCAGCTGCAGCACGCTCGCGTCAGTCGTACTGCGGAACGGCACCACTTCACCACCAATGATTGGGCCTCCATGCGAGACCTGTGTGCCCTGCTGCACTGCTTTGAGTACTCCACCAACATGGCCAGTGGCGATGACACTGTTATCAGCGTTACAATACCAATTCTATGTCTCCTAGAGAAAACGCTTAGGGCAATGATGGAAGAGGAGGTGGCCCAGGTGGAGGAGGAGGAGGAGGGCTCGTTTCTAAGACTTTCAGGCCAGTCTGTTAGAAGTAGCTCAGAGGGAGGTTTTTGAAGCAGCAGAGGGCAGGTTCACAAGTCGCCAGCCAAGGCACTCTAATGGAGGACGAGGAGGATGAGGAGGAGTGGAGGAGGACGAGGATGAAGCAGGTTCACAGCAGGGTGGCAGCCCACACAGCTCAGGCCCATCACTAGTGCGTGGCTGGGGGATACGGTGGACGATGACGATACGCCTCCCACAGAGGACAGCTTGTCCTTACCTCTGGGGAGCCTGGCACACATGAGCGATTACATGCTGCAGTGCCTGCGCAACGACAGCAGAGTTGCCCACATTTTAACGTGTGCTGACTACTGGGTGGCCACCCTGCTGGATTCCCGGTACAAAGACAATGTGCCCACTTTACTTCCTGCACTGGAGCGTGATAGGAAGATGCGCGAGTACAAGCGCACGCTGGTAGACGCGCTCCTGAGAGCATTCCCAACTGTCACAGGGGAACAGGTGGAGGCCAAGGCCAAGGCAGAGGAGGAGCTAGAGGTCGCCCACGCAGCAGTGTCACGGCCAGCTCCTCTGAGGGCAGGGTTAGCATGGCAGAAATGTGGAAAAGCTTTGTCTCCACGCCACAGCTAACTGCCCCACCACCTGATACGGAACGTGTTAGCAGGAGGCAGCATTTCACTAACATGGTTGAACAGTATGTCTGCACACCCCTCCACGTACTGACGGACGGTTCAGCCCCATTCAACTTCTGGGTTTCAAAATTGTCCACGTGGCCAGAGTTAGCATGTTATGCCTTGGAGGTGCTTTCCTGCCCGGCGGCCAGCGTTTTATCAGAACGCGTATTCAGCACGGCGGGGGCGTCATTACTGACAAGCGCAGCCGCCTGTCCACAGCCAATGTGGACAAGCTGACGTTCATAAAGATGAACCAGGCATGGATCCCACAGGACCTGTCCCTCCCTTGTGCAGAGTAGTCCTTAATAACTGCCTAAAACATGTCTTGTTGTACTACGGGCCACTTCTTTATTTAATACAAATTTTATGTAACCCACAGTTGAATGAAACTCTCCTCTGTCTGGGCGCCGGGGCCTAACTAGATGAAAGTGGCCTGTTAAACTATCGGGTGACATGAAGCCATAACCTCTGCCATGCTACCTCTGTCCTCTGTCTGGGTGCTGAGGCCTAAGTCAAATAAAGCGGTCTTCTGCTGTGCTGGGGGATATGAAGCTAATCTCTGACCTCTCTCCTCTGTCTGGGTCCAAAGGCCTAAGTCACTGAAAGAGGCCTTCTCCTGTGGTGTGTGATATGATGCCTGAATTTGTGCTGTGGGACCTCTCTCCTCTTCCTGGGTGCAGGGGTCAAAGTATCTAAAAGTGTCCTTCTCTTGCGGTGGTTGATATGATGCCTGAATATGTGCTGTGGGGCCTCTCTCCTCTGTCTGGGTGAAGGGGTCAAAGTAACTTTATGGTGGCTTCTCCTGTGGTGGTTGATATTATGCCTGATTCTCTGCTGTGGGACCTCTCTCCTCTTCCTGGGTGCAGGGGTCAAAGTATCTAAAAGTGTCCTTCTCTTGCGGTGGTTGATATGATGCCTGAATATGTGCTGTGGGGCCTCTCTCCTCTGTTTGGGTGAAGGGGTCAAAGTAACTTTATGGTGGCTTCTCCTGTGGTGGTTGATATTATGCCTGATTCTCTGCTGTGGAACCTCTCTCCTCTTCCTGGGTGCAGGGGTCAAAGTAACTAAATGGTGGCCTAGTCGTGTGGTTATTGATATGATGCCTGAATATGTGCTGTGTGGCCTCTCTCCTCTGTCTGGGTGAAGGGGTCAAAGTAACTAAATGGTGGCCTACTCCTGTGGTGGTTGATATGATGCCAGATTCTCTGCTGTGGGACCTCTCTCCTTTGTCTGGGTGCTGGGGTCGAAATAATAGTAAGTGACCTTCTCCATTGGTGGGTGACTTGAAGCCTGATTCTGTGCTATGGGACCTCACTCCAATTAATATTGTTTAATTTTTATTTATTTTATGTTAACTCATCATTTCCCTATCTACATTTGTTTGCAGGGATTTACCTACATTTTGCTGCCTTTTGCAGCCCTCTAGCCCTTTCGGGTGTGTTTTACAGCCTTACCAGAAACCTTACCAGATCTAGCACATAAACCAGTTGAACTTGAAACCCTTGAAAGATTACAGTAATGAAAAATAATTATTAATATGGGCAACACTATCTGTACCCTTTGTTTCCAATCAAACAAAAGCGCAATAAATTTGATTTAACATTATAGTTTTATAAAATAATCTTTAACAAAATAGAATTATTTTTAACATAAATATATAAATAACCAAAAAATTAAGGTAATTTTTAATTTTCTCTGCTCCTCCAGCAGATCATCGATGTCCTTAAGATGAGCCTCCTCCATGGCTCGCATTTGGTGGGAGAACTGCATCTTGAGCTGCCTCATCTTCCTGGTTTGCTGCTCCCTGAACTGCTGCATTCGCAGCTGGTGCTTCCTTCGCATTGTTTTTATTTTTTTTAACATGATGTTGTCAGCTGTAAAATAAATGAAATAAAATTTGGAAATGTACATTAAAATACAATCATTAATTGTTATATAAAGCAGATGATATTTTTTTCTTGAAATCTGTTATATATTGGTTTAGGTAGGATTAATAATAGTTCCTTTTAGTTTTGGGTTATTGACTTAGTAGTTACGTTAATGGTTTTGATGTTGATCAATTACTTTTTAGTGTTTATTTTTTATATTACTGTTATGTGTTGTACTTTATTTGTTGCCTGTTTTATTATATTTTCTTCATTTAAAAAAATAATATAGTTTGTTAAAATATATTCTTACAAAAATGTATATATTGCATGCTTGTTATATCGTACTTCCAAAAATGTATGTGTCAGTTAGATACGTTATGGAAATCAGTACTCCCACCCGTAACATTAGCTTTCTGGGACACTGAATAAATAAAAATATCCACATCATCCATTTACCTTCTTGTCGGGGGTAGTGACCATCTCCTCTTCTGCCTCCTCAGAGTCATCACCCTCCTCCACTGCAGCAGGTGGGCTATGGGCCCGATAGCCTGATGGCCCTGCCTCTTCCTGCTCCTCCTCGTCCGAGTGGTCTGTCTCCTCCTCCACCTCCACCGCCTTCTTCTTTTTAGAGAGCTTGGCTCTCACTTTGGGAAGCGGAGCATCTGTAATGATGATGACCAAATTTTTTAAAAATGCCAAGATAAACAAGTAACGCCAAATTACAGTTAAAGGTACACAAATTAATCTATGGTAGTGTCTGGATGGCATAATAATTAACTACACCTATCTTTCTTCTCCTTTTGGCTTAGATCAAGTGTAGTATCATCAGTGTCTGCCTTGACCTGCCGGCCCAGGACCCTGTGGGTACCCCCTACACTCTGCCTTTGAGCATCGTTGATTAAGTTCAGCTTCAACTCACTGCTGCTATTGGGTGTTGGGCCACTCCCCAGGGAACAAGAGTGATTCGAGTCTATGACTTTATTTGGGCATGTGGCCTAATTGGATATAGTGTGGACGGCTCTCTAATTGCCCCAATGGATGGTGCTCAGATCACAATTGTTACACCCAAACAAAGAGGAAAAATGAACAGAAAAGAGGTGATCGGCACTCGCACTGGATACAGATCTTTACCCTTGACCCCTCTTGTCTCATCTGGATCCAGTGCGAGTGCTGATCACCTCTTTTTCTGTTCATGTGGCCTAATTGTCCTGATCGATGCTTGTTGTCTACACTCGTCCAGGCGTGCGAGGAGTTTGGACAAGCTTCAGGGGCCAAAGTCAACTGTGTAAAGTCAAAAAAACATATGTGGCCCAGAAAGAGGTCTCATATTGCCACCTTTAGCACCCTTTCCCATCAGTTCAACACCACTGTACTAAGTGATTTATTGTAAAGGGTTAAAATACTTATTTCTCTCACCAACATATTGTTATCTATCTGCTCAGTTATGCAAATAAGTATTGTACCTGGAAAAGATTTATCTCTGATCTTAGTGATCAGATCCATCGTGTGGCGCTTCAGATCTGACCACTTTTTTAGAATCGCATCCTTCCGATGAGTGCACCCATGCTTCTGCCACAGCTGGAAAGCAATTCTCCGCACTATGGCCTGCTTTTACGCCCCTTGACCTTCTGCGGTCGTACCCCTTCTCCAACATTTCCTGCAAGATAACAATTAAATCATGTAATCCCACAGTTCTAAAATACAATTATTAGTTATCATAGTCATAAGAACCATCAAAAATAACATTTAATATCAAAACAGTCAAAGAGTAGAACATCGCCATCCCTTTAAAAGTGACTTGAACATTGCCGCCCCTTTAAAGTGACTTGAACACTGCAGCCCCTTTAAAAGTGACTTGAACATTGCCATCCGTTTAAAAGTGACTTGAACATTGCGATCCCTTTAAAAGTGAAACTCTTATGTTTGGGGGACAGTCCCCACACCGCGTAGGAGTTGTGGCGGGGTATTGAACAACAGACGGATGAGTGGTTGCTGCCAGTGGGCCTCAAGCCAGGCCTGGTGGTATGCGATAATGGGCGAAATCTCGTGGCAGCTCTGGGACTAGCCGGTTTGACGCACATCCCTTGCCTGGCGCATGTGCTGAATTTGGTGGTGCAGAGGTTCATTCACCACTACCCCAACATGTCAGAGCTGCTGCATAAAGAGCGGGCCGTCTGTGCGCGCTTCCGGCGTTCACATCCTGCCGCTGCTCGCCTGTCTGCGCTACAGCGGAACTTCGGCCTTCCCGCTCACCGCCTCATATGCGACGTGCCCACCCGGTGGAACTCCACCTTGCACATGCTGGAGAGACTGTGCGAGCAGCAGCAGGCCATAGTGGAGTTTCAGCTGCAGCACGCTCGCGTCAGTCGTACTGCGGAACGGCACCACTTCACCACCAATGATTGGGCCTCCATGCGAGACCTGTGTGCCCTGCTGCACTGCTTTGAGTACTCCACCAACATGGCCAGTGGCGATGACACTGTTATCAGCGTTACAATACCAATTCTATGTCTCCTAGAGAAAACGCTTAGGGCAATGATGGAAGAGGAGGTGGCCCAGGTGGAGGAGGAGGAGGAGGAGGGCTCGTTTCTAAGACTTTCAGGCCAGTCTGTTAGAAGTAGCTCAGAGGGAGGTTTTTTGAAGCAGCAGAGGGAAGGTTCACAAGTCGCCAGCCAAGGCACTCTAATGGAGGACGAGGAGGATGAGGAGGTGGAGGAGGACGAGGATGAAGCAGGTTCACAGCAGGGTGGCAGCCCACACAGCTCAGGCCCATCACTAGTGCGTGGCTGGGGGGATACGGTGGACGATGACGATACGCCTCCCACAGAGGACAGCTTGTCCTTACCTCTGGGGAGCCTGGCACACATGAGCGATTACATGCTGCAGTGCCTGCGCAACAACAGCAGAGTTGCCCACATTTTAACGTGTGCTGACTACTGGGTGGCCACCCTGCTGGATTCCCGGTACAAAGACAATGTGCCCACTTTACTTCCTGCACTGGAGCGTGATAGGAAGATGCGCGAATACAAGCGCACGCTGGTAGACGCGCTCCTGAGAGCATTCCCAACTGTCACAGGGGAACAGGTGGAAGGCCAAGGCAGAGGAGGAGCTAGAGGTCGCCCACGCAGCAGTGTCACGGCCAGCTCCTCCGAGGGCAGGGTTAGCATGGCAGAAATGTGGAAAAGCTTTGTCTCCACGCCACAGCTAACTGCCCCACCACCTGATACGGAATGTGTTAGCAGGAGGCAGCATTTCACTAACATGGTTGAACAGTATGTCTGCACACCTCTCCACGTACTGACGGACGGTTCAGCCCCATTCAACTTCTGGGTTTCAAAATTGTCCACGTGGCCAGAGTTAGCATGTTATGCCTTGGAGGTGCTTTCCTGCCTGGCGGCCAGCGTTTTATCAGAACGCGTATTCAGCACGGCGGGGGGCGTCATTACTGTCAAGCGCAGCCGCCTGTCCACAGCCAATGTGGACAAGCTGACGTTCATAAAGATGAACCAGGCATGGATCCCACAGGACCTGTCCCTCCCTTGTGCAGAGTAGTCCTTCATAACTGCCTAAAACATGTCTTTTTGTACTACGGGCCACTTCTTTACTTAATACAAATTTTATGTAACCCACAGTTGAATGAAACTCTCCTCTGTCTGGGCGCCGGGGCCTAACTAGAAGAAAGTGGCCTGTTAAACTATCGGGTGACATGAAGCCATAACCTCTGCCATGCTACCTCTGTCCTCTGTCTTGGTGCTGAGGCCTAAGTCAAATAAAGCGGTCTTCTGCTGTGCTGGGGGATATGAAGCTAATCTCTGACCTCTCTCCTCTGTCTGGGTCCAAAGGCCTAAGTCACTGAAAGAGGCCTTCTCCTGTGGTGTGTGATATGATGCCTGAATTTGTGCTGTGGGACCTCTCTCCTCTTCCTGGGTGCAGGGGTCAAAGTATCTAAAAGTGTCCTTCTCTTGCGGTGGTTGATATGATGCCTGAATTTGTGCTGTGGGGCCTCTCTCCTCTGTCTGGGTGAAGGGGTCAAAGTAACTTTATGGTGGCTTCTCCTGTGGTGGTTGATATTATGCCTGATTCTCTGCTGTGGGACCTCTCTCCTCTTCCTGGGTGCAGGGGTCAAAGTATCTAAAAGTGTCCTTCTCTTGCGGTGGTTGATATGATGCCTGAATATGTGCTGTGGGGCCTCTCTCCTCTGTTTGGGTGAAGGGGTCAAAGTAACTTTATGGTGGCTTCTCCTGTGGTGGTTGATATTATGCCTGATTCTCTGCTGTGGAACCTCTCTCCTCTTCCTGGGTGCATGGGTCAAAGTAACTAAATGGTGGCCTAGTCGTGTGGTTATTGATATGATGCCTGAATATGTGCTGTGTGGCCTCTCTCCTTTGTCTGGGTGAAGGGGTCAAAGTAACTAAATGGTGGCCTACTCCTGTGGTGGTTGATATGATGCCAGATTCTCTGCTGTGGGACCTCTCTCCTTTGTCTGGGTGCTGGGGTCGAAATAATAGTAAGTGACCTTCTCCATTGGTGGGTGACTTGAAGCCTGATTCTGTGCTATGGGACCTCACTCCAATTAATATTGTTTCATTTTTATTTATTTTATGTTAACTCATCATTTCCCTATCTACATTTGTTTGCAGGGGATTTACCTACATTTTGCTGCCTTTTGCAGCCCTCTAGCCCTTTCCGGGTGTGTTTTACAGCCTTACCAGAAACCTTACCAGATCTAGCACATAAACCAGTTGAACTTGAAACCCTTGAAAGATTACAGTAATGAAAAATAATTATTAATATGGGCAACACTATCTGTACCCTTTGTTTCCAATCAAACAAAACGCAATAAATTTGATTTAACATTATAGTTTTATAAAATAATCTTTAACAAAATAGAATTATTTTTTAACATAAATATATAAATAACCCAAAAAATTAAGGTAATTTTTTAATTTTTCTCTGCTCCTCCAGCATATCATCGATGTCCTTAAGATGAGCCTCCTCCATGGCTCGCATTTGGTGGGAGAACTGCATCTTGAGCTGCCTCATCTTCCTGGTTTGCTGCTCCCTGAACTGCTGCATTCGCAGCTGGTGCTTCCTTCGCATTGTTTTTATTTTTTTTAACATGATGTTGTCAGCTGTAAAATAAATGAAATAAAATTTGGAAATGTACATTAAAAATACAATCATTAATTGTTATATAAAGCAGATGATATTTTTTCTTGAAATCTGTTATATATTGGTTTAGGTAGGATTAATAATAGTTCCTTTTAGTTTTGGGTTATTGACTTAGTAGTTACGTTAATGGTTTTGATGTTGATCAATTACTTTTTAGTGTTTATTTTTATATTACTGTTATGTGTTGTACTTTATTTGTTGCCTGTTTTATTATATTTTCTTCATTTAAAAAATAATATAGTTTGTTAAAATATATTCTTACAAAAATGTATATATTGCATGCTTGTTATATCGTACTTCCAAAAATGTATGTGTCAGTTAGATACGTTATGGAAATCAGTACTCCCACCCGTAACATTAGCTTTCTGGGACACTGAATAAATAAAAATATCCACATCATCCATTTACCTTCTTGTCGGGGGTAGTGACCATCTCCTCTTCTGTCTCCTCAGAGTCATCACCCTCCTCCACTGCAGCAGGTGGGCTATGGGCCCGATAGCCTGATGGCCCTGCCTCTTCCTGCTCCTCCTCGTCCGAGTGGTCTGTCTCCTCCTCCACCTCCACCGCCTTCTTCTTTTAGAGAGCTTGGCTCTCACTTTGGGAAGCGGAGCATCTGTAATGATGATGACCAAATTTTTTAAAAATGCCAAGATAAACAAGTAACGCCAAATTACAGTTAAAGGTACACAAATTAATCTATGGTAGTGTCTGGATGGCATAATAATTAACTACACCTATCTTTCTTCTCCTTTTGGCTTAGATCAAGTGTAGTATCATCAGTGTCTGCCTTGACCTGCCGGCCCAGGACCCTGTGGGTACCCCCTACACTCTGCCTTTGAGCATCGTTGATTAAGTTCAGCTTCAACTCACTGCTGCTATTGGGTGTTGGGCCACTCCCCAGGGAACAAGAGTGATTCGAGTCTATGACTTTATTTGGGCATGTGGCCTAATTGGATATAGTGTGGACGGCTCTCTAATTGCCCCAATGGATGGTGCTCAGATCACAATTGTTACACCCAAACAAAAGAGGAAAAATGAACAGAAAAAGAGGTGATCGGCACTCGCACTGGATACAGATCTTTACCCTTGACCCCTCTTGTCTCATCTGGATCCAGTGCGAGTGCTGATCACCTCTTTTTCTGTTCATGTGGCCTAATTGTCCTGATCGATGCTTGTTGTCTACACTCGTCCAGACGTGCGAGGAGTTTGGACAAGCTTCAGGGGCCAAAGTCAACTGTGTAAAGTCAAAAAACATATGTGGCCCAGAAAGAGGTCTCATATTGCCACCTTTAGCACCCTTTCCCATCAGTTCAACACCACTGTACTAAGTGATTTATTGTAAAGGGTTAAAATACTTATTTCTCTCACCAACATATTGTTATCTATCTGCTCAGTTATGCAAATAAGTATTGTACCTGGAAAAGATTTATCTCTGATCTTAGTGATCAGATCCATTGTGTGGCGCTTCAGATCTGACCACTTTTTTAGAATCGCATCCTTCCGATGAGTGCACCCATGCTTCTGCCACAGCTGGAAAGCAATTCTCCGCACTATGGCCTGCTTTTCGCCCCTTGACCTTCTGCGGTCGTACCCCTTCTCCAACATTTCCTGCAAGATAACAATTAAATCATGTAATCCCACAGTTCTAAAATACAATTATTAGTTATCATAGTCATAAGAACCATCAAAAATAACATTTAATATCAAAACAGTCAAAGAGTAGAACATCGCCATCCCTTTAAAAGTGACTTGAACATTGCCGCCCCTTTAAAAGTGACTTGAACACTGCAGCCCCTTTAAAAGTGACTTGAACATTGCCATCCGTTTAAAAGTGACTTGAACATTGCGATCCCTTTAAAAGTGACTTGAATATTGCCGCCCTTTAAAAGTGACGTGAACATCGCCATCCCTTTAAAAGTGACTTGAACATTGCGATCCCTTTAAAAGTGACTTGAATATTGCCGCCCCTTTAAAAGTGACTTGAACATCGCCATCCCTTTAAAAGTGACTTGAACATCGTCATCCCTTTAAAAGTGACTTGAACATTGCCACCCCTTTAACAGTGTCTTTCACTAATCACTCATGTAGTTGTGCAGTCTGCTAAAGCCTGTGATGAGTTTATGTCACCAAGCAGTAGGACATGTGACAGTGTAAGGCAGTTATGAGATCAGTGAAGGCCTGCAGGCTTCTTGGCTAATAAAAATCATTAATAAGTTTAAATCACATTACTGCATTACACACTAACTAAGTTCAATTACTTACAGTTATTAAGAAATCCAGCTCTTCTTTAGAGAAATTACTTTTCGCCATAATCGCTGGGACAGTCACCAATCTCCACTCTCGTCTCTCTTGATCCGATCCGAGGTAACGCACACACGTACAGACGCACGTACACGATTCTTGAATAGTTGTATTATCGCGATAATAAAACTAACAGTGTAAAGTTGACTGTATTGCTCTAAGTTATACTAAAACTGACTAAGAGACAGCTTTAAGTTCTATTCGAACGCAATTGCAACTTTGGAACTTAAAGTGGTGTACGATTTTAAAAGTTGAGTACTAAAAAGTTGAAATCGCAATGCGATTCTTATGTATTTGCTTAATCGCATTGCGATTACAACTTTGAGCTACCGATCACCATGGGAACGCCTCCTCCAGTAGAATGTACTGTCGGATGTGAGAATTAAGTTGAAATCGCAATGCGATTCTTATATATCTGCTTAATCGCATTGCCGTTTCAACTTAGCATTGCTAAATAATTCCATCCATATTCGTTAACTTACTGACTCAGTAAGTTAACGATATGGATGGAATTATTTAGCAATGCTAAGTTAAAATCGCAATGCGATTAAGCAAATATATAAGAATCGCATTGCGATTTCAACTTAATTCTCAGATCCCACAGTACATTCTACTGGGGGAGGCGTTCCCATGGTGATCGTTAGCTCAAAGTTGTAATCGCAATGCGTTTATTGCGGTATATTATCCCTCTGGGTGTCTTTTACAGCCTTTTTAGTGCCCAAAAGTTCGGGTCCCCATTGACTTCTATGGGGTTCGGGTTCGGGATGAAGTTCGGGTCGAGTTCGAATCCCGAACCCGAACTTTTCCCGGAAGTTCGGCCGAACTCGCCGAACCCGAACTTCCAGGTGTTTGCTCAACTCTATTTCTGAGGATTTGACCTCTCTGCAGCGTCGTGACCTCTGAAGATATCTTCACATTCCTGCTGCAGGAGTAGTAAAAGTAGCCCCCACCTTTGGGGAAAACTGGATTATATCGCAGTTTACAGAAGGCTCACAGATAGACGCTGAAACAATAAGATCACTTATTGGAGAAGAGATATTTATGCAGGAATCAACACGATTAGACTGCAAAATAAACAACATGTTAGACATCTTCTCCTTGGCCACAATTTTAGGGTCGGAAGCGCTTGCAAGGCAAAAAGGGGTTAGTAATCACATTAGATTCTCCCTCAACTGTTTCAGTAACCTTGCATTGGCCCTGGCTCTGACCCTGCTCTGCCTGCTTTATGGGGCTGAGCTGGGACCTGGAGCTGCCCCTAAAAAAAGGCTCAGGTTGTTTCCCTGTGGAACCTTGGGACAACTTACTTACAATGTGACTTAGCTTGTCCACTTGATCTTGTGGTGCGCCCTTATTATTATTGGCGGGTGACCTACTCCTGGGGGGAGTAGAGGGTTCAGACTTACATTCCCTCTGTTGTCTGGGCCTGTTATTCCAGCGCCTGTATCATTGGGGACTACTATTGTAATATGGACGGTAGTTGGACCTTTGAGTACCAGCATTATCCCCCTCTGACTAGTGTTGAGCGAACAGTTCGAAAATCGTTCGGGTCCGTACCGAATTTTGGGGTGTCCGTGACACGGACCCGAACCCGGACATTTTCAAAAAAGTTTGGGTTCGGGTCCGGTGTTCGTCGATTACTTCCCGCTTTCTGAAGGGCTGCACAGCAGCCAATCAGCTAGCGTTTTACTTCTTGCCCTAAGAGCCCATCACAGCCATGCCTACTAATGGCATGGTGTGATTGGCCAAGTGCAGCATGTGACCCAGCCTCTATTTAAGCTGGAGTCACGTAGCGCCGCACGTCACACTGCTCTGACTAGTGTAGGGAGAGGATGCAGCTTCTGTGAGGGCGAGATAGGCAGGGATAAAGAAGTGATTGAATGATCTACCTTTCTACACCTGTGCATCAGAACAACTCAGCTGAGCTGTTCAGTGAAAGTCACTATTTTGTTGAGACTTGCCAGAGTGATTTTTACTGGCACATGTAACTGGGCTGACCGGCGGTGGCCATTTTGGGACTTGTGGTGCACCAGCACAAGCTGCCAATGAGTCTAAACCAAAGCTCCAAAGAAGTGAAAAATCTACACCTGTGAATCAGAACAACAGCGATTAAGCTGCTCAGTCAAAGTCAATTTTTTTTCTGGCTGGGCAGACCGTTTTCTGGCACATGTTACTGGGCTGATAGGCGGCGGCCATTTTGGGACTTGTGGTGCTACAGCAAAAGCTGCCACAACGTCCATTAATCTCATGTAATAGTCGATTTTTTCATAGATATACTACATCAGGGGTTTGGCTGTGCTTGTGTCACCCATACTAACTGAAAAGATATTTAATATATCAGTGGTGAAACTGAAAGTAACCCACTTGGAGCAAATCCCATGAATGTGCTGTTCCTGCTAGGCTAGCCAGTGCCACTACAGCCAAGTCCAATACTGTCAGCCAGAAATATTTTTTTTTTTTTATGTGCCAGAAATATAAATTAGAAAAAGCTTTCACCGTAATAATAAAATTATTCTGGTGTTAGACCAGAAGAAGCACTCCTGTTGTAATTAATACTGTAAAAAGGCTTAGGCAATATTTCTCCCAGTGTGGGAAATTTATCTAGCAAAACTAGCATTTTAAAAATTCCGGTGTTCTGAAATACCAGCAGTCCTCTTGTATTTAATACCGCAAAAAGGCATTATATCGTCCAGTGTTGTAATTTTGGTGAAAAAAAGGACAATTTAATCAATCTGGTGTTAGTTAGACCATAAACAGTAGGCCTCACGTTTTTACTCCTGTAAAAAGGAATTAATACCGCAAAAAGGCATTACATTGTCCAGTGTTGTAATTTTGGTGAAAAAAAGGCCAATTTAATCAATCTGGTGTAAGTTAGACCAGAAACAGTAGGCCTCACGTTTTTACTCCTGTAAAAAGGAATTATATCTCCCCATGTGGGAATCTATGTACCAAAACTAGCATATTAAAAATTCTGGTGTCCAATTTGCAGCAGTTTTCTTGTAATTAATACCGGAAAAAGGAATTATATCTTCCAGTGTGGGAATTTATGTACACAAACTAGCATTTTAAAAATTCTGGTGTCCAATTAGCAGCAGTCTTCTTGTAATTAATACCGCAAAAGGCATTACATTGTCCAGTGTTGTAATTTTGGTGAAAAAAAGGCCAATTTAATCAATCTGGTGTAAGTTAGACCAGAAACAGTAGGCCTCACGTTTTACTCCTGTAAAAGGAATTAATACCGCAAA
Organism: Bufotes viridis; assembly: GCA_033119425.1. Classification (NCBI taxonomy): domain Eukaryota; kingdom Metazoa; phylum Chordata; class Amphibia; order Anura; family Bufonidae; genus Bufotes; species Bufotes viridis. Next base: position 3,543,772 of record CM065598.1, on the reverse strand, counting down.
AAGGCATTACATTGTCCAGTGTTGTAATTTTGGTGAAAAAAAGGCCAATTTAATCAATCTGGTGTTAGTTAGACCAGAAACAGTAGGCCACACGTTTTTACTCCTGTAAAAAGGAATTATATCTCCCCGTGTGGGATCTATGTACCAAAACTAGCATTTTAAAAATTCTGGTGTCCAATTTGCAGCAGTTTTCTTGTAATTAAAACCGGAAAAAGGAATTATATCTCCCCGTGTGGGATCTATGTACCAAAACTAGCATTTTAAAAATTCTGGTGTCCAATTTGCAGCAGTCTTCTTGTAATTAATACCGCAAAAAGGCATTACATTGTCCAGTGTTGTAATTTTGGTGAAAAAAAGGCCAATTTAATCAATCTGATGTTAGTTAGACCAGAAACAGTAGGCCTCACGTTTTTACTCCTGTAAAAAGGAATTAATACCGCAAAAAGGCATTACATTGTCCAGTGTTGTAATTTTGGTGAAAAAAAGGCCAATTTAATCAATCTGGTGTAAGTTAGACCAGAAACAGTAGGCCTCACATTTTTACTCCTGTAAAAAGGAATTAATACCGCAAAAAGGCATTACATTGTCCAGTGTTGTAATTTTGGTGAAAAAAAGGCCAATTTAATCAATCTGGTGTTAGTTAGACCAGAAACAGTAGGCCTCACATTTTTACTCCTGTAAAAAGGAATTATATCTCCCCGTGTGGGATCTATGTACCAAAACTAGCATTTTAAAAATTCTGGTGTCCAATTTGCAGCAATTTTCTTGTAATTAATACCGGAAAAAGGAATTATATCTTCCAGTGTGGGAATTTATGTACACAAACTAGCATTTTAAAAATTCTGGTGTCCAATTAGCAGCAGTCTTCTTGTAATTAATACCGCAAAAAGGCATTACATTGTCCAGTGTTGTAATTTTGGTGAAAAAAAGGCCAATTTAATCAATCTGGTGTTAGTTAGACCAGAAACAGTAGGCCTCACGTTTTAACTCCTGTAAAAGAAATTAATACCGCAAAAAGGCATTACATTGTCCAGTGTTGTAATTTTGGTGAAAAAAGGCCAATTTAATCAATCTGGTGTTAGTTAGACCAGAAACAGTAGGCCTCACGTTTTTACTCCTGTAAAAGGAATTATATCTCCCGTGTGGGAATCTATGTACCAAAACTAGCATATTAAAAATTCTGGTGTCCAATTTGCAGCAGTTTTCTTGTAATTAATACCGGAAAAAGGAATTATATCTTCCAGTGTGGGAATTTATGTACACAAACTAGCATTTTAAAAATTCTGGTGTCCAATTAGCAGCAGTCTTCTTGTAATTAATACCGCAAAAGGCATTACATTGTCCAGTGTTGTAATTTTGGTGAAAAAAGGCCAATTTAATCAATCTGGTGTTAGTTAGACCAGAAACAGTAGGCCTCAAGTTTTTACTACTGTAAAAGGAATTATATCTCCCGTGTGGGAATCTATGTACCAAAACTAGCATATTAAAAATTCTGGTGTCCAATTTGCAGCAGTTTTCTTGTAATTAATACCGGAAAAAGGAATTATATCTTCCAGTGTGGGAATTTTGGGGCTAAAAATAATATATTTTATTGTGGTGCGAGTTGAATCGCAACAATGAGGAAACATTCTATTAAGGGACGAGGACGCGGTCGTGGTGGTGTCCGTGGAGCCTCTGTTGCTGGCAGAGGACGTGGCCGTTCGGCCTCAGGCGCACAAAGTAGTGAACCAACTCCCTCAAGTAGCCGGCAGAATTTACAGCGATATTTGGTGGGGCCCAATGCCGTTATGAGGATGGTAAGGCCTGAGCAGGTACAGGCATTAGTCGATTGGGTGGCCGACAGTGCTTCCAGCACGTTCACCACATTGTCTTCCGCCCAGTCTTCTGCGGAAAGCGCACAGGTGGCACCTGAAAACCAAGCCCATCAGTCTGTCACATCACCCCCATGCATATCAGGGAAACTGGCTGAGCCTCAAGTTATGCAGCAGTCTCTTATTCTGTTTGAAGACTCTGCTCCCACGGTTTTCCAGGGGCGTCCACCTAGCCCTTCCCCAGCGGTGGAAGACATTCCATGCACTGACGCACAACCACTTATGTATCCAGATGATGAGGACATGGGAATACCACCACAGCAGAGTGACCGAGTCTCTGATGATGACGAAACACTGGTGCCCACTGCCGCGTCTTATTGCAGTGTGCAGACTGAACAGGAGGAGGTCAGGGAGGAAGACTGGGTGGAAGACGATGCAGAGGACGATGAGGTCTTAGACCCCACATGGACTGAAGGTCGTGCCGCTGACTTAAATAGTTCAGAGGAAGAGGCAGTGGTGAGACCGAGACAACAGCGAAGCCAAAGAGGGAGCAGGGGGCAAAAGCAGAACAGCCGCCGTCCAGAGAGTTCGCCTGCTATTGGCCAGCGCCAACAGGGACCCAGCACCCCAAAGGCATCTTCAAGGAGTTCCCTGGCATGGCACTTCTTCAAACAATGTGCTGACGACAAGACCAGAGTGGTTTGCACGCTGTGCCATCAGACCCTGAGGCGAGGCATTAACGTTCTTAACCTGAGCACCACCTGCATGATCAGGCATCTACATGCAAAGCATGAATTGCAGTGGAGTACACACCTTAAAAACAAGGAACCCGCTCAGGCTCCCCCTGCTCCCTCTACCGCTGCTGCCTCAGCTTCCGCCTCGAGAGGAATGTTGCCACCTGCCGAGCAGCAAACAGAGGATGTGCCACCGACACCACCACCGCCCCCGTCACCTAGCGTCTCCACTATTTCACACAGCAGCGTTCAGCTCTCCATCTCTCAAACCTTTGAGAGGAAGCGCAAATTCCCACCTAGTCACCCTCGAGCCCTTGGCCTGAATGCCAGCATTTCTAAACTACTGGCCTTTGAAATGCTGTCATTCCGGCTAGTGGACACAGACAGCTTCAAACAGCTGATGGCCATGGCTGTCCCCCAGTATGTGGTTCCCAGCCGCCACTACTTCTCCAAGACAGCCGTGCCTTCCCTGCACATGCAAGTGTCCGATAAAATCAAGTGTGCACTGCGCAACGCCATTTGTGGCAAGGTCCACCTAACCACAGATACGTGGACCAGTAAGCACGGCCAGGGACGCTATATCTCCCTAACTGCACACTGGGTAAATGTAGTGGCGGCTGGGCCCCAGGCGGAGAGTTCCTTGGCGCACGTCCTTCCGCCGCCAAGGATCACAGGGCATCATTCTTTGCCTCCTGTAGCCTCCTCCTCCTACTCGGCTTCCTCCTCCTCCTCTGCTTCCACCAGCTCATCCAGTCAGCCACACACCTTCACCACCAACTTCAGCACAGCCCGGGGTAAACGTCAGCAGGCCATTCTGAAACTCATATGTTTGGGGGACAGGCCCCACACCGCGCAGGAGTTGTGGCGGGGTATTGAACAACAGACCGACCAGTGGTTGCTGCACGGTGGGCCTCAAGCCCGGCCTGGTGGTGTGCGATAATGGGCGAAATCTCGTGGCAGCTCTGGGACTAGCCGGTTTGACGCACATCCCTTGCCTGGCACATGTGCTGAATTTGGTGGTGCAAAAGTTTATTCACAACTACCCAGACATGTCAGAGCTGCTGCATAAAGTGCGGGCCGTCTGTGCGCGCTTCCGGCGTTCACATCCTGCTGCTGCTCGCCTGTCAGCGCTACAGCGGAACTTCGGCCTTCCCGCTCACCGCCTAATATGCGACGTGCCCACCCGGTGGAACTCCACCTTGCACATGCTGGAGAGACTGTGCGAGCAGCAGCAGGCCATAGTGGAGTTTCAGCTGCAGCACGCACGGGTCAGTCGCACTGCGGAACAGCACCACTTCACCACCAATGATTGGGCCTCCATGCGAGACCTGTGTGCCCTGTTGCGCTGTTTAGAGTACGCCACCAACATGGCCAGTGGCGATGCCACTGTTATCAGCGTGACGATACCAATTCTATGTCTCCTAGAGAAAACGCTTAGGGCTATGATGGAAGAGGAGGTGGGCCAGGGCCAGGAGGAGGAGGAGGAGGATGACGGGTCGTTTTTAGCACTTTCAGGCCAGTCTGTTAGAAGTGGCTCAGAGGGAGGTTTTTTGCAACAGCAGAGGGCAGGTACAAATGTGGCTAGCCAGGGACCACTACTGGAGGACGAGGAGGATGAGGAGGAGGTGGAGGAGGATGAGGATGAAGCAGGTTCACAGCGGGGTGGCACCCAGCACAGCGCAGGCACACCCCTGGTGCGTGGCTGGGGGGATACAGAGGATGATGACGATACGCCTCCCACAGAGGACAGCTTTTCCTTACCTCTGGGGAGCCTGGCACACATGAGCGATTACATGCTGCAGTGCCTGCGCAACGACAGCAGAGTTGCCCACATTTTAACGTGTGCTGACTACTGGGTGGCCACCCTGCTGGATCCACAGTACAAAGACAATGTGCCCACTTTACTTCCTGCACTGGAGCGTGATAGGAAGATGCGCGAGTACAAGCGCACACTGGTAGACGCGCTCCTGAGAGCATTCCCAACTGTCACAGGGGAACAGGTGGAAGGCCAAGGCAGAGGAGGAGCTAGAGGTCGCCCACGCAGCAGTGTCACGGCCAGCTCCTCTGAGGGCAGGGTTAGCATGGCAGAAATGTGGAAAAGTTTTGTCTCCACGCCACAGCTAACTGCCCCACCACCTGATACGGAACGTGTTAGCAGGAGGCAACATTTCACTAACATGGTTGAACAGTACGTCTGCACACAACTCCACGTACTGACGGATGGTTCGGCCCCATTAAACTTCTGGGTTTCCAAATTGTCCACGTGGCCAGAATTAGCATGTTATGCCTTGGAGGTGCTGGCCTGCCCAGCGGCCAGCGTTTTATCTGAACGTGTGTTCAGCACGGCAGGGGGCGTCATTACTGACAAACGCAGCCGCCTGTCCGCAGCCAACGTGGACAAGCTGACGTTTATAAAAATGAACCAGGCATGGATCCCACAAGACCTGACCCTCCCTTGTGCAGAGTAGTCCTTAATAACTGCCTTAAACCATGTTGTCTTGTACTCCTGGCCACTTCTTCATTGAAAAATCAATTTTTGAAATTAAGTAGGATCTTGGGGTGCAACCCAGAGTTGAATGAACCTTCACTATGTCTGGGTGCCGGGGCCAAAGTACATGAAAGTGTCCTTCTCCTGTGCTGGGTGATATGAATGTTATACTTGTGCTGTCTGACATGTCTCCTTTGTGTGGGTGCAGGGGGCCAAAGTCACTGAAAGCCGTCTTCTCCTGTGGTGGGTGATCGAAATGCCTGATTCTCTGCTGTGGGACCTCTCTCCTCTTTCTGGGTGCAGGGGTCAAAGAAACAAAAGGTGGCCTACTCCTGTGGTGGTTGACATGATGCCTGATTCTCTGCTGTGGGACCTCTCTCCTCCGTGTGGCTGCAGGGGTCAAAGTCTCTAAAAGTGCCCTTCTCCTGTGGTGGTTGATGTAAAACTGATGCTTGTGCTATCTGACCTGTCTCCTCTGTGTCGGTGCTAAGGCCTAAGTCACTGAAAGCGGCCTTCTCCTGTGCTGGCTGATATAAATGCCTGAATCTCTGCTGTGGGACCTCTCTCCTCTTTCTGGGTGCAGGGGTCAAAGAAACAAAAGGTGGCCTACTCCTGTGGTGGTTGACATGATGCCTGATTCTCTGCTGTGGGACCTCTCTCCTCCGTGTAGCTGCAGGGTCAAAGTCTCTAAAAGTGCCCTTCTCCTGTGGTGGTTGATGTAAAACTGATGCTTGTGCTATCTGACCTGTCTCCTCTGTGTCGGTGCTAAGGCCTAAGTCACTGAAAGCGGCCTTCTCCTGTGCTGGCTGATATAAATGCCTGAATCTCTGCTGTGGGACCTCTCTCCTCTTTCTGGGTGCAGGGGTCTAAGAAACAAAAGGTGGCCTACTCCTGTGGTGGTTGACATGATGCCTGATTCTCTGCTGTGGGACCTCTCTCCTCCGTGTGGCTGCAGGGGTCAAAGTCTCTAAAAGTGCCCTTCTCCTGTGGTGGTTGATGTAAAACTGATGCTTGTGCTATCTGACCTGTCTCCTCTGTGTCGGTGCTAAGGCCTAAGTCACTGAAAGCGGCCTTCTCCTGTGCTGGCTGATATAAATGCATGAATCTCTGCTGCGGGACCTCTCTCCTCCGTGTGGCTGCAGGGGTCAAAGTCTCTAAAAGTGCCCTTCTCCTGTGGTGGTTGATGTAAAACTGATGCTTGTACCATCTGACATGGTTGCCGGGGTCCCATTAAATGGTGGCCTACTCCTGTGGTGGGTGATCTAAATGCCTGATTCTCTGCTGTGAAACCTCTCTCCTCCGTCTGGGTGCAGGGGTCAAAGTCTCTCAAAGTGGCCTTCTCTTGTGCTGGGTGATGTAAAACTGATGCTTGTACCATCTGACATGGTTGCCGGGGTCCCATTAAATGGTGGCCTACTCCTGTGGTGGGTGATCTAAATGCCTGATTCTCTGCTGTGAAACCTCTCTCCTCCGTCTGGGTGCAGGGGTCAGAGTCTCTCAAAGTGGCCTTCTCTTGTGCTGGGTGATGTAAAACTGATGCTTGTACCATCTGACATGGTTGCCGGGGTCCCATTAAATGGTGGCCTACTCCTGTGGTGTGTGATCTAAATGCCTGATTCTCTGCTGTGAAACCTCTCTCCTCCGTCTGGGTGCAGGGGTCAGAGTCTCTCAAAGTGGCCTTCTCTTGTGCTGGGTGATGTAAAACTGATGCTTGTACCATCTGACCTGGTTGCCGGGGTCCCATTAAATGGTGGCCTACTCCTGTGGTGGGTGATCTAAATGTCTGATTCTCTGCTGTGAAACCTCTCTCCTCCGTCTGGGTGCAGGGGTCAAAGTCTCTCAAATTCGCCTTCTCCTGTGCTGGTTGATGTAAAACTGATGCTTGTACCATCTGACATGGTTGCAGGGGTCCCATTAAATGATGGCCTACTCCTGTGGTGGGTGATCTAAATGCCTGATTCTCTGCTGTGAAAACCTCTCTCCTCCGTCTGGGTGCAGGGGTCAAAGTCTCTAAAAGTGGCCTTCTCTTGTGCTTGCACTGCTGGGTGATGTAAAACTGATGCTTGTACCAGCTGACATGGGTGCAGGGGTCAAATTAACTAAATGGTGGCCTACTCCTGTGGTGGGTGATATGATGCCTGAATATGTGCTGTGGGGCCTCTCTCCTCTTTCTGGGTGCAGGGGTCAAAGTAACTAAAAGTGGCCTTCTTCTCCTGTGCTGGATGGTATAAATGTAATGCTTGTGCTATCTGACATGTCTCCTCTGTCTTGGTGCTAAGGCCTAAGTCACTGAAAGTGGCCTTCTCCTGTGGTGGTTGATATGATGCCAGATTCTCTGCTATGGGACCTCTCTCCTTTGTCTGGATGCTGGGGTCGAAATAATAGTAAGCGACCTTCTCCATTGGTGGGTGATTTGAAGCCTGATTCTGTGCTATGGGACCTAACTCCAATTAATATTGGTTAATTTTTTTTTATTTTATGTTAAGTCATCATTTCCCTATCTACATTTGTTTGCAGGGGATTTACCTACATTTTGCTGCCTTTTGCAGCCCTCTAGCCCTTTCCGGGAGTCTTTTACAGCCTTTTTAGTGCCCAAAAGTTCGGGTCCCCATTGACTTCTATGGGGTTCGGGTTCGGGATGAAGTTCGGGTTGAGTTCGGATCACGAACCCGGACATTTTCCGGAAGTTCTGCCGAACCTCTCGAACCCGAACATCCAGGTGTTCGCTCATCTCTACCTCTGACCCTTTGGGGCTATGGGGCTTTGACTGTTTGGCTCCTACCTGTTGTCGCTGGGTCTGGGGAACAGGTCCTGTAGACTGAGGAAACTTGCGTGGCTGCGTTTCGAATCCCAATTTGAGGTTCACCTTAACCTCTGCCACACTTTGTTCTGGGGACTTTTTGTATCTCCTCTCACCTGTAGCATGACATTCACTAATATTGTATAGTGAAGTGGCAGCCGTCACCAGCCTGTCCAAGGGAGCTTCAAGATCAAAATCTCTAGCTAGGCTATGTTTTATCTGGGTTGGCATAGCATCATAGAACAGCTGTTTAAACTCTTCAGATTCCCAATTTGGGGACCTATATGCTAATCCATAGGCATTTTTAAGGATGGAGAGGAATTCTCGGGGGTTTTGATTGGGCCTGCATGTGAAATTATAAATGGCACGTTTTGCAGCAGTAATGGTTCGGTACGGCCCAAACTCCAATTTAACCTCATAAGCGACATCTTGCCATCTCTGAATCCCTCTGTCCCTAAAGGAAATGAAGTAGTGGCGATATTTATCTTCAAATGCCCATGGTAGGAATCTGATCCTGTCAGCGTCAGAGTACAACTTTAAAGAATCCATAGTAGATTCATACAGTTCTAAGTGATTTGCAATTTGCGATGAACCCTTTTTAGAAAATTTAGGCACAGTGGCATTTAGAAATTTAATGATACTTGAGGAGCTCTGATCCTTTTCAGAACACTGAGGATTTTTCCCTCTAGAGATCACCTTAGTATATGATGGTCGCCTGGGACCTCTGTCCCTCTTGGGGGCAGACTCATACCTGCTTGGCAGGAAATAAGTCACATGCTTCTCCACATCACTGTCAATATCACATACACTGCGATTGCTTCCATCGGACACACTTGGCACAGGTGATTTAACCCTAATGTCTCTCTTCAGGGGAATATGTGGAGAGACAGTTCTACATCCGTGTTGCTGGCTCCTAGTAAGGCTTTTACAGTCTGGAGTGCCCGACTTAACTGGGTTAATGCCTCCTGTGTAATCATGCCACCACTTGGAGGTGGCTTGGGGCCTTGGATGGAGTCTGCTTTAAGAGCATGTGATGACATGTCTATATGCTGGGGCAGATCATTTCCAGCATTGACTACAGTATGGCTTGATTCGTCTGTCTGCTGAAGTTTGGAATATCAGAGGTGTAGCTCCTCTATGTCACTTTTTGCTTTCTGATAGGCAGCATTACTATGATTGAGCCGATACTCTAAGTCCTCGATCGCTGCCTCTGCAGATTTTAATTTTTCCTCTAACTGGGATGCATTGATCTGCGTTTTCATTATATATGCATGTCTACTTTCTGAGAGAGTATTGGTCTCTAATAATGCAAACAAAACAGGTGGCAACATGGCTAAGAGGTGTTGGTCTCTCTTTTGGTATCATCTTGCATAGTATCAAAATAAGTCAGGTATTTTCTGACCCAGCCACATGGCGTCCACATATCTTTACATTCTTCCTTGGCTGTTTCCTGTATCTCACTGACCCATGTAGATATATCATATCTTAATTTAAGCCGTGAATGTACATATTCAACAATGTTATAGATCAACTGCTCCGGGCTTGATGGACCATCTGCTGTCGCATGGCCACTGCCCGTGTCACTGTCTGCAGCACTCATTTTCCTGATCAATAACCAATACACAGATAACAATAACAATCTGGCTAGCCAAGGAGATATGGAACCTTTCACTATTTGCACAAATAATTAAAGAGTTAACTCGATCTCGGTGGAACCTCCATATTTGTCACGGATATAAAGTACAACATGCTTTATATACAAAAAACAAAACAAAAGAAAGGTTGAGGAGAGGGCGACATAATAACCAATCTGGTTGACGAGAACCTTAATTATTTTGTGCAACTAGAAAGAAAACGAGGTACCATCATCTATGCAAAAATATATGTGAGTTTATTATTTATACATAAGTGCTAAATACAAAATCGATGATACAACCTGTACAACGATAGATAATGAAATATAATACCATTACCTTCAATCAATACTGAATATCGCCAATCAATGCAATGATATGCAACAGTCCAAATTAAAGAAAAGTACCCCTTTCTATCACCTTTTAACCAATTGAGGTATATGGCTGCACTACAAATTTACCAGCTCGGTATCAGGCTAAGGAATAACAAAGTTACAAGGACTAGGTACCAATGTCTGATGCTCAATTAGCAATATGCATCTTTGCTAAGAGAATGATCAAACTTGATCAGGAGCCTTATAAATTACAGATCCACAAATAGGGACCTTTCACTATATACCGGGCCAAGTAACTTATCAATACCGCAAGCAATAAGCAAGATATAAGTTACCAAGGGTCAAAAGGGGAGTAGGGCTCCGGAGGGACGGTCAGCTCTCCAGAGGGGTCCCCGTGATCCAGGATCAAATCCACGTGTCTGTTTAATCTTTTGTTTGTAGTCTTTTTTTTTCTTTCTTCTGGAATTCCTCTCTCATCCCGTCTATGATTAATATTTACAGACTTATCAAAAGCATACACCCCTTTAGATAACGGTCTTCCAACCAAACCAGAGGGTGTGCACATATGGTAATGGTACTGTGAGATCATACATTACCCAAAATGCTTTGTGGTGAACGTGTTATGCTACCTGGCGATACCTAGGCGGCAATGTTGTATAAGCTATAAATGTGAAGTTTTTAGGAGTTAAATTTATATAATTTGACTTCATGTTAAGTGGTAGACATCCATCACTTGGGACATACATCAAAAAGGGAGGCATACCCCCTGACACTTGAAGCAATTAAAAACCTAGATTCCCAGAAACTAGTATAACTGTTCTTATGTCATAAAGTTAAAATGTAGACAACAAATGTGTGGGTTTTGGATTTCACAGGTGCCTTATCTTATAAAAATAACACAACTTTCTCATCAATAACTTCTCATTAAGAGAAGTCCAACTGAGCATGCTTTCCCACATACCTCAGGAATACACGCTTCTAGTGATACACACACAGGATATATATACGTTAGTATACGATTATAACATGTAACAAAATAAAACCCATATGTGAAACATAAAACAACACATATGTGATATATCGATTAACTTGTGTCAAGACTAAATACGATTCACTATATGAACAGACAGACATTATATGTTTGTCTCATTAATACATCTCATTATAAAAAGACGACAGACGAGCCCCAGGAAGAACCTTATCTCGGCTTGTAGCCTAGTGATGAGGTAAAATCACTCCCTTAGATAGGCCCACATTTGCCAGGAAGAACCTTTCCTTGAACCCATTTTTCTCTTTTACAATGAAGGTTCATACAGGAGGGTGAATATAAGTACAACATGGCTGCTTATAGGCCATGAATACATGTTATAACAATAATAAATGTATAAATGTTTATATACTTATGAAAAGGCATGACAATATAGTGCCGGCGATGTGCGGTCCGCAAATTGCGGAACGCACATTGCCGATGTCCGTGTTTTGCGGATCCGCAAAACACTTGCGGACGTGTGAATGGGGCCTTAAATTGCCCAGTGACACAGACATACAATAGGTAATTCGTCTGTTAATTGTGTGAGTGACACATAGCTATTTTTTTGTGGCAAAACCCTTAAATTGTCCCTGTGACATGGAAATACAATATTTAATCAGTCTGTTAGTTGTGTCAGTGACACAAAGCCATTTTTTGTGGTTACAAAGTCCACTGTTGCGGATCAGTTTTTTTTGTGGACAGTTCAGCATGTCCGCAAAAAAATTGCATTCCCATAGACTTCAATGTGGCCATGTTCTCATTTTCACTAACAAGTATAAGACATGTTTCATTTGTTTTGCTGAGCAGTGCAATGAAAGAAAGGGTCCCATAGAAGTGAATGGGACAGTATATGATCCACAAAAAAACGGAACCGCATTTTTGCGGACAGCATACGGCCGTCTAAATAAGCCCTAACTGTAAGAGCAGAGTAAATCGGTCTGTTATTGTGTCAGTCACACAAAGCAAATTTTTGGGGGTTTATCACACAGCATTCTTATCCGTTTACTTAATAGCAGAGTTAATGAGTCTGTTAATTGTGTGAGTGACACAAAGCAAATTTTTGGGGTTCCGAAGTCCACTGTTGCATTGATCTTTTTGCAATAGCAGAGTTAATCAGTTTGTTAATTGTGTTGATGACCTATAGCCATGTTTTGGAGTGCAAAACATTTCATTTGCTCCCGTGACACAGAAATTCAATTGTACGTCTGTCAGCCAATTTAGTGGGGGACTGTAAAAAAATTAGAGGAGCATCAATTTGTGGACGTAGCCGGGGTGCTGCTGGTGTTGGTGGAGCTAATGCTGTAGAGAGAGAACGTTGTTGATCTGTGCCAGCTAAGCGGTCAAATTAAACATCTTCAGGTGCGCTCAGGCGACGGGACGTTCTGCGTCATCTTGTAGGCCCAAATACCGCTCTACGAATGGTGAGGCCAGAACAACTAGAGGCGGTAGTAGATTGGAGTGCCTCCAGTTTCTTTCCATTGTCTGCCACCTGGTCCCCTACTGACAGGGCAGAGTTGGCACTGACAGTCCATGGGCTTCCACCTCAACCACTTCTGAGCCCCAAGTCAAGCAGCAGTCACTTATGCTTTTTTATGACTCTGCTGGCAGGGTTTCCAGGGGATTTCCACCTAAATCTGCCCCAAAAGTGGAAGTGAACTGATGCCCAACCACTTATGTTTGAGGATGCGGATGTGGGAGGACCACAGCAGCACGTCTCTGCTGCTGCTGATGAAACAGAGGTGACGATTGCCGCGGTTTTCTACACTGTGTAGACTGGTCAGGAGGGCAGGGGTGAGGAGTGGGTGGAAGATGATCTGGAGGATGATGAGGTCCTTGACCTCACATGGCATCTAGGTCATCAGAGTGATTTATGCAGTTTGGAGGAAGAGGTGGGGGTCATGCAGCATCAACTGCACAGCAAAAGACGGAGCAGGGTACAAAAGCAGAGCAGCTGTCCCCCAGCTACTGCCCAACACGCCCAGAGACACAGCACACCAAAGCCAGCTCGAAGGAGTTAACTGGTGTGGTAGTTCTTCAGACAATGTGCTGACAACAAGACACAGGTGGTTTGCACACTGTGCAGTCAGAGCTTGAAGCGAGGCATAAATGTTCTAAACCTGAGCAACCCCTGCATGACCAGGCATCTAACTGCAAAGCACGAGCTGCAGTGGAGTAGACACCTGAAAAACCACAAATGATCTGAGGTTCCTCCTGCTCCCTCTTCTGCTGTGGTCTCAGCCTCTTCCTCCCCCTCTGTAGCGACAGGGCCACCTGGCACCCCTCAACGTGAGGATTTGACAGCAATACAACCACCACCAGCAGTGTCACTGAGGCAGAAAGCATTTTGGCGCATGTCCTACCACTAACGAGGATTGCTGGAAGTTTCTTGGTGCCTCCTGTTGCCGCCATCTCCTACTCCGCTTCCACCTTCTGTTCCTCTTCTATGACCTACTCATCACATCAGCGCAACACCTACACCACCAACTTCAGCACAGCCAGGGGGAAAACAACAGCAGGCTGTTCTGAAACTTATCTGTTTGAAGGAAAAACTCCACACCGCGCAGTAGCTGTGGGCGGGCATGTGCTGAATTTGGTAGTGCAGAGGTTCCTGAAGAACTACCCTGATATTTTAGAGCTGCTGGAGAAAGTGCTGGCCATCTGTTGACACTTTTGGCATTCTCACCTTGCTGCTGCTCGCCTGTGTGCGCTGCAGCTTAACTTCTGCCCTCCTGCTAACCGCCTCATATGCGACAAACCCACAAGGTGGAACTCCACATTGCACATGCTGGAGAAACTGTGTGAGCAGCAGCAGGCGATAGTGGAGTTTTAGCTGCAACACACAGGGATTAATCTCTCTGCGAAACAGCATCACTTCACCACCAGTGAGTGGTCCTTCATGCGGAACGTGTGTGCCATGTTGCGCTTTTTCGAGTACTCCACCAACATGGCCAGCGCCGATGACACCATCCTCAGCGTTACTATCCCACTTCTATGTCTCCTTGAAAAAATGCTTCAGGGGATGATGGATGAAGATTTGGCACAGGAGGAAGAGGAGGAGGAACAGAGATCATTCCCACGGTTATCAGACCAGCTGTCCACAGGTGGCTTAGAGGGTGAGTACCTGCACCAACAACAGCCAGGTACATAACTGTCCAGCCAGGGCACAGTTTTGGAGGATGAGGAGCATGATAATGTTGATAATAAGGAGTATATGCGTTCACAGCAGGGTGGTCCCCAAATACGCTCGCGGGCATCACAGGAGCGTGGTTAAGGGGATACAGAGGACACAGACGATGCACCTCCCACCAAGAACAGCTTGTCATTGCCTCTGGACAGCCTATCACACATGATCGACTACATGCTGCAGTGCCTGCGCAACAACTGCCAAGTTGCCCTCATTGTTACCAGTGCTGATTACTGGGTGACTAGCCTGCTGGATCCCCACTACAAGGACAGTGTGCCGTCCTTACTTCAGTCACTGGAGCGGGCCCAGAGGATGCGCGAGTAAAAGCTCACGCTGCTGTACACGCTACTGATGGCGTTCCCACCTAACGGTGGGAGCTCAGTGGAAGCACAAGACAGAGGCAAAGGAGGAGGAGGAGGAAGTTGCCAACTCAGCTGGAGCACCGCCATCACCTCAGAAGGGAGAGTTAGCTAGCAGAAATGTGGAAAAGCTTTGTCAGCAAGCCACAAAATCCAGCAACACCATCTGATACGGATCGTCTTAGCAGGAAGCAGCAACATGGTGGAACAGTGCACATGTCTGAATGTACTGACTGAAGGGTCCGCCCCATTTAACTTCTGGGTCTCCAAATTGGGCACATCGCCTGAGCTTGCCCTTTACGCCTTGGATGTGCTGACCTGCCCTGCGGCAAGTATATTTTACAAACGTGTGTTTAGCAGGGCAAAGATCACGGAAAGGAGCATCCGCCTGTCCACAGCCAAATTGGAAAAGCTCCCATTCATTAAAATGAACCAGGCATGGATCCCACAGGACTTGTCCAGAGTAGAGTAGAGCCATCATTATATTTCAGCGCACTTTGTGAGTTCTCTTTGCTATTTCCCAATGTTTTAGGGCTTAATAAAATAAAAATGAATTAAAAAATAAATAAACAAATAATAATTGTGCGCTATTTCCTCTGCCTCTTCCGCTTACACCGCCACATCTGCCTCCTCCTCCACTCGGACCTCCACACACACAATTGACAGACACATGTAAAAAAAAAAAAAACTGAAACAGTGTGGGCTTCCTCCGCCTTTGCCACCTACACCGCCACATCCACCTCCTCCTCCACTGGGAGCTTCACCTCCTGGCTCAAGATTCCTGAACACCTGACAGTGAAAATCAATTCAGTTAATCCAGCTTAAATTCTGGTGGGACAAATTAACTTTTATTGGTGCTCAAGGACCCCTAGGGCCTGAGCTGCAGATGTGACAGGCAAATAATTTTATTAAATTTGTCAGTTAGATTGTTTGGTAACATTTCCACAGTTATCGGGACTTTTTATTTTAAATCGTAACAAAAACTATACATGGAACATTTCAAAAAGAGAAAATTAACCCGACCAGACTCCCACGATACACCCCCCTTTCACTCAAACCACTCATTAATGCCCATTCGCAAACTATTTACAAATTTACTTATAAACATATTTAAATAACTATAAGTCAGATAAACTAAATTAACAAACAAAACTATATACATGCCTTACCCTTAACTTAAGGCCAGTCATATACAAGTGGCTCGGAGAGTGGGTTCCTGCACCAACATAGGCCAGGTAAACAATTGTCCAGTCAGGGCACAGTTCTGGAGGAGGAGGAGAAGAAACAGTATTCACAGCATTGTGGCACCCAAAGCAGCTCACGGCCATCACTTGAGCGTGGCTGTGGGGATATGGAGGACACAGATGATACACCTCCCTCAGAGGACAGCTTGTCGTTGCCTCTGGGCAGCCTGGCACACATGAGCGACTACATGCTGCAGTGCCTGCGCAACGACTGCCGAGTTGCCCACATTCTAACTTGTGCAGATTACTGGCCACCCTGCTGCATCCCCGTTACAAGGACAACGTGCCGTCCTTGATTCCGTCACTGAAGCGTGATCGTAAGAAGCCAATGCTGGTAGACACACTGCTGATGGCATTCACACCTGACACCAGGGGCTCTGTGTAAGCACAAGGCTAAAACAGAGGAGGAGTAGGAAGAAGTTGCCAGCACAGCTGGGTCACCACCCGCACCTCAGAAGGCAGGGTTAGCATGGCCGAAAAGCATTTTCACCACACCACAACAACCAGCACCACCAGCAGATATGGAACGTCTTAGCAAGAGGCAGCATTTCCGCAAAATGGTGGAATAGTATCTGTGCACACGCCTACAAGTACTGACTGATGGGCCTGCCCAGGTTCATAGCTACAGGGGAAGCAGGGAAAGCGGCTGACCAAGAAGGGGCCCATCCAGGAGGAGGACTAAAAGACTTTGTTAGGGGCCCCTCAACAGTATTATACAATGAAATTATAAACAGAAGCAGTATAGACCATGTTGAAAACGTATGGAACAGCTGCCTGGTCTGAGAGAGTGATCTTTAGTAGCCACAGGAATGGGGGCAGCATGAAAGGAAGGGGTTGGGAAAAAATTACTGGGGGAGGGGGGCCCCATTCAAAAATTTGCTGTTGGGCCCAGTCATTTCTAACTATGCCACTGGGTCTGCCATATTCAACTTCTGGGTCTCCAAATTGGGGACATGGCCTCAGCTTCACCTTTACGCCTTGGATGTGCTGGCCTGCCCTGCAGCCAGTATATTGTCTGAACGTGTGTTTAGCACGGCTGGGGGGGGCGTTATCACAGACAAGCTCAGCCTCCTGTCCACAGCCAACTTGGACAATCTCACGTTCATTAAAAAGAACCAGGCATGGATCCCACAGGACTTGTTCATACCTTATAAAGAATAGACATTGTGGGAAGGTGCAAGGTACCGTTGTCGACGGGAGGTATGTGTCACCGAGGTTCCTGGCCTCGGTGAGGTAAGAGCTGGGTTTTTTGTGTCAGCAGCAGCTAGTGCTGCTTGACAATTTGATACTTAGTTTGGCTGCAAAGCCAATCCGGGCCGGCTCTTACTGGGAGTAGGCAAAGAGTTGGGTGGGTGCCTACTCCCCACGGTCCAGCCGGACTTTGCCGGGCTTTAAAACACAGCCAGCACCAGCAGGTGGGGGTGATCGTCCTGGAGCTGCTGTTAGGCTGTGGAATCACTTGAGTCTGGGAGTGCTGATCCATGCTGTGCTGTGTGGAGTTCTCTGGGCTGGAAGCAAGACCCCAAGCAAGGAGGAGTGCAGACGGCCTGGAAGCCGGAGGTCGATCGCCTTGCGGCTGGACTGACAGCCAGGTGCGAACCTGCACCTAAAGCCTCCCAGGTGACTGGAACCTGTTTTGGACTATTTTGTTTTGCTGCACGTTTTCTGATGGGTGTGAATTAACACCAAGTGACTGTTTGCTGTGTATTTGCTACAAGTGTGAATTAAACACTGTTTGCTACACTTTCTGGACTCCGTTTTGCCTCTATACTGCACCCGCACTGCTAACTACCAGAGCGACTCCCCACATTTGGTGTCGGATGCGGGCATGCGCAGTGAGGCTGGCGTGAACGCCGAATTGTTTTTGTTTTGCTGAGCACAAGTGTATGGCATATATAAAACCGGCAAAGTTGCAAACAGGAATTTCTGGCAACATGGAGGCGGCTGTGAAAGCCCTCATGGAGGCTAACGTGCAGCAGCGGGAGACCAACCAACTACTTTTACAGCACGTGATGGCGTTACAAGCTGCAGGAGCTTCCCACCACGACCATGATGCCCGGAAAGCGGTCCATGCAGCGATTCCCATGATGCTGAGACCTATCTGGCGGTCTTTGAGAAGGTAGCCGTGAGGGAGAAGTTACCCCGTGACCAGTGGGCCGAGGTGGTCGCTCCGTTCCTGGCATCCGGACCCCAGCAGGTTTTTTTTGACCTGTCAGATGACCAGGCTGCTGATTGCCCCACGGAGAAGGGGGAGATCCTGGCCAGACTGGGGGTAAACGTGTTGGTCCGGGCTCAGCGGGTCCACCAGTGGGGCTTTAAAACGGCTGAACCCGCCAGGCCGCAGTACTATGAGTTGCTGCACAGGTTGCAAAAGTGGCTGCAGCCTGAGGTTCTAAGTCCAGCTGCTATGCTGGACCGTCTGCTGGCCGACATCTTTTGGAGGGCCCTGCCTTATCCCCTCCAGCACTGGGTCGGCCAGGCGTCTCCGGTATGTGCCCTGGAGATGGTCGACCTGGTGGAGCGTTACGAGGCCACCAGAAACCTGCAGGGGAGTCTTGCTGGGAAGGGGTCAGTCAAACCCCGGAGGCCTCCACCCCAGTTCCGACGTCCGGCGACAGAGAGGCCTGCACGGAATGTACCCCCTGCGGATCCGCCTCAGGTGGTATGCTGGAGGTGTCAGGAGCCAGGCCACATCAGGGCCGACTGTCCGCATCGGGGTGAGCCGATGGAAGGAAACTACGGCTATCGCCACTCCCTGTATGCACGGAAGCTGTGTGCAACTGGCACCCGTGAGGTGCAGGACAATAACCATCTGTGTCAGGTAGAGGTGGGAGATTCTCTGGCGGTGGCCCTGCTGTACTCCGGGAGTCTAGTCTCCCTGGTAAGGGCTGCCCTGGTACGGCCTGTGGAGTATACCGGCCGTAAAATCGGGGTCCTGTGCATCCACGGAGACCTAAAAGACTACCCCACTGTACTAGTGACTTTGTCCACAGCGGCTGGTAAGTGGACCCACGAGGTGGCTGTCGCTACTAAACTCCCACACGAACTGATACTTGGGAGGGACTTCCCAGGTTTTCCGGCGCTGTGGCCGGCAATAAAGGTATCTGATGGACCCGAGACAGGGGTAACCCTAGTAGAGTGGCCTGATACCACTGGAAGGCCCGAACCCTGGGAGCCCGAATCTGAAGGGCCAGCGGTAGGGGTGACCACTGCTCCAGCGGTAGAGAGGGAGACAACCCCACTGAGTGTAATGGTGGGAGACACGGAGGACTTGCCACCGGGACCTGAGTTGGCAGACCTCAATGTCTCCAGGGAAAATTTTGGGACCGCACAACACCGGGACCAAACCCTAACCAGGGCCTGGGAAAGTGTTGTAATGATTGATGGTAAACCCCAGAAACCTGGGGCTGAGTTAATGTTCCCACGATTTATTGTTCTTCAGGATATGTTGTATCGGGTGAACCAAATCCGAGGTGAGCCCGTTGAACAGTTGGTGGTGCCCACCGCATATCGCAAGCTTGTTATGGAGCTTGCCCACCAACATGTTCTTGGGGGACACATGGGGTGGCAGAAAACGCAGGACCGCGTACTACAGCGATTTTACTGGCCCGGTTTGTTTAAGGAAGTAGAGGAGTTCTGTAAGTCCTGTCCGACCTGTCAGGTAAATAGCCCCCAGCCGCATTACAGAAGTCCCCTGGTCCCTCTCCCAATAATTGAGGTCCCATTCGAGCGTATTGCCATGGATCTGGTCGGACCTGTACCGAAGTCTGCTAGGGGTCACCAACATAGCCTGGTGATTCTGGACTATGCTACTCGATATCCAGAGGCTGTGCCTCTGCGACATACCTCGGCTAAGCTCATTGCAAAAGAGTTAATGGAAATGTTTTCCCGTGTGGGCCTGCCAAAAGAGATTCTGACCGACCAAGGGACCCCTTTTATGTCCAAAGTTATGAGGGAACTGTGTAAATTGTTGCGTATAAAGCAGTTACGGACGTCCGTTTACCATCCGCAAACAGACGGTCTTGTCGAAAGGTTTAACCAAACTCTAAAAAATATGTTAAAAAGGGTGGTGTCCAGAGATGGGAAGGACTGGGACCTGCTTCTGCCCTATCTCATGTTCGCCGTGCGAGAGGTGCCCCAGGCCTCTACTGGGTTCTCGCCCTTCGAACTTCTTTATGGCAGACACCCTCGGGGCCTGTTGGATATCGCCAAGGAAGCGTGGGAACAACAGCCTGTCCCCCACAAAAGTGTCATTGAGTATGTCACCCAGATGCAGGACCGGATGGAAAGGGTGTTGCCGCTGGTCCGGGAGCATATGGAGGCAGCGCAACAAGCCCAGAGTAGGGTGTATAATCGTCAGGCTCGGGTACGGAACTTCAACCCGGGAGATCGGGTTTTGGTTCTGGTGCCCACCCTTGACAGCAAGTTCCTAGCTAGGTGGCAGGGCCCCTATGAGGTTATCGAGAAGGTAGGGGAAGTAAATTACAAAGTACACCAGCCAGGGCGGCGCAAGCCGGAGCAGGTGTACCACGTGAATTTACTGAAGCCGTGGAAAGACAGGGACACGGCCGACGACAACAGCCCCCGGCCAGGGCTTCTAGGTGACAAGGGTCCAGCCCCACAGTTCGAGGCCTGCGAGCGGTAGCCACGGTAAAATTGCAGACAGCCTGTCTTCCAAACAAGTTCAGGAAGTCAGGAGTTCATCAGTCGGAACACGGATGTGTTCTCGGACCTCCCTGGCCGCACGTCTCTCATCCAACATGACATCGTCACTGAGCCTCAGGCCAAAATCCGGTTAAAACCATACCGGGTACCCGAGGCTCGGCGACGGGCCATCGCGGAGGAAGTGCAATTAATGTTGAAGCTTGATGTCATTGAGGAATCGAAAAGTGAGTGGGCCAGTCCCATAGTTCTAATACCTAAGCCAGATGGGACGTTGCGGTTCTGCAACGATTTTCGCAAATTAAATGAAGTGTCCAAGTTCGATGCGTATCCCATGCCCCGGGTAGACGAGCTTGTTGAGAATTTAGGGCAAGCCCGTTATTTTTCTGTGCTAGACCTCACTAAAGGATACTGGCAAGTACCCTTAACGGAGGCGGCCAAGGAAAAACGCTTTGTTACCCCGCAGGGCCTGTATCATTACAAGGTGTTACCCTTTGGCCTGCATGGCGCCCCCGCCACCTTCCAAAGGTTAATGGATATTGTGCTGCGACCTCATCGTCGGTACGCCTCGGCCTACTTAGATGATGTAATCATCCACAGCACCGACTGGGAAAGCCATTTGCCCAAAGTGCAGGCGGTAGTAGATGCCCTGAGGAAAGCTGGTCTAACCGCCAATCCAAAGAAGTGTGCGATTGGGTTGGAAGAGACCAAATATCTGGGATATGTTATTGGGCGCGGAGTCATCAAGCCGCAGTTAACTAAGGTAGAGGCCATTCGTAACTGGCCCCGACCGGTCACCACCAGGCAGATAAAGTCCTTCCTGGGAATTGTAGGGTACTACATGCAGTTTGTGCCCCACTTTGCCACAATAGCAGCGCCGTTGACAGACCTGTTGAAGGGGCGAAAGTCGGGGAAGGTTAGCTGGAATGAGAAGGCGGAGGAGGCTTTCTATGCGTTGAAGTCGGTCCTGTGTGGGTCCCCGGTTTTGGTGACACCCGACTTCAACAGGGAGTTCGTCGTTCAGACGGATGCCTCGGAGGTAGGTCTCGGTGCAGTACTGTCTCAGGAGGTCAATGGGGAAGAACATCCCGTTGTCTTCCTGAGCCGTAAACTCACCACAGCCGAGACCAGGTATAGTATAGTAGAGAGGGAGTGCCTGGCCATCAATTGGGCACTCGAATCTCTCCGATATTACCTGTTAGGGAGGAGGTTCCGTCTGGTGACCGACCATTCCCCTCTCAAGTGGATGAGCCAGGCCAAGGAGAGGAATGCTCGGGTCACCAGGTGGTTCCTGTCCTTGCAAAATTTCAAATTTTCGGTGGAACACAGGGCAGGCCGCTTGCAGGGTAACGCAGATGCCCTGTCCCTCGTCCACTGCCTCACATGTGTTCACCCCCTCAGTGGTAAGGTGCAAGGTACCGTTGTCGACGGGAGGTATGTGTCACCGAAGTTCCTGGCCTCGGTGAGGTAAGAGCCGGGTTTTTTGTGTCAGCAGCAGCTAGTGCTGCTTGACAATTTGATATTTAGTTTGGCTGCAAAGCCAATCCGGGCCGGCTCTTACTGGGAGTAGGCAAAGAGTTGGGTGGGTGCCTATTCCCCACGGTCCAGGCCGGACATTATCCGGGCCTTTAAAAGGCAGCCTCCTCAGCAGCTGAGTGTGATTGTCCTGGAGCTGCTGTTAGGCTGTGGAATCACTTGGGTTTGAGAGTGCTGATCCATGCTGTGCTGTGTGGAGTTCTCTGGGCTGGAAGCAAGACCCCAAGCAAGGAGGAGTGCAGACGGCCTGGAAGCCGGAGGTCGATCGCCTTGCGGCTGGACTGACAGCCAGGTGCGAACCTGCACCTAAAACCTCCCAGGTGATTAGAACCTGTGTTTGGACATTTTGTTTTACCTCACGTTTTCTGATGTGTGTGATTTAACACCAAGTGACTGTTCGCTGTTTATTTTTGATGCAAGTGTGAATAAAACACTGTTTGCTGCACCTTCTGGACTCCCTTTTGCCTGTATACTGCACCCGCACCGCTGTCTACCAGCGCG
This sequence comes from Bufotes viridis, assembly GCA_033119425.1. Taxonomy (NCBI): domain Eukaryota; kingdom Metazoa; phylum Chordata; class Amphibia; order Anura; family Bufonidae; genus Bufotes; species Bufotes viridis. The sequence continues at coordinate 3,521,454 of CM065598.1, read as the reverse complement.
ACTCCCCACACCAGCCACAGCTGAAACAACTGTTTTATGGTATTGCTATTTTGGCAATTGAATTTCCCCCCAGAACAAAATATATGTTTTTGCGGACACTATGAAACTTGGCCAGCCACAGCTGAAACCACTGATTTATGGTATTGCTATTTTGGCAATTGAATTTCACCCCAGAACAAAATATATGTTTTTGCGGACACTATAAAACTTGGCCAGCCACAGCTGAAACCACTAATTTATGGTATTGCTATTTTGGCCATTGAATTTCACCCCAGAACAAAATGTACCCTGTTACAGACAGATTTAAACTAGGCCTGCAACAGCTGGAACACCAGATTCAGGGTATTGCTATTTTGGCAATTGAATTTCACCCCAGAACAAAATATATCCTTTGCAGGACACTATGAAACTTGGCCAGCCACAGCTGAAACCACTGATTTATGGTATTGCTATTTTGGCAATTGAATTTTACCCCAGAACAAAATATATAATTTGCAGGACACTATGAAACTTGGCCAGCCACAGCTGAAACCACTGTTTTATGGTATTGCTATTTTGGCAATTGAATTTCACCCCAGAACAAAATATATGTTTTTGCGGACACTATGAAACTTGGCCAGCCACAGCTGAAACCACTGATTTATGGTATTGCTATTTTGGCAATTGAATTTCACCCCAGAACAAAATATATGTTTTTGCGGACACTATGAAACTTGGCCAGCCACAGCTGAAACCACTGATTTATGGTATTGCTATTTTGGCAATTGAATTTCACCCCAGAACGAAATATACCCTGTTACAGACAGATTTAAACTAGGCCTGCAACATCTGCAACACCAGATTCAGGGTATTGCTATTTTGGCAATTGAATTTCACCCCAGAACAAAATATATCCTTTGCTGGACACTATGAAACTTGGCCAGCCACAGCTGAAACCACTGATTTATGGTATTGCTATTTTGGCAATTGAATTTCACCCTAGAACAAAATATATGTTTTGGCAGACACTATTATACTTTGCCATCCACAGCTGTGAAACCAGATTTATGGTATTGCTATTTTGGCAATTGAATTTCACCCCAGAACAAAATTTATGTTTTTGCGGACACTATGAAACTTGGCCAGCCACAGCTGAAACCACTGATTTATGGTATTGCTATTTTGGCAATTGAGTTTCACCCCAGAACAAAATATATAATTTGCAGGACACTATGAAACTTGGCCAGCCACAGCTGAAACCACTGATTGATGGTATTGCTATTTTGGCAATTGAATTTCACCCCAGAACAAAATATATGTTTGTGCGGACACTATTATAGTTTGCCAGCCACAGCTGTGACACCAGATTTATGGTATTGCTATTTTGGCAATTGAATTTCACCCCAGAACAAAATATATGTTTTTGCCGACACTATTAAAGTTTGCCAGCCAGTGCTGGGACACCAGATTTAGGGGATTGCTATTTTGACAACTTAATTTCACCACAAAAAATAATCTATCCTTTGCCAGACAGCAGACAGGATTATACTTGGCTAGCCAAAGCTGGAACACCAGATTTAGGGGATTGGTATTTGGGCAATTGTATTTAACCCCTTAATAAAATATAGAAATTGCCATCCTGAGTTTCTAGGGGTGACAATTAGTACAGCCAAGCCCCTGATGTAGGATATAGCAAAAAAAAACTAGTATTGATGGATTGATGGACTTGGTGGCAGCTTTTTCTGGTGCACCACAAGTCACAAAATGGCCGCCGATCACCCCAGAAAATAAGTGACAGAAAAACGTTCTGTGCAGCCTAAAAACCAGTGAGCATGTAACTAGCAGAAGTTCAATCATTCACAGCTGTAGATCGATTACTTTTTCCTGCCTAATCTCGCCCTCACAGCAGCTGCGTCCTCTCCCTACACTAATCAGAGCAGTGTGACGTGCGGCGCTACGTGACTCCAGCTTAAATAGAGGCTGGGTCTCATGCTGCACTTGGCCAATCACAGCCATGCCATTAGTAGGCATGGCTGTGATGGGCTCTTAGGGCAAGAAGTAAAACGCTAGCTGATTGGCTGCTGTGCAGACCTTCAGAAAGCGGGAAGTAATCGCTGAACAACGAACCCGAACCTGAACTTTTTTTAAAATGTTCGGGTTCGGGTCCGTGTCCTGAACACCCCAAAATTCAGTACGAACCCGAACTATTCTCGAACTGTTCGCTCAACACTACTAGCAACCTCACCACCACCAGCATGATTCGCCACATGGCATCCAAGCACCCTAATATGTGGGCAGAATGTCTGGGTCCACACTCTGCATCTGCGGGTCCCACCACTGCCTCCACTTTCCCTGTGTTATGCACTGCTGGCCAATCCCCTGTCGAAGGCGCAGGCCCAGATGCCCCTCGCCCTGCACCTGGACAATCGCATGAACCGTCAGCAACAACATCCACTTCCCTGTCCCAGTGCAGCATCCAAATGTCGATAACACAGGCATTTGAACGCAAGTGCAAATACCTACCCACCCATTGGCCATATCACTAAATGCGCAACTTTCAAAATTATTGGCCCTTGACATGTTTTCATTTAGGCTTGTGTCCCTCGGTACACAGTCCCCAGCCACCACTATTTTCACGGTGTGCTGTGCCCGCCTAACACCAGCATGTGTCCCAGAACATTACCCGTCCCTGACCAACGCACTTACTGGGAAGATCCACCTCACCATGGACAAGTGCTGGTGGTCTGGGACGCTACATTTCCCTGACCGCACATTGGGCGAATGTTGTGGAGGCCGGGAGTGAGTCGGATCTTTGGATGGCACAGGTGCTACCCACGCCCAGAATTGCGTGCCCTACGTCCATCAGGGTCTCCAGCAGCTATTTTACTGGCCCCAACCCCACATCTCCTCCTCCACCGCCTCCTCCTCCACTTCCACTTCCAACAGCAGTCAGCCATCAGTCCCTATCTGTAAGCAGTGTAGCACTGCCGTGGGTAAGCGTCAACAGGCCATGCTGAAGCTGATCTGTTTAGGGGACAAACAGCACACCGTTGCAGAGCTGTGGCTCTCGCCACTCAACCTAGAAAAAGGCATGGTTGTGTCTGACAATGGCCATAACTTGGTGGCGGCTTTGGAGCTCGGCAACCTGGCACACATTCCATGCCTAGCCCAAGTCTTAAACTTAGCGGTTCAGCGGTTTATCAAAACCTACCCCAATTTGCATGAGCTGCTAGTGTGCTCATTTCCACAAGTTGTCCACAGCTTCATCCGGTCTGTCAACGCTGCAGTAGCGCTTGCGGATTCCGGCTCACTGGCTGTTGTGCGACGTGAGCACACGGTGGAACTCCACGTTCTACATGTTGGCCAGGCGTTGTGAGCAGCAGAGGACAGTTGTGGAATTCCAGCTGCAACATGGTCGTCACCTTTCCAGTCAACTGCCACTATTTACAAGCGAGGAGTGCGCATTGATGTCAGACCTATGTGAGGTTTTAAAAAATGTTGATGAATCCACACAGATGGTTAGTGGCGATAACACTATTATCAGTGTAACCATCCCACTGCTGTGTCTACTCAAACGATTGCTGCTCACAATTAAGGAGGATGCTTTGAATGTGGCAGACGGGGTAATAGGGGGAGGAGATTACACAGGGTGTTAGCCAGACCTCCCCCAGTTTGTCTTCTCAGCGCGAATTGGGCCATGAAGAGGAGGAGGAGCTGGAGACACTTGCCTCTGCTACAGAGGCTAGTACCCATGGAACTTTAATTCCATCTGTTCATTGGCAGAAGAGGAGGAGGGGGATGAGGGTATGGAGAGTCATCCTGAAGTTGACATCGACGTCTTGCCCGTTGCTACTCTGGCACACATGGCTGACTTCATGTTAGGTTGCCTTTCCTGCGACCCTCGCGTTATACGCATTTTAGGTAACACAGATTACTGGGTGTTCACCCCTCTCGACCCCCGCTACAAAGAGAACTTCTCATCTCTCATTCCTGTGGTGGAGAGGACGAGTAAAACTGGGCAATAACAGAAGGTACTTGTTGACAAATTGCTCCAAAATTTTGCATCTGACAATGCGGCTGCCAGAGTACGTACTTCCTTAGGCAACTGAGAAAGGGAGACAAGGGGAACACACAGTAGTTCCAACAGAGGCAGGGCAACAGTTTTCAAGGCATGGGACACTTTCATGACACCCCGCCAGCAACCTCACCCTAAATTGCGGCCTAGTGCTACAAGGAGGCAAAAGTTTTGGAAGATGGTGAAGGAATACATTGCAGACCGTGTCAGTGTCCTAAATGATCCCTTAGTGCCTTACAACTACTGGGTGTCCAAGTTGGACACTTGGCACGAACTTACGCTCCACGCCTTGGAGGTGCTGGCCTGCCCTGCCGCCAGTGTATTGTCTGAGCATGTATTTAGTGCTGCTGGTGGCATTATGACAGATAATCATATCCGCTTGTCCACTGACAATACTGACAGGTTGACTCAGATGAAAATGAAAAAGGCCTGGATTGCCCCTGACTTCTCCACTCCACCAGAGAAAAGCTGAGCTAATGAGAAACAAAAACGCAATTTAAATGTATGTTTTATAATGTACTCAATCAACAAGATTCAGATGCACCCTTTTCACCGCAAAAACAGGTATATGTTTGAATCTTGTTTTCTCATCCGCCTCCTCTTCCATCCAGAATCTATATGCCCTCAGTACAATGTTTTGTAGGGTTCGCTCAGCTTCAGACCTTCACCACCAATGCTTTATACCGTCTTCTCAACTGTAGCCCATCACTGCAATGTTTTATGGGGTTCACTAGGCTTCAGGCCCTCACCTTGAATGCTTTATACCGTCTGCTCACCTGTAGGCCATCACTGCAATGTTTTATGGAGTTCACTAGGCTTCAAGCCCTCACCTCCAATGCTTTATACTGTCTGCTCACCTGTAGGCCATCACTGCAATGTTTTTTGTGGTTCACTCACCTTCAGTCCCTCACCTCCAATGCTTTTTGCGGTCTGCTCACCTGTAGGCCATCCCTGCAATGTGTTATGGGGTTCGCTCGGCTTCAGGCCCTCACCTCTAATATTTTATATGATCTGCTCACCTGTAGGCCATCACTGCAATGTTTTATGGGGTTCGCTTACCTTCTGGCCCTCACATTCAGGCCATCAACTGTAATGTTTTAGAGGGTAGCCAGCATGCCTTTGCTCCAAATGTTTTTGAGGGTCAAAAGTAGGCCATCAATGATATTTTTTAAGTGTGTTAGATGCCCTCCTTTATGTGTAATAAAGGGTATATTGGAGTGCCGGTGCCTTGTAATTTTTGGCAGCCCTTTACACTTAGTGCATAGGCTTTATGAGTGCAGCAGTGTACCTGAACAATTGTAGGACTGTGTGAATAAGGCCCTCCTTTATGTGATATACAGGCTGTATCGTAGTGCTTCTTCCTTGTAATTTTTGGCAGCATTTGCACTGTCTATACTATTGAATATACAGGAAAAAATGTCTTTTTTTTGAGGGGGGCCGGATTTTGGGCGTGATTTTGTCGCTATGTAAAAGTGGCGGACAACTGGAACAATATGGTTTCTAGCAGCGACATTGGAATCCAAGATGCACCCAGACATGGTCCCCATGCTGTTCCAGATCCATTTAAGTGGTGTTTCTGTCACTTTCTGACCTTTTCCAATGGACCAGGCACCCTCCCCTCATCCGAGCAGGGGGTGCCTGGTTGTCTCCTATTGACTTCCAATATACTCGGGTGCTCGGCCGAGCGCACGAATATCGCTATGTGTTCGGCCCGAGTACCCGAACACCCGAACACTTTGGTGCTCGCTCATCACTAGTGATAACAAGCAAAAATTTAAACAATGAATGAATCAAATAATAATTAATAAAATCATTGATTTCTCATCAGTAGCATATACATAAAATATAGATATTATATACATATATTATAATACAATAATTGATGTGTTGAATAAATATATAAAAAAATGTGTTTTAAAAATGAATAAATTGTTTATAAATGATTCATAAATGCTACCTCGCTAATTGATAAAAAAATAATAATTCACAAACAATTCAAAGATGCTACCTACCTAATTCACAAAAAAGCTACCTAGAATATTAGAATATCCTGCTGTATATTCTAATCATTTAATATTCTACGGAAATATATTACCTAGGACATTATCTTCAAATAGTTTACATATTCTAGGGACTCGTTTAACCACATGGGTGCAATCTCCCTTCTCTTTTCCTGTCTTCTGCTGCGGTCTATAATCTTTACCATAGAGAGCAGCGGTGAGCAGGAAGAGACACGAGAGACGGGAGACAGCACGTGTGTACTGTGCGCTCAGTCTCCTCATACAGCTGATCGGCGGGGGTGCCGGCCGGGTGTCGGAACCCCACCGATCTGAAATTGATGACCTAAGTAAAAGCCTGGACATCCCCCTCTAAGTATACTATGTCTGTAGATCCACTATCTATATGATGTTGTAACTAGAGATGAGCGAACACCTGGATGTTCGGGTTCGAGAGGTTCGGCCGAACTTCCGGAAAATGTCCGGGTTCGTGATCCGAACTCAACCCGAACTTCATCCCGAACCCGAACCCCATAGAAGTCAATGGGGACCCGAACTTTTGGGCACTAAAAAGCCTGTAAAAGACTCCCGGAAAGGGCTAGAGGGCTGCAAAAGGCAGCAAAATGTAGGTAAATCCCCTGCAAACAAATGTAGATAGGGAAATGAATTAAAATAAAATAAAATAAATAAAAATTAACCAATATCAATTGGAGAGAGGTCCCACAGCAAGGAATCATGTGTCATATCATCCACCACTGGAGAAGGCCACTCTCATTTATTTGGGACCAGCACCCAGACAGAGGATACAGGTCCCACAGCAAGGAATCATGCGTCATATCATCCACCACTGGAGAAGGCCACTCTCATTTATTTGGGACCAGCACCCAGACAGAGGATACAGGTCCCACAGCAAGGAATCATGCGTCATATCAACCACCACTGTAGAAGGCCACTTTCAGTTATTTAGGCCCAGCACCCAGACAGAGGAGAGAGGTCCCACAGCAAGGAATCATGCGTCATTTCACCCACCACTGGAGAAGGCCACTTTCAGTTATTTCGGCACAGCACCCAGACCGAGGATACAGGTCCCACAGCAAGGAATCATGCGTCATATCAACCACCAACGGAGAAGGCCACTCTCATTTATTTCAGACCAGCACCCAGACAGAGTATACAGGTCCCACAGCAAGGAATCATGCTTCATATCAACCACCACCGGAGAAGGCCAATCTCATGTATTTTGGACCAGCACCCAGAAAGAGGAGAGAAGTTTTCACAGCAGAGAATCATGCATTTAGATCACCCACCACAGGAGTAGGCCACCATTTAATGGGACCCCGGCAACCATGTCAGATGGCACAAACATCAGCTTCACATCACCCAGCACAAGAGAAGGCCACTTTGAGAGACTTTGACCCCTGCACCCAGGCGGAGGAGAGGGGTTTTCACAGCAGAGAATCAGGCATTTAGATCACCCACCACAGGAGTAGGCCACCATTTAATGGGACCCCGGCAACCATGTCAGATGGCACAAACATCAGCTTCACATCACCCAGCACAAGAGAAGGCCACTTTGAGAGACTTTTACCCCTGCACCCAGACGGAGGAGAGAGGTCCCACAGCAGAGATTCAGGCATTTATATCAGCCAGAACAGGAGAAGGCCGCTTTCAGTGACTTGGGCCTTAGCACCGACACAGAGGAGACAGGTCAGATAGCACAAGCATCAGTTTTACATCAACCACCACAGGAGAAGGGCACTTTTAGAGACTTTGACCCCTGCACCCAGAAAGAGGAGAGAGGTCCCACAGCAGAGATTCAGGCATTTATATCAGCCAGCACAGGAGAAGGCCGCTTTCAGTGACTTAGGCCTTAGCACCGACACAGAGGAGACAGGTCAGATAGCACAAGCATCAGTTTTACATCAACCACCACAGGAGAAGGGCACTTTTAGAGACTTTGACCCTGCACCCAGAAAGAGGAGAGAGGTCCCACAGCAGAGATTCAGGCATTTATATCAGCCAGCACAGGAGAAGGCCGCTTTCAGTGACTTAGGCCTTAGCACCGACACAGAGGAGACAGGTCAGATAGCACAAGCATCAGTTTCACATCAACCACCACAGGAGAAGGGCACTTTTAGAGACTTTGACCCCTGCACCCAGAAAGTGGAGAGAGGTCCCACAGCAGAGATTCAGGCATTTATATCAGCCAGAACAGGAGAAGGCCGCTTTCAGTGACTTAGGCCTTAGCACCGACACAGAGGAGACAGGTCAGATAGCACAAGCATCAGTTTCACATCAACCACCACAGGAGAAGGGCACTTTTAGAGACTTTGACCCTGCACCCAGAAAGAGGAGAGAGGTCCCACAGCAGAGATTCAGGCATTTATATCAGCCAGCACAGGAAAAGGCCGCTTTCAGTGACTTAGGCCTTAGCACCGACACAGAGGAGACAGGTCAGATAGCACAAGCATCAGTTTCACATCAACCACCACAGGAGAAGGGCACTTTTAGAGACTTTGACCCCTGCACCCAGAAAGAGGAGAGGTCCCACAGCAGAGATTCAGGCATTTATATCAGCCAGAACAGGAGAAGGCCGCTTTCAGTGACTTAGGCCTTAGCACCGACACAGAGGAGACAGGTCAGATAGCACAAGCATCTGTTTCACATCAACCACCACAGGAGAAGGGCACTTTTAGAGACTTTGACCCCTGCACCCAGAAAGAGGAGAGAGGTCCCACAGCAGAGATTCAGGCATTTATATCAGCCACCACAGGAGAAGGCCGCTTTCAGTGACTTTGGCCCCCTGCACCCACACAAAGGAGACATGTCAGACAGCACAAGTATAACATTCATATCACCCAGCACAGGAGAAGGACACTTTCATGTACTTTGGCCCCGGCACCCAGACAGACGGAAGGTTCATTCAACTCTGGGTTGCACCCCAGAATCCTACTTAATTTCAAAAATTGATTTTTCAATGAAGAAGTGGCCAGGAGTACAAGACAACATGGTGTAATCGCTCATGTGTGCCAGGCTCCCCAGAGGTAAGGACAAGCTGTCCTCTGTGGGAGGCGTATCGTCATCATCCTCTGTATCCCCCCAGCCACGCACCAGGGATGTGCCTGCACTGCGCTGGGTGCCACCCCGCTGTGAACCTGCTTCATCCTCATCCTCCTCCACCTCCTCCTCATCCTCCTCGTCCTGCAGTAGTGGTCCCTGGCTGGCCACATTTGTACCTGCCCTCTGCTGTTGCGAAAAAACTCCCTCTGAGCCACTTCTAACAGACTGGCCTGAAAGTGCTAAAAACGACCCGTCATCCTCCTCCTCCTCCTCCTGGCCCTGGCCCACCTCCTCTTCCATCATCGCCCTAAGCGTTTTCTCTAGGAGACATAGAATTGGTATCGTCACGCTGACAACAGTGGCATCGCCACTGGCCATGTTGGTGGCGTACTCTAAACAGCGCAGCAGGGCACACAGGTCTCGCATGGAGGCCCAATCATTGGTATTGAAGTGGTGCTGTTCCGCAGTGCGACTGACCCGTGCGTGCTGCAGCTGAAACTCCACTATGGCATGCTGCTGCTCGCACAGTCTCTCCAGCATGTGCAAGGTGGAGTTCCACCGGGTGGGCACGTCGCATATTAGGCGGTGAGCGGGAAGGCCGAAGTTCCGCTGTAGCGCTGACAGGCGAGCAGCGGCAGGATGTGAACGCCGGAAGCGCGCACAGACGGCCCGCACTTTATGCAGCAGCTCTGACATGTCAGGGTAGTTGTGAATGAACTTTTGCACCACCAAATTCAGCACATGCGCCAGGCAAGGGATGTGCGTCAAACCGGCTAGTCCCAGAGATGCCACGAGATTTCGCCCATTATCGCACACCACCAGGCCGGGCTTGAGGCCCACCGGCAGCAACCACTGGTCGGTCTGTTGTTCAATACCCCGCCACAACTCCTGCGCGGTGTGGGGCCTGTCCCCCAAACATATGAGTTTCAGAATGGCCTGCTGACGTTTACCCGGGCTGTGCTGAAGTTGGTGGTGAAGGTGTGTGGCTGACTGGATGAGCTGGTGGAAGCAGAGGAGGAGGAGGAGGAAGCCGAGTAGGAGGAGGAGGCTACAGGAGGCAAAGAATGATGCCCTGTGATCCTTGGCGGCGGAAGGACGTGCGCCAAGGAACTCTACGCCTGGGGCCCAGCCGCCACTACATTTACCCAGTGTGCAGTTAGGGAGATATAGCGTCCCTGGCCGTGCTTACTGGTCCACGTATCTGTGGTTAGGTGGACCTTGCCACAAATGGCGTTGCGCAGTGCACACTTGATTTTATCGGACACTTGCATGTGCAGGAAGGCACGGCTGTCTTGGAGAAGTAGTGGCGGCTGGGAACCACATACTGGGGGACAGCCATGGCCATCAGCTGTTTGAAGCTGTCTGTGTCCACCAGCCGGAATGACAGCATTTCAAAGGCCAGTAGTTTAGAAATGCTGGCATTCAGGCCAAGGGCTCGAGGGTGACTAGGTGGGAATTTGCGCTTCCTCTCAAAGATTTGAGAGATGGAGAGCTGAACGCTGCTGTGTGAAATAGTGGAGACGCTAGGTGACGGTGGCGGTGGTGGTGGTGGTGTCGGTTGCACATCCTCTGTTTGCTGCTCGGCAGGTGGCAACATTCCTCTCGAGGCGGAAGCCGAGGCAGCAGCGGTAGAGGGAGCAGGGGGAGCCTGAGCGGGTTCCTTGTTTTTAAGGTGTGTACTCCACTGCAGTTCATGTTTTGCATGTAGATGCCTGATCATGCAGGTGGTGCTCAGGTTAAGAACGTTAATGCCTCGCCTCAGGGTCTGATGGCACAGCGTGCAAACCACTCTGGTCTTGTCCTCAGCACATTGTTTGAAGAAGTGCCATGCCAGGGAACTCCTTGAAGACGCCTTTGGGGTGCTGGGTCCCTGTTGGTGCTGGCCAATAGCAGGCGAACTCTCTGGACGGCGGCTGTTCTGCTTTTGCCCCCTGCTCCCTCTTTGGCTTCACTGTTGTCTCGGTCTCACCACTGCCTCTTCCTCTGAACTATTTAAGTCAGCGGCACGACCTTCAGTCCATGTGGGGTCTAAGACCTCATCGTCCTCTGCATCGTCTTCCACCCAGTCTTCCTCCCTGACCTCCTCCTGTTCAGTCTGCACACTGCAATAAGACGCGGCAGTGGGCACCAGTGTTTCGTCATCATCAGAGACTCGGTCACTCTGCTGTGGTGGTATTCCCATGTCCTCATCATCTGGATACATAAGTGGTTGTGCGTCAGTGCATGGAATGTCTTCCACCGCTGGGGAAGGGCTAGGTGGACGCCCCTGGAAAACCGTGGGAGCAGAGTCTTCAAAAAGAAGAAGAGACTGCTGCATAACTTGAGGCTCAGCCAGTTTCCCTGAAATGCATGGGGGTGATGTGACAGACTGATGGGCTTGGTTTTCAGGCGCTTTCCGCAGAAGACTGGGCGGAAGACAATGTGGTGAACGTGCTGGAAGCACTGTCGGCCACCCAATAGACTAATGCCTGTACCTGCTCAGGCCTTACCATCCTCATAACGGCATTGGGCCCCACCAAATATCGCTGTAAATTCTGCCGGCTACTTGAGGGAGTTGGTTCACTACTTTGTGCGCCTGAGGCCGAACGGCTACGTCCTCTGCCAGCAACAGAGGCTCCACGGACACCACCACGACCGCGTCCTCGTCCGTTAATAGAATGTTTCCTCATTGTTGCGATTCAACTCGCACCACAATAAAATATATTATTTTTTAGCCCCAAAATTCCCACACTGGAAGATATAATTCCTTTTTCCGGTATTAATTATAAGAACACTGCTGCTAATTGGACATCAGATATTTTATAATGCTAGTTTTGGTACATAGATCCCCACACAGGGAAATATAATTCCTTTTTAGAGGAGTGAAAACGTGAGGCCTAGTTTTTCTGGTCTAACAAACACCAGATTGATTAAATTGGCCTTTTTTTCACCAAAATTACAACACTGGACAATAATGCCTTTTGGCGGTATTAATTACCAGAACACTGCTGCTAATTGGACACCAGATTTTTTATTATGCTAGTTTTGGTACATAGATCCCCACACGGGGAAATATAATTCCTTTTTAGAGGAGTGAAAACGTGAGGCCTAGTTTTTCTGGTCTAACAAACACCAGATTGATTAAATTGGCCTTTTTTTCACCAAAATTACAACACTGGACAATAATGCCGTTTGGCGGTATTAATTACAAAAACACTGCTGCTAATTGGACACCAGATTTTTTATAATTCTAGTTTTGGTACATAGATCCCCACACGGGGAAATATAATTCCTTTTTAGAGGAGTGAAAACGTGAGGCCTAGTTTTTCTGGTCTAACAAACACCAGATTGATTAAATTGGCCTTTTTTTCACCAAAATTACAACACTGGACAATAATGCCTTTTGGCGGTATTAATTACCAGAACACTGCTGCCAATTGGATACCAGATTTTTTATAATGCTAGTTTTGGTACATATATCCCCACACGGGGAAATATAATTCCTTTTTAGAGGAGTGAAAACGTGAGGCCTAGTTTTTCTGGTCTAACAAACACCAGATTGATTAAATTGGCCTTTTTTTCACCAAAATTACAACACTGGACAATAATGCCTTTTGGCGGTATTAATTACAAGAACACTGCTGCTAATTGGACACCAGATTTTTTATAATGCTAATTTTGGTACATAGATCCCCACACGGGGAAATATAATTCCTTTTTATAGGAGTGAAAACGTGAGGCCTAGTTTTTCTGGTCTAACAAACACCAGATTGATTAAATTGGCCTTTTTTTCACCAAAATTACAACACTGGACAATAATGCCGTTTGGCGGTATTAATTACAAGAACACTGCTGCTAATTGGACACCAGATTTTTTATAATGCTAATTTTGGTACATAGATCCCCACACGTTGATTCCCAGAATTGAAAACGTGAGGCCTAGTTTTTCTGGTCTAACAAACGTCAGATTGATTAAATTGGCCTTTTTTTCACCAAAATTACAACACTGGCAACAATGCCTTTGGCGGTATTAATACAAGAACACTGCTGCTAATTGGACACCAGATTTTTATAATGCTAATTTTGGTACATAGATCCCCACACGGGGAAATATAATTCCTTTTTATAGGGTGAAAACGTGAGGCCTAGTTTTCTGGTCTAACAAACACCAGATTGATTAAATTGGCCTTTTACCAAATACAACACTGACATAATGGTTTGCGGCATAATTACACACACTGCTAATTGACACAGTTTTTATAATGCTAATTTTGGTACATAGATCCCCACACGGGAAATATAATTCCTTTTTAGAGGAGTGAAAACGTGAGGCCTAGTTTTTCTGGTCTAACAAACACCAGATTGATTAAATTGGCCTTTTTTCACCAAATTACAACACTGGACAATAATGCCTTTTAGGCGGTATTGAATTACAAGAACACTGCTGCTAATTGGACACCAGATTTTTATAATGCTAGTTTTGGTACATAGATCCCCACACGGGGAAATATAATTCCTTTTAGAGGAGTGAAAGCGTGAGGCCTAGTTTTTCTGGTCTAACAAACACCAGATTGATTAAATTGGCCTTTTTCAGCAAAATTACAAAACTGGACAATAATGCCTTTTGGCGGTATTAATTACAAGAACACTGCTGCTAATTGGACACCAGATTTTTTATAATGCTAGTTTTGGTACATAGATCCCCAGACGGGAAATATAATTCCTTTTAGAGGAGTGAAAACGTGAGGCCTAGTTTTTCTGGTCTAACAAACACCAGATTGATTAAATTGGCCTTTTTTCACCAAAATTACAACACTGGACAATAATGCCTTTTGGCGGTATTAATTACAAGAACACTGCTGCTAATTGGACACCAGATTTTTAAAATGCTAGTTTTGGTACATAGATCCCCACACGGGAAATATAATTCCTTTTAGAGGAGTGAAAACGTGAGGCCTAGTTTTTCTGGTCTAACAAACACCAGATTGATTAAATTGGCCTTTTTTTCAGCAAAATTACAACACTGGACAATAATGCCTTTTGGCGGTATTAATTACAAGAACACTGCTGCTAATTGGACACCAGATTTTTTATAATGCTAGTTTTGGTACATAGATCCCCAGACGGGAAATATAATTCCTTTTAGAGGAGTGAAAACGTGAGGCCTAGTTTTTCTGGTCTAACAAACACCAGATTGATTAAATTGGCCTTTTTTTACCAAAATTACAACACTGGACAATAATGCCTTTTGGCGGTATTAATTACAAGAACACTGCTGCTAATTGGACACCAGATTTTTATAATGCTAGTTTTGGTACATAGATCCCCACACGGGAAATATAATTCCTTTTAGAGGAGTGAAAACGTGAGGCCTAGTTTTCTGGTCTAACAAACACCAGATTGATTAAATTGGCCTTTTTCACCAAAATTACAACACTGGACGATATAATGCCTTTTGGCGGTATTAATTACAAGAGGACTGCTGGTATTTCAGAACACCGGAATTGTTAAAATGCTAGTTTTGCTAGATAAATTTCCCACACTGGGAGAAATATTGCCTAAGCCTTTTTACAGTATTAATTACAACAGGAGTGCTTCTTCTGGTCTAACACCAGAATAATTTTATTATTACGGTGAAAGCTTTTTCTAATTTATATTTCTGGCACATAAAAAAAAAAAATATTTCTGGCTGACAGTATTGGACAAAGTAGTGGCACTGGCTAGCCTAGCTGGAACAGCACATTCATGGGATTTGCTATCCAAGTGGGTTACTTTCAGTTTCACCACTGATATATTAAATATCTTTGCAGTTAGTATGGGTGACACAAGCACAGCCAAACCCCTGATGTAGTGTAGTGAAAAAATCGACTATTACATTAGATTAATGGACGTTGTGGCAGCTTTTGCTGTAGCACCACAAGTCCCAAAATGGCCGCCGCCTATCAGCCCAGTAACATGTGCCAGAAAACAGTCTGCCCAGCCAGAAAAAAAATTGACTTTGACTGAGCAGCTGAATCGCTGTTGTTCTGATTCACAGGTGTAGATTTTTAACTTCTTTGGAGCTTTGGTTTACACTCTGTGGCAGCAAGTGCTGGCGCACCACAAGTCCCAAAATGGCCACCACCGGTCAGCCCAGTTACATGTGCCAGTAAAAATCGCTCTGGCCAGTCTCAACAAAATGGTGACTTTCAGTGAACAGCTCAGCTGAGTTGTTCTGATGCACAGGTGTAGAAAGGTAGATCATTCAATCGCTTCTTTATCCCTGCCTATCTCGCCCTCACAGAAGCTGCATCCTCTCCCTACACTAGTCAGAGCAGTGTGACGTGCGGCGCTACGTGACTCCACATGCTGCACTTGGCCAATCACAGCCATGCCATTAGTAGGCATGGCTGTGTTGGGCTCTTAGGGCAAGAAGTAAAACGCTAGCTGATTGGCTGCTGTGCAGCCCTTCAGAAAGCGGGAAGTAATCGACGAACACCGGACCCGAACCCGAACTTTTTTGAAAATGTCCGGGTTCGGGTCCGTGTCACGGACAACCCAAAATTCGGTAAGGACCCGAACGATTTTCGAACTGTTCGCTCAACACTAGTTGTAACTGTATCCTTTCACCTGTGGTGGAGATGGAGACTTGTTGTGTTTGGTGTGAAATGATCTAACAGCATTTGCATCACCTTTCCCTTCTTTGAATTCCAATTTTTTGGGGATTTTCTGAGAATATATAGGGCGGAGTTTAGGGCAGGATGGTGTCACCAAATTATTCAAGGTTTGTTCTCTTCTAAAAGTGAGATTTGGTTATTTCGAAAGGAGACTCCCCAAAATTGGGTCTCCCTTCAGAACAGCCCAATATTTCCAGAGTATTTGCCCAATAGCCATGTGTTTTTAATTGTACCATTCAATTAAATTACAATCACATTTCCTTTCTTTTTCTAATTCTTCTGTTTTTAGGCATGGTTTTAGACAGTCACTTTGATTTTCCCCCAAAACTTGTTTTATAGAGTCCTTAATTAGTTTTTTTTGGTATCCCTTCTCTTCTAGACCCTAGAAGTGCGACTTGCTCTCTCATAATCTTGTGATCTGTACAATTCCTCCTTATTGTTCTTATTTGGCCATAAGAAATATTTTGTTTCCACTTCTGGTGATGACAACTATGAAAATATAAATAACTATAGGCGTCTTTAACTTTTTAAGTGTGTTCTTGTCAATATTTGACTTCCTGATGCTGTAAGGTATAAATCAAGAAATACAGCTTCACTAGAGTTAAATTCTGCTGTAAAATTTAGGTTACAAGTGTTTTTATTAAGGCTATCAGCAAACAGCTAACAAACTGTTAACTGTTATTGTTACCCACAGTGTGTCTAGATATTTTGCAACAGTCCAAAATGGCGATCAATCCCTTTTAAGAGTAGCCCCCACTAGAATGGATTTGCAAATCCTATCAACAGCTATGCAGGAAGGAAATGTATTGGATATTTCGCTTAAATTCTCCTACACCCATGGGGTTAAATGAGTCCCTAGAATATGTTAAACTATTAGAATATGTATTAGGATATTATAATGCCCTAGGTAATATATTTCCTTAGAATATTAAATGATTAGAACATACATAATATACAGTAGGTTATAATATTCTAGGTAGCTTTTTTATGAATTAGGTAGGTAATATCTATAAATTATTTATGAATTTTTTTTTTTTTTAATCAATTAGTGAAGTAGAATATATGAATTATTTTCAAAGTATTTATTCATTTTAGAACATAGGGGGTCATTTATTAAGACCGGCACTATATAACTTCAATACATCCAGCGCCTGTCACCGCCGGTTCTGGGAGACGGTCGGTCAGAGGTTCCTCCCTGTTTTGTGTATGACGTTCTTTGTTTTGGTTTCACTTTGCTCAGTTCCTTTCTCTCCCTCAGCTGCCTCTTATCTTTGATTAATTGGTGTGCTTTATATTCTCTCACTTACTGCTCCTCCTTGCGGTTTATATTACTTCCTGGATGAAGTGTGTGCGCTGCTGAGAGCTGCAGTTGTTTTGCTCTAAGAGAAGTGCATTCCGTTTACTTTGTGTTTTGTTTGCTGGCTTGATTCTAGGTGACCCTGACTCCCTACGTATTCAGTGCAGGGAGCCGGTGGCCGTTCCCCTCACTACTATAGGGAATTCAGGTGTCACTCAGTTATAGGTACGAGGGCATGTATCTGTCTATCACCGGGACTTGTACATGTGGGCCCTCCTATGTTTTCCTTAGTTTGGGATCAAGCCAGTCTGACGTTATTTATCAGTTCCTGCTAACTGTCCTCCATCCTTGAGATTATAAACCGCCATAACCGTCTCAAGCATGGATCCGGTTTCAGCCTTGATTGACTGCATGCAAGGTCTTTCTCTGGAGGTAGCAGATCTCCGTGAAACTGTTTCTCAGCTTCAGGTGACCGGTTCTGCTGGCGTTCATGGAGTTTGTTCCGAGCCTAAAATCTCTCTTCCGGATACGTTTTCCAGGGGTAGTGAGAATTTTGTTCGTTTTAGAGAGGCTTGCAAACTCCATTTTCGCTTACGTCCCCATTCCTCTGGTGATAAGGAGCAGAGGGTGGGAATCATCATCTCGCTGCTCATGGATAACGCTCAGTCTTGGGCCTGTTCGCTGCCGGCTGGTGCACACTCCCTCCAATCGGTAGATTAATTTTTTATAGCCCTGGGTCAGATATATGATGATCCGGATCGTATTGCTCTGGCTGAATCTAAACTGCGTCTTTTATGCCAGGGTAAACAGTCCGAGGGGATATATTGTGCTGAATTTCGGAGGTGGGCAGCTGATACTTGTCAATTTTGTCATGGTCTCTCTGAGAGATTAAAAGATGCTTTTGCGTTTCATGAGAAGCCAGTGTCTTTGGAGTCTGCCATGTCTCTAGCTGTTCGTATTGACAGGCGTCTGAAAGAGAGAGAGGAGACTACTCGTTCCTGTCATATTCAGCCCAAGGACACTGGAGTTGTCTCATGCAGTGAGCAGGGGTCTCACTCTGTCTCTATACCCTCTGTGGAGGACCCCATGCAGCTGGGTTTAGTTGCCTCTGATACTAGAGGATTCAGCCCTCAGAGGAGGGTATGTTTCTGTTGTGGAGGTATTAACCATTTAGCTAATGTTTGCCCTTCTAGGAGGGTCATGGGGTTTCCTGAGGGTAATAAAAAGAAAAAGATGAAGAAACCCTCTAATAACTTTCCATTTGCTACAATTGGCAAGGTTAATGCGGAAATTGAAGATTTGCCGTTTGCTTGTAGTTCCTGTTTTCTCCTAACTGCCAGGGTGGCGCTAGACAGCAAGAACTTTGTGAGATTTTTGTTGATAGTGGAGCAGCTGTCAATCTCATTGATAGTCAATTTGCTACAACACATGGTTTCCAGGTGTGCACTTTGGGAAAAGCTATACCTGTTTTTGCTATCGATTCCACTCAACTTTCTCAAAAATCGTTAAAGGGCATAGTTCACAATATCTGTTTGACTGTGGGTGACACTCATGTTTAGGATGTGTCATGTTTTGTCTTAAGCGGATTACCTACTCCTCTAGTGTTGGGGCTACCCTGGCTCACTAAACATAACCCCACCATTGATTGGCAAGCAAGGCAAATAAATGGTTGGAGTCAGTTCTTTTCTCTCTGAATTTTCTGATGTGTTTTCCGAGAGTGGTGTCGAGGAGTTGCCCCCACACCGGGAGTATGATTGTCCAATTAATCTCATTCCAGGCGCCAAGCTGCCTAAATCACGATTATACAATCCCGGATTTGTTTAACCAGATTGTGGGGGCTAAAGTTTTTTCTAAGTTGGATTTAAGAGGGGCATACAACCTTGTCAGGAAGGGGGACGAATGGAAGACGGCCTTCAATACCCCAGAGGGTCATTTTGAGAACTTGGTTATGCCCTTTGGTTTGATGAATGCTCCGGACGTCTTCCAACATTTTGTGAACAGCATTTTCTATCATTTAATGGGGAAATTTGTACTGGTGTATCTAGATGACATTTTGATTTTTTTCTCCTGATTTCAAGACTCATCGGGACCACCTATCTCAGGTCTTGCTGATTCTGCGGGAGAAAAAATTGTACGCTAAACTGGAAAAATGTGTGTTTGCGGTTCCAGAGATTCAATTTCTTGGTTTTCTTCTCTCTGATTCTGGTTTTCGGATGGACCCGGAGAAGGTCCGCGCCGTGCTTGATTGGGAGCTTCCTGAAAATCAGAAGGCGCTGATGCGCTTTTTGGGTTTTGCTAATTATTACAGAAAGTTCATTTTGAATTATTCCTCTGTTGTTAAGCCACTCACTGATATGACTAAAAAGGGGGTGGATTTTTCCTCATGGTCGGAAGAGGCGCTTCAAGCCTTTTCTAGTATTAAAGAGCGTTTTGCTTCCGCTCCCATTTTGGCACAACCTGATGTCTCTCTACCATTTATTGTTGAGGTGGATGCCTCTGAGGTGGGGGTGGGCGCGGTCTTATCTCAGGGTCCCTCTCCTGCTAAATGGCGACCGTGTGCCTTCTTCTCAAAAAAGCTCTCAGCCGCAGAGAGAAATTACGATGTGGAAATAGGGAGTTGTTGGCCATCAAATTGGCTTTTGAGAAATGGCGTCATTGGTTGGAGGGAGCCAGACACCCAATTACCATGTTTACCGACCATAAGAATCTGGCCTATTTAGAATCAGCCAAGCGTCTGAACCCGAGACAGGCCAGATGGTCCTTGTTCTTTTCTAGGTTTAATTTTGTTGTTACGTTCTGCCCTGGGGTTAAAAATGTGAAGGCGGATGCCCTGTCATGTTGTTTTCCGGGAGGGGGGAACTTTGAGGACCCAGGTCCCATTTTAGCTGATGGGGTGGTCGTCTCTGCTCTTTATCCTGATTTGGAGGCAGAGGTTCAGGCAGCCCAGGCAGAGGCACCTGATCTTTGTCCTTCTGGGAGGTTATTTGTGCCGCTCGCTTTGCGACACAAAGTTTTTAAGGAGCACCATGACAGTGTTCTTGCTGGGCACCCGGGGAGTAGAGCCACAGTGGATCTCATTGCTCGCAGATTCTGGTGGCCAGCTCTTCGTAATACGGTTGAGGGGTTTGTGGCAGCCTGCGAGACCTGCGCTCGTGCCAAGGTCCCTCATTCACGGCCATCGGGATCTCTCCTCCTGTTACCCATATCTTCCCGTCCTTGGACGCATCTGTCCATGGACTTCATTACGGACTTGCCTCTCTCCTCGGGGAAGACTGTGATTCTGGTAGTAATGGACCGTTTTAGCAAAATGGCGCATTTTATTCCTTTTCCTGGGTTACCCAATGCTAAGACGCTGGCGCAAGCGTTTGTTGATCATATTGTTAAATTACATGGCATTCCTTCTGACATTGTTTCTGATAGGGGCACGCAATTTGTTTCCAGATTCTGGAAGGCCTTCTGTTCTCGCTTGGGGGTTCGGTTGTCGTTTTCTTCTGCTTTTCATTCGCAGTCGAATGGTCAGACTGAACGCGTCAATCAGAATCTGGAGACATATCCGCGCTGTTTTGTTACGGAGAATCAGGAGAATTGGTGTTCTTTTTTGTCCCTTGCGGAGTTTAGTTTTAATAATAGTCGCCAGGACTCCTCTGATAAGTCACCATTTTTTGGTGCATATGGGTTTCATCCGCAGTCTGGGACAATCTCTGGAGAGGGCTCTTCTGGTTTACCTGATGAGGAGAGATTTTCCTCGTCCTTGTCTCTTATTTGGCAAAAGATTCAGGGTAATCTAAAGAAGATGAGTGAGAGATATAAGCGTGGGGCTGATAAGAGACGTGTGTCTGGTCCGGACCTGAAAGCGGGTGATCTGGTGTGGTTGTCTACAAAGAATATCAAACTGAAGGTTCCCTCCTGGAAGTCGGGTCCTAGGTTTATTGGGCCATACAAGATCTTATCTGTCATCAATCCCGTTGCTTTCCGTCTTGATCGTCCTCAGACTTGGACGATCCATAATGTTTTTCACAAGTCCCTACTGAAACCTTATGTCCAACCTACTGTTCCTTCCTCTTTGCCTCCTCCCCCGATTTTAGTTGATGGTAATCTTGAATTTTAGGTCTCCAGGATTGTGGATTCCCGCATTATCCGCGGTTCTCTTCAGTACCTCGTTCATTGGGAAGGTTATGGGCCTGAGGAAAGGATGTGGGTCTCACTGGCGGACATTAAGGCCACTCGTCTCATCAGGGTTCCCCTCACTACTATAGGGAATTCAGGTGTCACTCAGTTATAGGTACGAGGGCATGTATCTGTCTACCACCGGGGCTTGTACATGTGCACAGTAGTTTGGGAGAGTTCTTAGGGATTTATAGGGCCCTCCTATGTTTTCCTTAGTTTGGGCTCAAGCCAGTCTGTCGTTATTTATCAGTTCCTGCTAACTGTCCTCCATCCTTGACAGCGCCAGTCTAAATGTAAACCAGCTTCCTAGTTGGCTTACATTTTGATAATTTTCTATGCCTAAAAATGGTGTCGAAAATGACGAATGAGACAGGCTTACCAGCCTGTCCCCTTCCCCGCCCGCACCACACCCACTTTTTTTACATCTGGCGTGAGTGGATAAGTCGCAGATTACAGCGCAACTAACCGTTGTGCCGCCCCTTGCACCTGACATACTCCTAATATAGGCGTATTTCAGTATAATAAAAGACCCCCATAATTTTTATATATATATATATATACACTAGAAAAAGCGAACAGCACTCCGATAAAAAGTGGAAAAAAAGGAACTCCTTTATTCACCTGAACAGTGCTACGTTTCGGCTCCTACAAATAGAGCCTTTCTCAAGCAAAAGAAAGGCTCTATTTGTAGGAGCCGAAACGTAGCACTGTTCAGGTGAATAAAGGAGTTCCTTTTTTTCCACTTTTTATCGGAGTGCTGTTCGCTTTTTCTACAGTATTTTGGGGTAAGAAACCTATACCTTGGAACGTGCACCCAGCATTTTTCCTCCAATTTTGACTAGTGCCGTCATTTTTTTTCTATATATATATATATATATATATATATATATATATTCATCACATTAATTATTGTATTATAATATATGCATATGATATCTATATTTATATGCTACTGATGAGAAACCAATTATTCTATTCATTATTATTTGATTAATTAATTGTTTTATTTTTGTTTATTATCTTCTGTTTTAATACCAGATTCATATTCGATATATTCTAATATCTGTGTGCCGTCCCAATAAGTGGATGCGCAATAATCGTATTATCCTGTGCTCCAGACTGGAATGCATGTATTGGAATCTTGCACCAAACCGGAGGTGCGAGTGCGTTCCAGGGAGAAGCGCACCGTACCTACCGGCGAACTGCCTACTATCTTTTGTGTTCCGAGCTGGAACGCTTATATTGCAGACTTGCTTCCGGACCATTTAACTGTTTGGCCATAACTGTTTTCCCTTCCCTGCCCACAGCACCTTTTTTTTTTACCTGGAATGAGTGGGGAAAAGTTGCAGATTGCTGACCACTAGAACCAGGCTGTACATGGTGGCCTCCCCTCTCTGCTCTGCTGTGTACTAGTGCTTATTCTGGCACTAAAGCTGTTTTCACATCAGATTTTTGCCATCCGTTTAATGTATACCAAAAACGTATACATTAACAGATGGCTCAGACTGATGGTATACAGTGGCGGCAGTTCACCATACAGTTCCATAGTATAAAAACATATATGTCAACGTATGTATTTTTTTACTGGACTCTGCAGTGATCACCAAAGAAATAGCTAAATAAATAGCAAAGCCACACATATAATGTAATAATCGCATTCTTTATTTCACCAAAGCCAATAATTAAATAGACAACACATGTTGTACATGCCCCCTGAAGAAGCGAGGCGAAACGCGCTTTGGGTTGATGGTCCTCTCCTCCTCTCCCCTGACGTTATACCGGTACTAGGACCGTTGGCAGTCTGTTGGTATGTATTACATGCAGGCGTAAGCATATGCTGGCAAAGCATGTATTAGACATATGGCACCATACCTGATACTTTAGGCAGGGATTGATACTTTTTAGGGAGCCCTGTAAACAGGTTGTTTGGTCCTATCAATAGCAATATTTGTACTATTATTGTAAGTTTGGTTAGTGAGGGCATACAGCCTTTACTATCTCTAGTGTATACAGGGCCTTCTTTAATATTGATTGGACCCTGGGCAAAAATTTACTTGGGCCCCCTGGATCCCGCCTTCCCACACCTTAGCAGGCAATCACGCCCTCCACCACAACACACACACAAAAAATCCACACATCTGGTAGAGTACAGTGAATGACTGTAAATACTTCCAGTTCTGAAGACTCCAGCGGCTCAGGATCAGTGCTCTGGGCAGCTGGGCTTAGGCTGGAAGTGGGCACCGCTCTGCAGGAAGGAGACCAGGGCTCGGCTCACCCTAGGGTTACAATGCACACCAGCACCCCACAGTATGCAGTATAGCACCATATAGTATACAGCACCACACAGTATGCAGTATAGCACCCCACACAATACAGTACCCCACAGTATAGAGTACAACAGTACAGCAGCCCACAGTATACAACACCTCACATTATACAGTAGAGCAGTATAGCACCTCACCGTATACAGCACCCCAAACTATACACGATACAGCACCCCACACTATACAGTACAGCAGTATAGCACTCCACAATATACAGCACCCACAGTATACAGTATACAGTCCCCCACAGTATACAGCCCCCCACAGTATACAGTACAGCAGTATAGCACTCCACAATATACAGCACCTACAGTATACAGTATACAGCCCCCCACACTATACAGTACAGCAGTATAGCACTCCACAATATACAGCACCCACAGTATACAGTATACAGGCCCCCGCAGTATACAGGCCCCCGCAGTATACAGGCCCCCGCAGTATACAGCCCCCCACAGTATACAGCCCCCCACAGTATATAGCCCCCCACACTATACAGCCCCCCACACTATACAGCCCCCCACTATACAGTAGTTAGCATAACAGCCCCTGTCACCTTTTTCTGATGTAATCTTCACAAAAAAAGCTCCACAGTTAAGGCAAACTTCTACAGCAACACTCCTGGTAGAAAGGACCTTGATGACCTCATAGCCATGTGACCAGTAATAGTGCTAGGTTACTGGTCACATGGTGATGATGTCATCTAAGGTCCTAGAGAATCACAGCTCTCACAGTACGCTGCCTGGAGTGCCGGCAGGCATGGCATGGCAGCACCCCCTGTGTAGCTGACAGCCTTACACCCAGGGCAGTGGCTAGCAGGGCTCAAGAGGCAGCTGCCTTGGGCCCCCCAGGAGCAACTGGGCCTGGGGCAGCTGCCCCTTTTGCCCCTTGTTAAAGACAGCCCTAAGTGTATATTTGGTATGTGCTAGTCGGGTGGGGAGGGGTGCGGAGAGATTATTGTGTTCTTGACATAGTACTTTGTCTGTTAAGCTGCTAACAAATTTTATACATGTGTTGTCTATTTAATTATTGGCTTTGGTGAAATAAAGAATGCGATTATTACATTATATGTGTGGCTTTGCTATTTATTTAGCTATTTCTTTGGTGATCTGTGTCGAAACACACATATTAGATTACTGTGGTTGTTGTTTTGGTGAAACTCTGCAGTATACAAAAACATGGTGTGCTGCATATTTGTATACAGTACCTTTTTGTATACATCAAACGGATAGAAAAATGTGATGTGAACCCACTGGGGGGAACAAAAATTTCAGTTCTAGCTAGTGAGGGCCCCTTACACAGTATATTGACCCCCAGTGACTCCCATACAGTATAATGACCCCCATTGCCCCCTCCATACAGTATAACCCCCAGTGTTGGGGCCAATGGGGGTCATTATTCTAAATGGGGTGCAACTGGGGGTCCAAATAAACCTGGAGCCGGCCCTGGTGTCAGCCCTCCGTGACCCCGTGCGGATAGAATGTTCTCCCTGTTATCAGTGACCATGGCCCGATCTTCAGTTGGTGAGGAGAAAGTCAGCATTTGATTTCATGGTTGATGACACGGAGCAGTTCCTCCCAAGTGTAACTCCGTTCGTCCAGGCTGGCCAGGGGCAGAACAACGTGATACCGCCATGCTCTACATAGGTGTTATGCTGGAGGACCAGTCAGAACTGTGCCTACAATGGAGGCTGAGGACAAGGTGGAGGGTGAAGAGGCAAAGGAGGACATTGGCACAAAATTACAGCATGAGAACGTCGAGGCGACATTGCCATCATCTGGCCAAGTTGCTGGTGTGCCTGGACAGGAACCACATTTACCCTGTTGGCCGTAAATGACATATATTGTCCTTGACCTTAGTTACAGCTCCACATGTCAGTGCTGCTGGGAACTGTACCAGACACAGGCAGGCTCGAGGACTGGCCCACCTTCTGCTCAACATACATGTGCAGGACTGGTACAGCTTTTTTTAGAGAAGTAATGACGGCTTGAGACTCTTCCACCTTGACTCGATACAAGCCATCGGTTCTCTGAAATGGGAAGTTTCAACCACATGGAAAGGGAGGGACTGTAATACCAGCAACTTGGCCAGGAGCACGTTCAGCTGCGTCAGGCTATACCACTACATTAGCATCACTGTTTTCCGAGGCCACTTTATGGTTATGCTCCATGTGTTGACGCAGGGCTGTGGTGCCAACATTGGCACCCTGGCCAGATTTCACCTTCTGTCGGCGTGTTGATAAAAAATTCCCACACTGACGAGTATGGCATTTTATTTCCACCACTGCATGCTGACTGCCTGTCACTGCCTCTATGAACCCATGCACCTCTAGTTGTTTCCTGAGCGGTAAGCAGCTGAGCAGCAGATGGTCCACCCTAGGCGCATTTGGCTCCAGATGTTACACTACTGCCTCCCTGCTGACTCACGGCCACGCTTGCACCCTTCTAGCTCAGTCGCACGCTGCCATTCTGTTGCTATTTCATGCTCAAGCTGCCACCCTTACCCCCTCATGATGATGAAGCCCCCTCTTCCCCCGGCTCCCATGTTTGATCAGTTACTACTACTGTCTACTCCTCACTTATGTTATCCTCACCAGTCTCATGGCCTTGTCCCTGACAGTTTGACACACCTGCTCCCACGCGACTCTCATAGTCAATAAGTGCATGCCTACAGGAGTAAGCAGCAGACCACTCCACTCCAAATCTGGGCTGGGCAGTAGCTGCTGACTGTCCTTAATAAGACCATCCTCGCTGAAAGCGGAGCAGAGTTGGCAGCATACAATACTTCCCGAGCAGAAAAAGTCAGGTTTAGGACAGGCAAGGGAACAGAGCTTGTTTCTGCACAAGCCAAATAAGTGTGCTGTCCGAGGATCTCACCGACCTCTGTCTGTGGGTGAAGGGAAGGCAAGGGACTCCATTTGGTCTTTATTGCTTAGCAAGGATGTAACTCATAAGATTCTAGAAAATGTCATGTACTTTGCCTAGTAACCAACAACATTTTTAGCACATTGCCTGAGCCTGTCCAAATAAGTATTCTTCTGTTTGTGTCTACTTCCCATTGGAGTAAAAGCCAACTTCCTCTTTTAGTTAAGTAACTTTCATGTTATATATATGAGTGTAATGCCAAAAATAAACAGAGCTCTCGTTCAGCATACCCTGAGTTGGTTGTCTGATTGTGGGCTCTCCTGGTACCAGAAAGGGCGCAGTTTCATCCAGGGAACGATTGAGGGACGGAGTGCAGATAAGGAGGTTAACAAGAAGTTACGGACATAGCTTTTCTTCCTTACAATTTGGTGGCAGCCGGTGGGATTCGGAAGGTCACCCCCTGTGTCTGGTGAGTAATATTTGCTTGCCAACCCAGGGACCCTGATCAATTCCGGATCTTTGAGAAACCCCTCAGGCGTCCGGGACACCAAGGACATATGGTTCTGTGACGACAGACCATCAACATAGTATCAGGGATACTAGAGTCTCCGGGAGACTAAGAGTCCTTACATAGTATCAGGGATACTAGAAGTCTCAGGGAGACTAAGAGTTTACTTCCTGGATGAATCCAAGCCAACTACTAACCATCTTAGAGTAATAAGTGAATATTTGTTGTGTGAAATCTGTAACAGGTGGTAAGTGTATGTTGCAGTTTCACGGAATATAGAGTCATAAGAATACTTTCTGTTTTGCATTTGTTGTGTTGTTGTCCTGAAAGACCGTTAGACGCCCCACCACTCTGGCGAGGGGAAACCCGTTATAACCCAGAGACCGGTGAACGCAAGTGGCGGTCTGGAAGGTTCTCTAAGGCAGAATTGATATAAGGTTTTGTGACTGTGGTAGGTTCTAGAGAAACTCTATCATCAGTCACAAAATGGGAGATAAAGGCTCCAAACATGAATATCCTCCACCTGAAGAGGGTGAGACATGTGGCAAGAGTTAGTCCAACAAACTTTTACCTAGTTAATCCATGGATAGACAATTTGGCAGGGTGGACTGAGTTCATGGAGGCTGCAAGTCCGTTTCCCAGAGAGGGAGACAATAGTCCTTATCACATGGATATGGTAAAGGGACTTTGTCTTGGAGACCACAAGGCGTGGCCCCACTTTGAGAGCGACCCCTCTTGGGATATGGACTACATGCAAAAAGGAGGGGAACAGTGGATAGATATAGCCCCTTACTGGTATGATAGAAAAAAGAATATGAAAAGTAAGACTAAAAAATCCACTTACCCAAGGATGATAGTCAATTACATACAATGGAAAAAGAAAGAGATAAAAATGGTAATTTTTCAGTTAAACCACTGAGACCACCCCCTCCTTATACTATTACCAGTGCCCCGGTAATTACTAGACAACTGTATCCAGTCCTCGGTAAAGAATTTGACGATGATACAGTGGCTGCGGGATACAGTGTAGTACATAGAAATCTTGACCCAGTCCAGGCAGCCGTGGCCCCAGTACATGACCCAGTCCAGGCAGCCGTGGCCCCAGTACATGACCTAGCCCAAGCAGCCGTGGCCCCCGCGGTTCAGTCACAACCGTTAGATCAGTTACCAGATCGAAGTGGAATTGTGACAGAAGACGTCCCTGAAACAATAAGTTCCCCCGTAAGTCATCACACAAGGAGGGCCACACAACGTGAGACAGATGTGGGAACTGGGGTATTTCCATTCATGACCATAGGAATTGAGATAATGAAAAAAAACCATAGAAATTGAGGACATAAACCGAATAGTGAAACATTGTCCCAAACCCACTACAGCTCCACAAGGCACCTTCATGTATCTAAAAAAGGCATGTAAGGGCAGAAATTATACACAGGAGGACATGAGACTCATAATAGATGGAGTAGTAGGAAAACATTCAGGTTGGGACTGGACAAAGATACCCTCTGTAAATACTATACAGGCAAACCCAACAGCAAGTACATACAGTCTGAACACTGAGGCAGGTAGGACTACTATGTGGGGCCAGATTGAAACACATATGTTGGAGGTTTTCAAACAGAGATCATCTCTGCCCGTTGCTGTAGCATGCAAAATGAAAACGGGAGAAACCGTTACAGAATTCTGGAAGAGATTTTCTGAATGTTGGGTGCATGAGGCTGGGTTACGAGTCCTAGAAAATGACAGTCTCCTCACCTCAACATTTGTTAATAACTTATTACCCTCACTGGTACTCACCGTGAAACAGTTAATCTCTTCCTGGACCTCTGACACAATTTCTGACTTTAAAAAAACATCTGTATGAAAAGGAAGAAGCTGGATGCTTCGGTGACCTCTTTAAGAAAACCTCCACCTCTACACACGCTTACAACCAGATCCGAAATGAAAATGTCAGAGCATACAACAGAAATCATAATAAAAACAGTGCCCCGAGAAAAAATGACAGAGACAAGAGAGTACAGGGGGGATGTTGTTACAATTGCGGGAAAGAAGGACATTGGGCCCGTAACTGCCGAGCTGAGAGAAACCCCCGCCAGTCCCCTGCACGTAACTCACAAAATCCAAACAATAATGACTGAACGTTTGGATATCCATACCCTGAGTGGAGATTATGTTGCATCACACTCTTTTCATGTCATTCCTGAGTGTCCTGTTAACCTTCTGGGTAGAGATCTGATCTGCGTACTCAGACCCCAGGTCAAAGCTACTGAGTATGGACTCGATGTTCAATCTGAAGTAATGGAAATAAGTCCCACTCGGAGACTTTTGTTGTCTGCCAACGGAACAGAAACTTCAGAATTAGATCAGATCAACCCCAGACTGTGGCCACAGGATGACTATGATAACGGACTGATTGACTGTACGCCTTACTATGCCACTCTCAAACCTAACATCACCCCCGTATACCAGAAACAGTATCCACTGTCTAAAGAGAAAATCGAGGGTCTTAGACCGATGATGAAAACTTTCCTGGCTAAGGGTATATTGCAGGAAGTAGTGTCACCATACTGTACGTCCATCAACCCTGTTACTAAGGCTGATGGATCCGTGAGATTTGTTCAGGACTTGAGAGTCATCAACAATCTTATTGTGCCAATAGCCCCCATAGTCCCAGATGTCACGCAATTACTCACTGCCATCCCATCAGAAGCAGCTTGGTTCTCCGTGATAGATTTGAAAAATGCATTTTTTTTCTATCCCGGTGGACAAACGGACCAGACTTCTTTTTGCTTTTTCTTTCGAGGGACGTCAACTGACCTGGTGCAGAATGCCCCAGGGATATGTTGATTCACCCGTTGTGTACAGTATTGTCCTCCAAATTACATTGAAATCATGGCACCCCCCCCCCCAGGGCTCTGTGCTCCTCCTATACGTGGATGATTTGTTGTTGTGTAGTCTGACAAAGAAGACATGTAAAACTGATGGGCTGTCACTGTTACAATGGTTGTTTGAATGCGGACACAAGGTTTTCACTAAAGAAAATGCAGTGGTGTAGGGAGCAGGTTGATTACTTGGGGTTTGTTCTCACAAAAGGAGAAAGGAAAATCAGTCCTGAAAGGGCACTGTCGATATCGGGCTTGGTCACCCCGAAAACCAAGAAGGAAATGCTATCCTTCCTTGGTATGATTAACTATTGCAGACAGGGGATCCCCGATTGCTCATACTATGATAATGTACTGAGACAAACCACTCTGTCAGAAATGCCAGATCTTATCAAATGGTCACAAGAAATGCATGACGCTTTTGAATACTTGAAATGTGCAATGATGACAAGCCCAGGGTTGGGTCTCCCAGACTATAAGTTAACATTCCACGTATTTGCACGCCAAAATTGTAAAACCATGGCGGGGGTACTGACGCAGAACCATGGAGGAAAGTTGCGTCCTTGTGCTTTTTACTCGAAAGTGATGCCAGTCTCTGTCCAGGGAATGCCATCATGTCTGCGGTCCCTTGCTGCTTGTGCTATGGTCATTGAGTTAGCTGAACCTATTACTTTATGACATCAAACCGTCCTACACACCACACATGACGTACTCGGACTTCTGAAATGGTTGCATACACAACACATGTCTGCCCAAAGACTGTCAGGTTATGAAATCCTCCTACTGAGCAACCCCTCCCTGCAGGTCAAATACTCAACCACTGCCGCTGGACCAGCCCCTATTTTAAACGCCCTGTTAGGGTTAAAAGGGTCAGAAGACTTCATATCAGACCCTCATGACTGCAACAAATGCATCTCTTATCAGACCTCCCCAAGATGTGACCTGTCCTCGGTTCCAATACCTGATGCACCTGAAATCTTTGTTGACGGTTCATGCAGCCATCCGAATGACACGACGTACTATGCACGGTATGCCATTGTACAACTCCCAGACACTGTACTAGAAGCAAAACCTATTCCATACCAGTCTGTACAAGCTGCTGAGCTCATTGCACTCACCAGGGCATGTCAACTATATGCAGGTAAAGCAGTCACCATCTACACTGACAGTAAATATGCACACGGAGTAGTATCGGACCACGGTATCATCTGGCAGAAGAGAGGGTTCATCACCGCAGATGGTAAGAAAATTGCCCACTCACAGTTGGTCACTGAATTGCTGGCAGCCTTGTTGCTGCCAACACATCTGGCCATCATACATTGTAAAGCACACACGGGTTCAAAAGATCATGTCTCACAAGGAAATGCTTTTGCTGATGTTACTGCTAAAAAGGCGGCATTGCAAACCACAGCTTCTTTGTGGTTGCCCCTTATACTTCCTCCCTCACTTGAAGAGTCTCAAATGTTGGTAGATTTGCAAGCCTCAGCTACTGAGGAGGAAATAAAAGACTGGTGCTACCCTGTCTTGCAGAAGAATCCAAGAAATGGATTAGTCTGCAAAGAGGGGAAGCCATGCATACCTCAGCACAGTGCATCTCTTTTTATAGCACACTTTCATGGAGTAGGACACAACAGTGTACAAACAACACTTATGCTCCTCAAACAAGGATTTTACATCACCAATATTGACGAGATAGTGAATGATTACATAGGATGGTGCATCACATGTCTTAGAAACAACAAGATCAAAGTGCCACATCAGCATTTGGACTATCCTACCTCACCGTTCACTCACCTGCAGGTAGACTTCACCCACATCCCAGGTAAAGCAGGAAAGCAGGAGATCCCCCTAGTGATAGTGGCTATGTTCTCAAAATGGCCAGAAGTCTTCCCCACTAAAACAGAAAATGCTAAAACTGTTGCAAGGGTGTTGACACAGAACATAATTCCCAGATGGAGGTTCCCTACCAAAATAGACTCCGATCAGGGCCCCGCATTTACTTCCAAAATTAATAAGGAACTAGTAAAGTTCCTTGAGATAGAATGGAAATTCCATATCCCATGGCAATCAGGAGTAGTAGAACGCATGAACAGAACCATTAAAGATAAACTCAGAAAAGCTACTGCAGGGACATTTGAGAAATGGAAGCAAATTTTGCCCATAGTTCTTGCAGAAATCAGAATGACACCAAACAAGAGGACAGGACTGTCCCCTTTTGAAATCCTTATGGGAAGGCCTTTCCCAACCCCGTGGGCAAGGACGCCAGGCATTATCCTTGAAGGAGACCTGGAACAAATCCAGAGTGAGAAAGCTGGTAGATACCTTGTCCAAACTTGAGGAAAAAGTTGCTTGTAAGTCTCCCTCTCTCCCACAGGAGCCGACACATCCCTTCCAGGTTGGAGATGAGGTTCTAGTGAAGACGCTCAAGAAGGGGAGAAGACCGGGAGATTTCACGTTTGGCCTCCCGACCACCGTCGTGGCCATCACCCGCACTGCTGTCCTTACTGACAACTCACCAACCTGGATACACGCCACAAGAATGAAACTCATAAACCGACCAGGAGAACCAGGTGACAAGGAGGTACTAACAGGGGCAGACAGCCCTGACCTCGAAGAAAGAAAAACAAAGGAGGTACTAACGGGGGCAGACAGCCCTGACCTCGAAGTGATAGCCCGACAATTCTGGGAGTATGCTGACCATCGGACTCATCTTACTGGGCCTCATTTTGAAACTAATACTTTTATGTTGTTTGATATATAGGAATGCTGCAGAGGTTGACATCACTCTAAATAATGGTGTTGTTACCTTTTGGTATAACTCCTCCAATACTCATGTAGCCACCTATACTTTCTGTTTGTGTGAAATCATCACATGTAGTCATTACACCCTAGGCTCAGGACATTTCTCAAGCAGCGCCTCTCAGGTGTACATTTGTGTCACAGGGGGATACTGGGGAGAAGAGTGTTATACTTGGAAAGCAGCAGGATGGAATGTGGGGATGGATTGGGGATACAGGCCCTCTACAGCAGTGAACAGAATACTGGCTGAGAAAGGGGGGGTCTGTAAGGTCCTCACAGACCCCACCTCCTGTTGCACCTTTATCCCCAATAACACGGGCCCTGATGGTAAGGTAACCCGAGCCATTACTAAGCTCACAGAATTATCTGAGGAACTGAAGAGAAACTCAGGGATTTCCAACCCATAGGGAAAATATTTTGATTGGCTTGGTAACTGGAAACAAGCTTTAACACAATTAGGCATCATCATTCTTGTAGTAATCCTTTTAACTGCTGTTATTATGCTATACCATGCATAAAGAAATTATTGACTAAAGGGGCTGCCAACCTGACTATGTACAACCAACTTCCCCAGGCATCCGACAACTCCCCTAGAGCACACAAACGCTACCTACAGGAATACAGGGAGGCTAAGCAGAAGAGAGATAATAAGAATCATATTGTATGAAATAAAATATGGTTCTAAAGAGGGGATTGAAGGGAAGGCAAGGGACTCCATTTGGTCTTTATTGCTTAGCAAGGATGTAACTCATAAGATTCTACAAAATGTCATGTACTTTGCCTAGTAACCAACAACATTTTTAGCACATTGCCTGAGCCTGTCCAAATAAGTATTCTTCTTTGTGTCTACTTCCCATTGGAGTAAAAGCCAACTATCTACACCTTCGGCCTGGGACAGCTTATAGAGTCCCATGGTTTCCAGTATCACTTTTATGCTGACGACACACAAATCTACCTCTCTGGTCCAGACATCTCAACCTTACTATCCAGAATCCCACAATGCCTATCTCGCATATCCTCCTTCTTCTCCTCTCGCTTTCTAAAACTTAATATGGATAAAACAGAATTCATCATCTTTCCCCCATCTTGCTCACTCCCCCCAACAGACCTATCTATCACAATCAATGACTGCACACTCTCCCCGGTCAAACAAGTCCGCTGCCTTGGCGTGACCTTGGATTCTGCCCTCTCCTTCCGACCACACATCCAAGCCCTTTCCACCACCTGCCGTTTCCAACTCAAAAACATCTCCCGCATCCGCCCTTTCCTCAACTTTGAATCGGCAAAAATGCTTATACATTCCCTCATCATCTCCCGCCTAGACTACTGCAACATTCTCCTCTGTGGCCTTCCATCTAGCTCTCTCGCACCCCTACAATCTATTCTCAACTCTGCTGCCCGACTAATCCATCTCTCCCCCCGTTACTCCTCTGCATCTCCCCTCTGCCAGTCCCTGCACTGGCTCCCCATTGCCCAGCGAATTCAGTTTAAAATACTAACCCACACATACAAGGCCGTCCACAATCGGTCCCCTCCCTACATCTCTGAGCTATTTTCCCGATACATCCCCACACGCAAACTTCGACCTCCTTCTCTCCTCAACTCTTATCACCTCTTCCCACACTCGCCTCCAGGATTTCTCCCGTGCATCCCCTATACTCTGGAACTCTCTACCCCAACATATCAGACTCTCACCTACAGTGGAATCCTTCAAAAGCAACCTGAAAACCAACCTCTTCAGACAAGCCTACGACCAGTGACACTGCTGCTTCTATACCGCCATGACCAGCTTCTCCCTCGCCTACTGTCTCCATCCCCCATACCATGTAGATTGTAAGCCCTCACGGGCAGGGCCCTCTATCCTTCTGTACCAGTCTGTAACTTGTCTCGTTCATGCTTAAGGCAATTGCCTGTATTATGTATGTGCACCGCTTATGATATGTACAGCGCTATGGAATGAATGGCGCTCTAAAAATAAATAATAATAATAATAATAATAATAATAATAATAATAACTTCCTCTTTTAGTTAAGTAACTTTCATGTTATATATATGAGTGTAATGCCAAAAATAAACAGAGCTCTCGTTCAGCATACCCTGAGTTGGTTGTCTGATTGTGGGCTCTCCTGGTACCAGAAAGGGCGCGGTTTCATCCAGGGAACGATTGAGGGACGGAGTGCAGATAAGGAGGTTAACGGACATAGCTTTTCTTCCTTACAATTGGTGTCTGATATTAGTTGAAATTATGTTGAAGACCAAGTCAGCCATTCCAGGACAGTTGGATTGCTGGTCAAAACACAATGTGACAGTGGCAGCTGTGGCCTGTTGATGTATCTGCTCTACCATGCTCTTTTTTCTGCTGCAATCTCTGCCGGCTCCAGCAACATTTTTGCCAGTGCCCGTTCCTTTGTAGGGCCCTGGCACCTGTCTGTTGGACATATGGTACAGTAACAGTAACTGCATATTTAA
The DNA here is from genome assembly GCA_033119425.1 of Bufotes viridis. Taxonomy (NCBI): domain Eukaryota; kingdom Metazoa; phylum Chordata; class Amphibia; order Anura; family Bufonidae; genus Bufotes; species Bufotes viridis. The sequence goes on along the minus strand of CM065598.1, from coordinate 3,486,398 downwards.
AATAAGTTATTCAATGTCAATGTGGGGGCACCCCAAAAACAGTAGTTTTAGACAGCTTATTCACCCCAATTTGATAATCAAGGTCTTAAGGGGACCCCAATAAAAGTTAAATCACACTACTGATTCACTCCAATTTGAGAATCAAAGTGTCATAGAATTGCATATCTATTAACCGCTTGCCGACTGCCTAACGCACGGATGCATCCAGGCGGCGGCAAGTTTGTTCCTCCTGGACGCCAATGTTGTTTATTTATTGCATGTTTTTTGTACGCCACTATGACCTATGATTGATAGTTAGCAGCTTGTCTGCGACTATGCTTATCACATTGGCAGTATATGGCATATGCTGCAACTACATATATGCACTTATTATTATTTTTCTAACTAGGCATTAGGCATCCCTTTAAGTATGCATTTAGGGTGAAGGTACTATACCTGCTGTGTCCTGTATTTTTATATATATTGGTTTTATATTCTTTGATCAATGTTTAATAAAAATTTATTTTTTATGTATTATCAGTTGCTTTTCTGTTTTCATTTATATTAGTGTGTTAAGATTACATGATTGGGGAGTACTCTCAGTAAGTATATATAGGGTACGTTACACCCCTACTTTGACCGTCAGTGTAGTAATAGTTTGTAAACGTTATAACTTTTACCCAAACCAATAAATATACACTTATTGGATTTTTTTTTTTATCAAAGACATGTAGAACAATACATTTTGCGAAAAATTTGTATAGAAATGTAGTTTAAAAAAAAAAAAATTACAACAGAAAGTGAAAAATGTCATTTTTTTGCAAAAATTTCGGTCATTTTTGATTAATAGCAAAAAAAGTAAAAATGTCAGCAGCAATGAAATACCACCAAATGAAAGCTCTATTAGTGAGAAGAAAAGGAGGTAAAATTCATTTGGGTGGTAAGTGGCATGACGGAGCAATAAACTGTGAAAGTAGCGCAGTGCAGAATTGTAAAAAGTGGCCTGGTCATTAAGGGTGTTTAAGCTAGGGGGGCTGAAGTGGTTAAACAGGATGGACACTGTTCAATTAGATTGCCCTGTGCAAGGATTGATGGAAACTGAGCTGTCTCCTATGGATCCTTTCAGCTTCTGATTACACAGCCTGCACAGTCCCTGCACTGTCCCTATGCTCTCCCGCTCCAAGATTCTATAATTAAAGCTTTTTTAAACACTGTCCCTAGCAGTTCTCACTTCTCTCCCTATCAGTTCACTGTAAAATGGCTGAGAATGGGTGGGATAATAATTCTTATAGGGCTGTGATATCACAGGGGCTGGCTAGCTACTTATTGGCTGGCTGCACTGCATTATGGGTGATTGCTTGTTCCTGGGCTTCTTACGTTCACTTTGTAACACGTCACCTACATTTTAGGGAAAAAAATTGATTTCTTACCACAAAGTGCCCATAAATTCGGATTTGTTGTAAATTACATTTTTTCTAAACTTGAATTTCAATTCAGATGGTTCGATTGGTCATCAGAAGCTTAATAAATTGGGTTTACATGGCTAAACATCCACATGCAAGTCTAAAATTAACACTATCAAGCATAAAATACGAAATGTGGTTATTATTTCAGCCTGAAGGATGAATTTTGGTTAGGCAGATGTCAGAGCAATGTTTTCTACTTGATTTTATAGTGCTGATTCTACAGTTTCATTCAGCTGGAGTCATGAATGTGAGCTGTTTTCTTGGTTTGAACTGAACCCCTAAGATCTAGTGTTACCATTTTTGCAACAGCATACAGTGCCACGGTACACACTTATATGCTTTTGTGGTATCAGTTTGGAATTGGCCCTTTGTAATTTTTGTGTGGCAAATTGAAAATGTCTGTAATATGGATGTTAAATGCACCATGTTAATGTACGGTTTTATAGAGCCGCTGTTCTTTCCTGCCAGCGATTTAGAATCTATTTCAGATGGCATCACCATTTTCATACGTTTAAGTATTGCATTCCAAGTATCCAACTTCAGCTTCCGATACTGCTCTTCATAGTCTGACACAAATCTTCCATCTGTAATGGAAATTATAATATGGTGTTATTCGTTGACTAATGAGCAACTTACAAGTATCTTTCCTCACCAATGCTCAAGGTTCTTCCCACACCCACATCTGTCCACCAATATCTTCTTACGGTAGTTGAGTTGCTAAATTAATGGTGAGGTAGTTCTCTTTTTTCTTTCCCCTCTTACTACACCTTTTTCCTCTCTCTACCTTTTGTCTATACCAATTATCATTTCTTTTTTTCTTCATTGAGGTAATCAGGGGCATAGCAGGGGGGGGGCTCAGGGGTGAGCAGGATACTTGCCACAGGCGCAGGCGGTTGACGGCTCGCCCAGGCAATTCGTTTATGCGGTGTTCCGCTGAACTGCGGTGCTTCCAATCTGGCCACACATTGCAATGCTGAGCTGTGTGGGAGAAACTGTGAAGGCCGTTAATCAGCCTCCTCATACACAGCCAAGCAGAGTGATGTGTGTCTGACTGAATTGTGCTACTGCTGGGAATGCCAGATGTGCCTGGTCATCCGGAAACAGGTGAGTATTCATAGTTTTTTTTTTTTTTTTTATAGAGCTGGTAGAGGGCACTAATGATGGGGGAACAATATGGGCATAACTTTTGTGAGAGGGCACCATGTGGGCATTACTACTTTGAGGAGTAGAATGTGGGCATTACAACTATGAGGAGAGCATAATGTAGACATAACTGCTGTGAGGGGGCACAATGTGGGCATTATTATTACTACTCGGCCCCTGACTGGAGTATTTTTACTCCTCTTTTACACCTGTTTTCAGATGTAAAAGACAGTAAATGTGTCAGGGTCAGATACCTAGCCCCGGTCACATCTTCCCCACTCCTAAATAGTTGCAAAAAGGGTGATCGCAACTATTTTTACTACTAAAATAGGCATAAAAATATTTGTAAGGGCATTATTAAAAGTTACATTTTAAGCTATTTACCCATAACCCTAAGAGGACTGGGTGGGATTGGGTTTGCATAGTTATGCACTGAGTGGAGTTAGAGGTGTAACTTAGTATAAAAAAATATTTGCTACACACACTGCTGATAATCTCTCTCTTACAGTGGCTTGAAAAGGTATTCAAGTACCCCTTGAACTTTTCCACATTTTTTCATGCTACACCCACAAACCTAAAGTTATTTTACTGAGATTTTATGTGATAGACCAACACAAAGTAGCAAGTATGTGTGAAGAGAAAAGAAAATGATACATGTTTTCAACATTTTTAATAAATGAAAATCTGAAAAGTGAGGCGTGCATTTGTTTACAGCCCCATGTATTCTAATACCGCTAAATAAATTCCGGTGTGACCAATTGCCTTCAGAAGTCACCTAATAGAGTCCACCTGTGTAATTTATTCTCAGTATAACTACAACTGTTCTGTGAAGGCCTCAGTGGTTATTTAATAAACATTAGTGATCGAACAGCATCATGAAAACCAAGGAACACACCAGATAGGTCAGGGATAAAGTTGTAGAGAAATGTAAGGCAGAATAAGGTTATAAAAAAAAAAACATCCCAAGCTCTGAACATCTCATTGAGCACTGTTCAATCCACCATCCGAAAATGAAAGGGGTATGGCACAACTGCAAACCTACCAAGACATGGCCGTCCCGTCCACCTAAACTGACAGCCCAGACAAGTAAAGCACTAATTAAAGAAGCAGCCAAGAGGCCCATAGTTACTCAGGAGGATCTACAGAGATCCACAGCTCAGGTGGGAGAATCTGTCCACATAAAATCCCAAACAAAACTCAGGTGGGAGGATCTGTCCACAGAAAATCCCAATAAAATACATTTAACCACCTGAGGACCGCCTAACGCACGGATGCGTCCGGTCCTCTTACTATGGGTGGACGCATCGGCGCGTCATCTCGCGAGATGCAAGATTTTGCGCTGATGCGCGGCTGTAAAAAGTTAAAGAAGGAGTTCAAGAAGGGGTCATCAGCCTGCCAGCCAATGAACATCGCTGGCAGGCTGATGATTTTTTTTAAAAACGAATCGCAATCCATCTTACACATTATATTTATAAATATAATGTGTTAAATGGCTTCTGTGCCCTCTCCTGGGTCCTTTTCATCGGTTGGACCCAGGAGAGAGCACACCTCTACTATAGGTACACCAAGCACCACACTTCAGGCCCTGATCACCCCCCATCACCCCAATTAACCCCATGATCACCCCTTTCAATCACCTGTCAATCACTAGTGAAAGGGAAAAAAGTGATCAGTGTAAACTGTCACATTTTTTTTTTCACCACAATTGACTGTTAGGCTTAGTTTAGTTTAGGCCCCTTTGTTAGGTAGTTAGCGTTAGCGCCCAGCCCACCGCACCGCAGTCACTGATTCGCTGATTAGCATAGCGGTAATCAGCATTTGTACTTTTATAGTATCTGTAAGTGATCAGAACTGATCACGGTCAGATCTATAATAGTATTAGTGTCACCTTAGTTTTATTTATTTTTTATCACTGCACAATCACTTCACAAGCGCTGTGGCGATAAAAAAATCAGTTTTGATCTTTTTTATCAATCGCAGCGGCTTCCTGTACTTTGCTAGCTTCCCATTTGTAAGACAGGCTTGCTCTTTTTCTCGGGTAGTCTCAGGGAATACCCACTAAATTTAGTCGTCCAAATGTCAAATAAGGGGTATTCTCCTGAAGAGGCCTACAGGATTCTGACCCAGTCGGATGAGGAATGGGAACCCTCATCTGACGAATCTAGCGGGTCAGAATATGAACCTGTAGAAAGCAGTGGCAGTCTGACCCAAAGTTTGGACGAGGAGGTTGAGGTCCCTGATAGCACCAGGCGTACCCGGCCCGTGTCGCTAGACCACAGGCAGCGCAGGATCCGTTTCAAGGGAAGCAGAGTGGGGCTGGCGCTGCCGGATTACGTGGTGAGGCATACACCAGCAGCGCAGCCCATCCTGGACCTTCTACCAGCACTGCCGTACAACATGGTGAAGTGGCGAGCACCAGAAGGACAGTTAAAGCTGGTACTGTGGCACGTGCAATAGTTCCCCCGTCGCAGCCACCGCGCAGACAGGCCCGTAGAGCCCCTAGAATCCCTGAGGTGCTGGAAAACCCTGATTGGCAGCCCCCAACTTCAGCCGCACCATTAGTTCCCCCTTTCACCGCCCAGTTAGGAGTTCGGGTGGAGACAGCTCAGATCGGATCGGCACTGGGGTTTTTTGAGCTGTTCTTCACTGCGGAGCTCTATGACTTAGTCGTGGCAGAAATAAATCGGTATGCCACTCAATTTATAAACGCCAACACGGGAAGCTCTTATGCCCAGCCTTTCCGGTGGAAACCACTCCAAGTTTCTGAATTTAAAACTTTTCTGGGCCTTCTCCTCAACATGGGCCTAACAAAAAAGCATGAATTGCGGTCATATTGGTCCACAAACCCAATTCATCACATGCCCATGTACTCTGCTGCCATGTTCAGGACACGATTTGAGACCATCCTGCATTTCCTGCACTTTAGCGACAACACCACCTCCCGTCCCAGAGGCCACCCAGCTTTTGACCGGCTCCACAAAATTCGGCCCCTCATAGACCACTTCAACCAGAAATTTGCAGATTTGTATACCCCCGCACAAAACATGTGCGTAGACGAGTCCCTTATACATTTTACCGGGCGTCTTGGCTTCAAACATTACATCCCAAGCAAGCGCGCCCGGTATGGGGTCAAATTGTATAAGCTCTGTGAAAGGGCCACAGGCTATACACACAAATTTCGGATCTATGAGGGAAAAGATCAGACCCTGGAGCCGGTCGATTGCCCTGACTACCTGGGGCGCAGTGGGAAGATAGTCTGGGACTTGGTGTCACCCTTATTCGGCAAGGGGTACCATCTTTATGTGGACAATTTTTACACAAGTGTGCCCCTCTTCAGGCATTTGTTCCTAAAACAGATTGGCTGCTGTGGCACCGCGCGACCTAGTCGCCGGGGCTTCCCCCAACGGCTTATTACCACCCGTCTTGCAAGGGGGGAGAGGGCTGCCTTGTGTAACGAAGAACTGCTCGTGGTGAAATGGAGAGACAAGCATGACGTTTACATGCTCTCCTCCATTCACGCAGATACGACAGTCCAAATTGAACAGGCAACCATTGTCATTGAAAATGCCTCTCTCGGTCCACAACTTTAATTTGCTCATGGGAGGGGTGGACTTCAATGACCAGATGTTGGCCCCATATTTGCTTTCCCGCAGGACCAGACGCTGGTATGAGAAGGTGTCTGTATATTTAATTCAATTGGCTATATATAATAGTTTTGTTCTCTACAGTAAGGCTGGGAGAACAGGAACCCTTCTCAAATTTCAGGAAGAGATCATCGAGAACCTCCTGTATCCAGGAGGTTCCGTGGCCCCAACCACCAGTGTAGTGAGCCGTCTACACGAGCGACATTTCCCCAATGTCGTTGCTGGTACCTCAAACAACCGCCACCTTGAAAAAGATGTCGTGTCTGTAGCAGGAGTGGAATAAGGCGTGACACCCGCAATTTCTGTCCTGACTGTCCTGACCACCCTGCCCTATGCCTAGGGGAGTGTTTCCGGAAGTACCACACTCAGGTACACTTAGGGACATAGGGACAGCACAACACAGGTAGTTTTTTCACTCAGGCTCTAGGGTCTCTCAGGATACTAGGTTTTGAGAGACCCTAACACATAGGGGTGCTACAGCAGAAATGTGAAACGGTAGAAACCTCTCCTTTCACTTGGGATAAAGTGCATAATGTACTTCGCATCATCTCTGTGTGATTTACACTTTACACATTGTCCTATGGGAAAGGAGAGGTTTCTGCTAGGAAAATAAAGAGTGAAATGGTTAAAAAAAAAATTAAACAGGTAGCAAGAAAAAAAAATCTTGAGTTAGTTCAGGTTTTAAAAGTTTTGATGTTCAGGTTTGATAAAAAAAAGTTTTATGTTCAGGTTTTATAAAGTTTGTAACGTTCAAGTTTATGAGCCTGCTGCCTGTTTTTCTTCATTTTTATTTTTTTTCCCCTAACCACCCTTTATTTTCCAGGTAGACCAACGGACCAACCGACGAAAACGCTGCAGCACTGATGTGCATTCTGAGAGAAGCATTGCGCTGCTGTCAGAAGACACGTGAAGTCGGTGTATGCGGCGCTGCAAGACGAGATTTCTCCTCTGCAGCACAGGTACATTTGCCCAGGCATATGAGCTGAGGAGAGGTGTTGGAGTTCATATGCTTTGGCAAACACTTTGTTTTAAAAATCTGGCAAAGATGTCTTCCTCCACAACGATCGATTGATCGATGTGAATGGAGAAATCACGTTTGCCAGGACATAGGAGCTGAAGTGGGTATGGATGTTTGGGCGGAGCCCCTATGTCCTGGCAATTGCCAGGCCCCTCTTTTTGTTCTTGCATATTGTTTGGCAGAGATTTTTTCATCCACATCGATCGATGTGAATGAGCAAATCTGTGGCGTTCATTTTTTCTTTCAGCCCAGAGGCTGAACGGAAAAAAAATCTCATTACATGTATGCTCCATAAAAGGAGAATAGCAGAAACTCCTAATGCTGGCCATACATGTAATGATTGCGGAGACCCTCAAATGCCATGGCAGTACAAAAACCTCACATGTGACCCCATTTTGGAAAGAAGACACCCCAAGGTATTCGCTGAGGGGCACATTGAGTCCATGAAGGATTGAACTTTTTGTCACAAGTTAGCAGAAAGGGAGACTTTGTGAGAAAAAACAAAAAAAATCTAATTCCGCTAACTTGTGCCAAAAAAAAAAAAACTTCTATGAACTCGCCATGCCTCTCACAGAATACCTTGGGGTGTCTTCTTTCTAAAATGGGGTCACATTTGGGGTATTTTTACTGCCCTGGCATTTTAGGGGCCCTAAAGCATGAGAAGAAAAATGCGTAAAAATGCTATCCTAAAGGTACTCGTTGGAATTAGGGCCCCTTTGCGCATCTTGGCTGCAAAAAAGTGGCACACATGTGGTAACGCCGTACTCTGGAGAAGTAGGGCAATGTGTTTTGGTGTGTATTTTGTGGTAAGGTGCAGGGTGCCGTCCTAGATGGCAGGTACGTGTCACCGAGGTTGCTGGCCTCGGTGAGGTGAGAGCCGGGTTTTTGTCTGCAGCAGCTAGTGCTGTTTGACTTTGTTAAATAGCATGGCTGCAAAGCCGATCCGGGCCGGCTCTTACTGGGAGCAGCTAAAGAGTAGGGTGGGTGGCTGCTCCCCACGGTCCAGTCCGAGTTTTGGGCTGGGTTTATAAACTCAGCCAGCACCACCAGCTGGGAGTGTGATTATCCTGGAGCTGCTAACAGGGCTGGGAGTTCTCTGTCCTGGAGGAAAGCGCTCAGCAAGGAGGTGTTGTGTTCCTGGCTACCTGAAGCTGGATTCTCCTGCGGCTGGGCCGACAGCGTGGTGCGAACCTGCACCTACACCTCCCAGGTGACTGGAACCTGTGTTGGACTGTTTTTGTTTGGCTACGTTATTTCCGCTGTGTGTGAACTGTCACCAAGAGACTGTTTTTCATTTTGTGTGCAAGTGTGAATAAAACACTGTTTGTTGCACAATCTGGACTCCTGGTTTTGCCTCTAAACTGCACCCGCACCGCTGACTACCAGAGCGACTCCCCACATTTGGTGTCGGATGCGGGCATGCGCAGTGAGGCTGGCGTGAACGCCGAAGTTTTGTTTTTCTAAAGTGTATGGAATATATTAAGCCAGCAAAGCTGCAAGCAGGAGTTTCTGACAACATGGAGGCTGCTGTGAAGGCTCTCATAGAGGCTAACGTGCAGCAGCGGGAGACCAACCAACTATTGCTACAACATGTGATGGCGTTACAGGCGGCAGGAGCGTCCCACCACGCCCATGATGCCCGGAAAGCGGTCCGTGCGGCGATCCCAAAATGACCCCGCAGACGACGTTGAGACGTACCTGGCGGTTTTTGAGAAGGTCGCCGTGAGGGAAAAGTTACCCCGTGACCAGTGGGCTGAGGTGGTCGCTCCGCTCCTGGCTTCCGGACCCCAGCAGGTGTTTTTTGACTTGTCGGACGACTAAGCCGGCAGATTATGACACTGTGAAAGGAGAGGTCCTAGCCAGACTGGGCGTGAACGTGCTGGTCCGCGCTCAAAGAGTCCACCAGTGGGACTTTAAAACGACTGAACCCGCTAGGCCGCAGTTCTACGATCTGCTGCACAGGCTGCAAAAGTGGCTGCAGCCCGATCTACTAAGTCCCACTGCCATGCTGGATCGACTGTTGGCGGACATCTTTGGAGGGCCCTGCCTTATCCCCTCCAGCACTGGATCGGCCAGGTATCGCCCACCAATGCCCTGGAGATGGTCGACCTGGTAGAGCGCCACGAGGCCACCAGAAACCTGCAGGGGACTCTTGCGGGAAGGGGTCAGTCAAACCCCGGAGGCCTCTGCCCCAGTTCCGACGTCCGGCGACAGAGCGGCCTGCCCGGAATATACCCCTGCGAGTCCGCCTCCCGTGGTATGCTGGAGGTGTCAGGAGCCAGGCCACATCAGGGCCGACTGTCCGCATCGGGATGAGCCGATGGATATGACCTACGGGGGTCGTCACTCCCTGTATGCACGGAAGCTGTGCGCAACTGGCACCCGTGAGGTGCAGGACCATAACCACCTGTGTCAGGTAGAGGTGGGAGACTCTCTGGCGGTGGCTCTGCTGGACTCCGGGAGTTTAGTCTCCTGGTAAGGGCTGCACTTGTACGTCCTGGCGGAGTATACTGGCCGTAAAGTCGGGGTCCTGTGCATCCACGGAGACCTGAAAGACTACCCCACTGCACTAGTGACTTTGTCCACCGCGGCTGGTAGGTGGACCCACGAGGTGGCTGTCGCTACTAAACTCCCACACGAACTGATACTTGGGAGGGACTTCCTCGGTTTTCCGGCGCTGTGGCCGGTAATAAAGGTATCTGAGGGACCCGAGACAGGGGTGACCCTAGTGGAGTGGCCTGATACCACTGGAAGGCCAGAACCCTGGGAGCCCGAGTCTGACGGGCCAGCGGTAGGGGTGACCACTGCTCCAGCGGTAGAGGGGGAGACAACCCCACTGAGTGTAATGGTGGGAGACACGGAGGACTTGCCACCGGGACCTGAGTTGGCAGACCTCAATGTCTCCGGGAAAATTTTGGGACCGCACAACACCGGGACCAAACCCTAACCAGGGCCTGGGAGAATGTGCTGAAATTGATGGTAAACCCCAGAAACCAGGGGCTGAATTAATGTTCCCACGATTTATTGTTCTGCAGGATATGTTGTATCGGGTGAACCAAATCCGAGGCGAACCTGTTGAACAGTTGGTGGTGCCCACAGCGTATCGCAAGCTTGTCATGGAGCTTGCCCACCAACATGTTCTTGGGGACACCTGGGGTGGCAGAAAACCCAGGACCGCATACTGCAGCGATTTTATTGGCCCAGTGTGTTCAAGGAGGTAGAGAATTATTGTAAGTCCTGTCCGACTTGTCAGATAACTAGCCCCCAGCCACATTTCCGTAGTCCTCTGGTACCTCTGCCAATTATTGAAGTACCGTTTGAGCGAATCGCGATGGATTTAATTGGGCCTGTACCAAAGTCTGCCAGGGGCCACCAACACATTCTGGTAGTTCTCGACTATGCCACTCGGTATCCGGAGGCGGTGCCTCTGCGACATACCTCAGCTAAGCTCATTGCCAAAGAGTTAATGGAGATGTTTTCCCGTGTGGGCCTGCCAAAAGAGGTTCTGACAGACCAAGGGACCCCTTTTATGTCTAAAGTAATGAGGGAACTGTGTAAATTGTTGCGTATAAAGCAGTTACGGACGTCCGTTTACCATCCGCAAACAGACGGTCTTGTGGAGAGGTTTAACCAAACTCTAAAAATATGTTAAAGAGGGTGGTGTCTAGAGATGGGAAGGACTGGGATCTGCTTCTGCCCTATCTCATGTTCGCAGTGCGAGAGGTGCCCCAGGCCTCTACTGGGTTCTCGCCCTTCGAACTGCTTTATGGCAGACACCCTCGGGCCTGTTGGATATCGCCAAGGAAGCATGGGAACAACAGCCTGTCCCCCACAAAAGTGTCATTGAGTATGTCGCCCAAATGCAGGAACGGATGGAAAGGGTGTTGCCCTTGGTCCGGGAGCATATGGAGGCAGCGCAACAAGCCCAGAGTAGGGTGTACAATCGTCAGGCTCGGGTACGGGACTTCAATCCGGAGATCGGGTTTTGGTTCTGGTACCCACCCTTGACAGCAAATTCCTAGCTAGGTGGCAGGGCCCCTATGAGGTGATCGAGAAGGTAGGGAAGTAAATTACAAAGTACACCAGCCAGGCGGCGCAAGCCGGAGCAGGTGTACCACGTGAATTTACTTAAGCCGTGGAAAGATAGGGACGCGGCCGACGACCACAGCCCCCGGCCAGGGCTTCTAGGTGAAAAGGGTCCAGCCCCACAGTTCGAGGCCTGTGAAGCCGTAACCACGGTAAAAATTGCAGACAGCCTATCTTCCAAACAAGTTCAGGAAGTCAGGAGTTCCTCAGTCGGAACACGGATGTGTTCTCGGACCTCCCTGGCCGCACGTCTCTCATCCGACATGACATCGCCACTGAGCCTCAGGCCAAGGTCCGGTTAAAACCATACCGGGTACCCGAGGCTCGGCGACGGGCCATCGCGGAGGAAGTGCAATTAATGTTGAAGCTCGATGTCATTGAGGAGTCGAAAAGTGAGTGGGCCAGTCCCATAGTCCTAATACCCAAGCCGGATGGGACGTTGCGGTTCTGCAACGACTTTCGCAAGTTAAATGAAGTATCCAAGTTTGACGCGTATCCCATGCCCCGAGTAGACGAGCTTGTTGAAAGTTTAGGACAAGCCCGTTATTTTTCTGTGCTGGACCTCACTAAAGGGTACTGGCAGGTACCCTTAACGGAGTCGGCTAAGGAAAAACCGCATTTGTTACCTCGCAGGGCCTGTATCACTACAAGGTGTTACCCTTTGGCCTGCATGGCGCCCGCCACTTTCCAAAGGTTAATGGACATAGTGCTGCGACCACATCGTCGGTACGCCTCGGCCTACTTAGATGATGTAGTCATCCACAGCACCGACTGGGAAAGCCATTTACCCAAGGTGCAGGCGGTAGTGGATGCCCTGAGGAAAGCCGGTCTGACCGCTAACCCAAAGAAGTGCTCCATAGGGTTAGAGGAGACAAAATATCTGGGATATGTAATTGGGCGGGAGTCATCAAGCCTCAGGTAAATAAGGTAGAGGCAACACGGAGTTGGCCCCGACCGGTCACCACCAGGCAGGTAAAGTCGTTCCTGGGGATTGTGGGGTATTACATGAGGTTTGTGCCCCACTTTGCTACTATTGCTTCGCCATTGACAGAGTTGTTAAAGGGGCGTAAGACAGGGATGGTCCGCTGGAATGAGCAGGCGGAAAAGGCTTTCTCCGCCTTGAAATCGGCCCTGTGTGGGTCCCCGGTTTTGGTGACACCCGATTTCAGGAAGGATTTCGTAGTCCAGACCGACGCCTCTGAAGTTGGCCTTGGTGCGGTACTGTCGCAGGAAGTCAACGGGGAGGAGCATCCCGTTGTCTTCCTCAGCCGCAAGCTCACCCCAGCAGAGACTAGGTACAGTATAGTCGAGAGAGAGTGCCTGGCCATCAAGTGGGCACTCGAGGCCCTCCGTTATTACCTGTTGGGCAGAAGCTTCGCCTGGTGACCGACCACTCCCCACTCAAGTGGATGTCCTAAGCCAAAGAGAGGAATGCCCGGGTCACCAGGTGGTTTCTGTCTCTACAGAATTTTAAATTCACGGTGGAGCACAGAGCGGGCCGGTTATTAAAAATGCAGACGCGCTCTCCCGGGTACACTGTTTGTCCTGTGTCCACCCCTCAGGGTTGAACAAAGGGGGGTATGTGGTAAGGTGCAGGGTGCCGTCCTAGATGGCAGGTACGTGTCACCGAGGTTGCTGGCCTCGGTGAGGTGAGAGCCGGGTTTTTGTCTGCAGCAGCTAGTGCTGTTTGACTTTGTTAAATAGCATGGCTGCAAAGCCGATCCGGGCCGGCTCTTACTGGGAGCAGCTAAAGAGTAGGGTGGGTGGCTGCTCCCCACGGTCCAGTCCGAGTTTTGGGCTGGGTTTATAAACTCAGCCAGCACCACCAGCTGGGAGTGTGATTATCCTGGAGCTGCTAACAGGGCTGGGAGTTCTCTGTCCTGGAGGAAAGCGCTCAGCAAGGAGGTGTTGTGTTCCTGGCTACCTGAAGCTGGATTCTCCTGCGGCTGGGCCGACAGCGTGGTGCGAACCTGCACCTACACCTCCCAGGTGACTGAACCTGTGTTGGACTGTTTTTGTTTGGCTACGTTATTTCCGTTGTGTGTGAACTGTCACCAAGAGACTGTTTTTCATTTTGTGTGCAAGTGTGAATAAAACACTGTTTGTTGCACAATCTGGACTCCTGGTTTTGCCTCTAAACTGCACCCGCACCGCTGACTACCAGAGCGACTCCCCACAATTTTTACATATACAGTACCCATGCTGGGTGTGAAAAATATCTCTGTAAATTGACAACTTTGTATAAAAAAATGGAAAAAGTTGTCATTTACAGAGATATTTTTCAGCCAAGATGCGCAAAGGGGCCCTAATTCCAATGAGTACCTTTAGGATTTCACAGGACATTTTTACGCATTTGGATTCCAAACTCCTTCTCACGCTTTAGGGCCCCCTAAAATGCCAGGGCAGTAAAAATACCACACAAGTGACCCCATTTTAGAAAGCAGACACCCCAAGGTATTCTGTGAGGGGTATGGTGAGTTGATGTAAAATTTTATTTTTTGTCACAAGTTAGTGGAATATGAGACTTTGTAAAAAAAAAAAAAAATAATTCCATTTCCGTTAACTTGTGACAAAAAATAAAAACTTCCATGAACTCACTATGCCCATCAGCGAATACCTTAGGGTGTCTACTTTCCGAAATGGGGTCACTTGTGTGGTATTTATACTGCCCTGGCATTTTAGGGGCCCCTAAAGCGCGAGAAGGAGTTTGGAATCCAAATGCCTAAAAATGCCCTATGAAATCCTAACACTGGGTTCAGACCTGAGCGTTTTGAAGCCTAGCGTTTTTGGTGCGTTCAAGACTGGCGTGTAGGCGCGTTTTTTCAAGCGTTTTGGTAAATAGTGTAGGCGCGTTTGACGCGCGTTTATGTGATTGACTGCATAGTTGGCCAATGACCAATGATATAGTTTGGCCAATCTGAGTGCTTTAGAGGTGTGACATTCCATGGTGGCTGATTCAGCATGTTGCAAACTTTGTAAAACGCGCATCCATAGGCGCGTTTTACGCGGCACAAACGCCCGAACAACACGCCTATGGCGTTTCCCATTGAAGTCTATTGGAACCAAACGCTGGATAAACGCCCGAATTAACGCGAACACACTTGCCTATGCGTCGGACGTTTATAGGCGCCTACGAACGCGCATTAAAACGCGCAAGTGTGAACCACCTCCATTGGAATGCATGGTTCCTGTACTGTTGTGCGTTTTTTTGCGCGTTCGAAAGCGGCGTTTTACGCGAAAGTGTGAACTGAGTGTTAAGGTACTGGATTTAGGGCCCCTTTGCGCATCTTGGCTGCAAAAAAGTGTCACTCATGTGGTATCGCCGTACTCAGGAGAAGTAAGGCAATGTGTTTTGGGGTGTATTTTTACATATACCCATGCTGGGTGAGAGAAATATATCTGTAAATTGACAACTTTGTATAAAAAAATGGAAAAAGTTGTAATTTACAGAGATATTTTTAACACACAGTATGGGTATATGTAAAAATGCACCCCAAAACACATTGCCCTACTTCTCCCGTGTACGGCGATACCACATTTGTGCAACTTTTTTGCAGACAAGATGCGCAAAGGGGCCCTAAATCCAATGAGTACCTTTAGGATTTCACAGGACATTTTTACGCATTTGGATTACAAACCACTTCTCACGTTTAGGGGCCCCTAAAATGCCAGGGCAGTAAAAATACCCCACAAGTGACCCCATTTTAGAAAGTAGACACCCCAAGGTATTCCGTGAGGGGTATGATGAGTTCATGTAAAATTTAATTTTTTGTCACAAGTTAGTGGAATATGAGACTTTGTAAAAAAAATTAAAAAAAATAAAATAAAATTCCATTTCCGCTAACTTGTGGCAAAAAATAAAAACTTCCATGAACTCACTATGCCCATCAGCGAATACCTTATGGTGTCTAATTTCCGGAATGGGGTCACTTGTGTGGTATTTTTACTGTCCCGGCATTTTAGGGGCCCCTAAAGCGTTAGAAGTAGTTTGGAATCCAAATGCGTAAAATTGCCCTGTGAAATCCTAAAGGTACTCATTGGTTTTAAGGCCCCTTTGCGCATCTTTGCTGCAAAAAGCGTCACACATGTGGTATCACCGTATTCAGCAGAAGTAGGGCAATGAGTTTTGGGGGGTATTTTTATATATACCCATACTTTGTGTGAGAAATATAGCTGTAAACGACAACTTTTTAAATTTTTCTACACAAAGTTGTCAATTTACAGAAATATTTCTCTCACCCCACATGGGTATATGTAAAAATACATCCCAAAACACATTGCCCTACTTCTCCTGAGTACGTTGATACCACATGTGTGCCACTTTTTTGCAGCCAAGATGCGCAAAAGGGCCCTAAATCCAATGAGTACCTTTAGGATTTCACAGGGCATTTTTACACATTTGGATTCTCACGCTTTAGGGGCCCCTAAAGTGGCAGGACAGTAAAAATACCCCACAAGTGACCCCATTCCGGAAAGTAGACACCCTAAGGTATTCAGTGATGGGCATAGTGAGTTCATGGAAGTTTTTATTTTTTGTTACAAGTTAGCGGAAAATGAAATCCATTTCCGCTAACTTGTGACAAAAAATAAAAACTTCCATGAACTCACTATGCCCCTCAGTGAATACCTTAGGGTGTCTACTTTCCGAAATGGGGTCATTTAGGGGGTGTTTCTACTGTCTAGGCATTGTAGTACGTCAGGAAACAGGACAGGTGCTCAGAAAGTCAAAGTGCGGAAATTCACTTTTTTGCACCATAGTTTGTAAACGCTATAACTTTTACCCAAACCAATAAATATACACTTATTGCATTTTTTTTTATCAAAGACATGTAGAACAATAAATTTAGAGAAAAATTTATAGAGAAATGTAGTTTTATTTGACAAATTTTCCAACAGAAAGTGAAAAATGTCATTATTTTGCAAAAATTTCGGTCATATTTGATTAATAGCAAAAAAAGTAAAAATGTCAGCAGCAATGAAATACCACCAAATGAAAGCTCTATTAGTGAGAAGAAAAGGAGGTAAAATTCATTTGGGTGGTAAGTTGCATAACGGAGCAATAAACGGTGAAAGTAGTATAGTGCTGAATTGTAAAAAGTGGCCTGGTCATTAAGGGTGTTTAAGCTAGGAGGGCTGAGGTGGTTAAAGCGAACCTGTCACCTGGAATTCACATTATAAACCAATAAAAGTACCTTATAGCTGATGACCAGTGTGTTGTCCTCATGTTTTTTTCCGCTTTTCTGCACCTATAATTCATGAAAAAAACGTCTTTTAAACTGCTCTTTTTCTACAGACAAAGTCATGATAAAAGTCAAGGAGGCAGACACTCCTTGACTCCAGGATGTGCCTCCCCCGCCCTAACCCCGCCTCTCAGCAGTTTAATTGACACTCGGCTCCCTGGCCGGGACCGCGCTTGTACAGGCGGCGCATGTGCCGTCGCCCTCCTTTGCAGCGCAATCCTTTCGCTTATTCGCTCATGCGCCGGTCCCCAACGCCGGCCAGTCTTCTGTCGCTCACGCGCGCGCGCCCGCGTCCTCAGGCTCCATGCGTCCATAAGCGAAAGGATCGCGCTTGACTCCGCGCTGCAAAGGAGGGCGACGGCACATGCGCCGCCTGTACAAGCGCGGTCCCGGCCAGGGAGCCGAGTGTCAATTAAACTGCTGAGAGGCGGGGTTAGGGCGGGGGAGGCACATCCTGGAGTCAAGGAGTGTCTGCTTCCTTGACTTCTATCATGACTTTGTCTGTAGAAAAAGAGCAGTTTAAAAGACGTTTTTTTCATGAATTATAGGTGCAGAAAAGCGGAAAAAAACATGAGGACAACACACTGGTCATCAGCTATAAGGTACTTTTATTGGTTTATAATGTGAATTCCAGGTGACAGGTTCGCTTTAAGTCTGTGGGTGTAACATGGGAAAATGTGGAGAAGTTTATTCATATTTTTTCAAGGTACTGTATATTGTCCTTGTTTGTTATCTAATAAAGTTGGATAGTAAGGGGCATCATCCTGAATCCTTGTCCCGGATGCTGGGAAGCCTAGCTTCACCTCTGCAGTAATGTAAATTTTTATTTGTATGACATTTTGTTCACTGCACATGTACAGTGGTGAAAATAAGTATTTGATACACTGGCGATTTTGCAAGTTTTCCCACCTGCAAAGAATGGAGAGGATTGTAATTTTTATCATAGGTACTGTGAGAGACAGAATCTAATAAAAAATCCAGAAAATCACATTGTATTATTTTTGAATAATTAATTTGCATTTTATTGCAGGAAATAAGTATTTCATACAATAGAAAAACATAACTTAACCCTTTCATAACCAAGGGTCATTGATGTCCGAGTGTCGAGGTCAAAATTTTCACTTTATGTGGTAATAACTTTGGAACGCTTTAACTTATCCAAGCCATTCTGAGACTGTTTTCTCGTGACACATTGTACTTCCTAATAGTCTTAAATTTGAGTCAATATATTTCACCTTTATTTAAGAAAAAATCCCAAATTTACCAAAAAGGGAACAGAGCTTGTTCCTGCGCCATGCCAACTAAGTGTGCTGTCCGAGGATCCCACAACCTCTGGCTCTGGGTGTCTGATATTAGTTGAGATGATGTTGAAGACCAAGTCAGCCATTCCAGGACAGTTGGATTGCTGGTCAAAACACAATGTGACAGTGGCGGCTGTGACCTGTTGCTGTATCTGCTCTACCATGCTCTTTCTTCTGCTGCAATCTCTGCCGGCTCCAGCAACATTTTTGCCAGTGCCCGTTCCTTTGGAGGGCCCTGGCACCTGTCTGTTGGACATATGGTACAGTAACAGTAACTGCATATGAAAAATAAGTTATTCAAAAACACCCCAAAAACAGTAGTTTTAGCTTATTCACCGAAATTTGATAATAAAGGTCTAATGGGAACCCCAATAAAAGTTAAATTACACTACTTATTCACTCCAATTTGAGAATCAAAGCGTCATAGCATTGTGTATCTATTAAACAGGATGGACAATGTTCAATTAAATAGCCCTGTGCAGGGATTGATGGAAACTGAGCTGTCTCCTATGGATCCTTTCAGCTTCTGATTACACAGCCTGCACAGTCCCTGCACTGTCCCTATGCTCTCCCTCTCCAAGATTCTATAATTAAAGCTTTTTTAAACACTGTCCCTAGCAGTTCTCACTTCTCTCCCTATCAGTTCACTGTAAAATGGCTGAGAATGGGTGGGATAATAATTCTTATAGGGCTGTGATATCACAGGGGCTGGCTAGCTACTTATTGGCTGGCTGCACTGCATTATGGGTGATTGCTTGTTCCCGGGCTTCTTACGTTCACTTTGTAACACGTCACCTACATTTTAGGGGAAAAAAAAACGATTTCTTACCACGAAGTGCCCGTAAATTCGGATTTGTTGTAAATACATTTTTCCAAAACTTGAATTTCAATTCAGATGGTTTGATTGGTTTATCAGAAGCTTAATAAATTGGGGTTCCATGGCTAAACATCCACATGCAAGTCTAAAATTAACACTATCAAGCATAGAATACGAAATGTCGTTATTATTTCAGCCTGAAGGATGAATTTTGGTTAGGCAGATGCCAGAGCAATGTTTTCTACTTGATTTTATAGCGCTGATTCTACAGTTTCATTCAGCTGGAGTCATGAATGTGAGCTGTTTTCTTGGTTTGGACTGAACCCCTAAGATCTAGTGTTACCATTTTTGCAACAGCATACAGTGCCATGGTACACACTTATATGCTTTTGTGGTATCAATTTGGAAATGGCCCTTTGTAATTTCTGTGTGGCAAATTGAAAATGTCTGTAATATGGATGTTAAATGCACCATGTTAATGTACGGTTTTATAGAGCCGCTGTTCTTTCCTGCCAGCGATTTAGAATCTATTTCAGATGGCATCACCATTTTCATACGTTTAAGTATTGCATTCCAAGTATCCAACTTCAGCTTCCGATACTGCTCTTCATAGTCTGACACAAATCTTCCATCTGTAATGGAAATTATAATATTGTGTTATTTGTTGACTAATGAGCAACTTACAAGTATCTTTCCTCACCAATGCTCAAGGTTCTTCCCACACCCACATCTGTCCACCAATATCTTCTTACGGTAGTTGAGTTGCTAAATTAATGGTGGGGTATTTCCCTTTTTCCTTTCCCCTCTTACCTTAAATTACCAAATTTACCAAAAATTTTGAAAAACTCGCAATTTTCAAATTTTCTATTTCTCTGCTTTTAAAACAGAAACTGATACCTCATAACATATTTATTAATGTTCCCCATATGTCTACTTTATGTGTGCATCATTTTGTAAATGACATTTTCTTTTTTGCGACGTTAGAAGGTTCAGAAGTTTAGAAGCAAATCTTAAAATTTTGAAGAAAATTTCCAAAACCCACTTTTTAGAACCAATTCAGGTCTGAAGTCACATTATGCGGCTTATATAGAGGAAACCCCCCATAAATGACCCCATTGTAGAAACTAAACCTCTCAAGTTACTCTAAACTTATTTTAAAAACTTTGTTAAACCTTTAGGTGTTTCACAAGAATTAAAGGAAAATGGAGATGAAATTTCCTAATTTTATTTTTTGTGGCAGATTTTCCATTTTAATCCATTTTTTCTTTAACAGGGTTAACAGACAAAAAAAACTCAATATTTATTACCCTTAGGCCTCATGCACACGAACGTATTTTCTTTCCGTGTCTGTTCTGTTTTTTTTGCGGACCATATGCGGAACCATTCATTTCAATGGGTCCGCAAAAAAAATGGAAGGTATCCATGTGCATTCCGTTTCCATTTCCGTTTTTCCGTTCCGCAAAAAAATAGAGCATGTCCTATTTTTTCTAGTTTGCCTACAAGGAAAGGCATTATTACAATTGATCCGCAAAAATAACTGATCAGCAAAAAAATCGGATGCCATACGGAAAGTCATCCATTTTTCTTGTGGATCCGCAAACTAGGTGAAAAGGTGCCAGTTTTATTGGTACTATTTTGGGGTATATGCGATTTTTAATTGCTCTCTATTACGTTTTTTGTGAGGCAAGGTAACCAAAAAGTGGCTGTTTTGGCACCGTCTTTATTTTTTACAAGATTCATCTGACAGGGTAGATCAGTGTTATTTTTCGAGAAGGTTGTTACGGATGCAATTATATCAAATATAGTTTGTTTGTTTCAGTTTTATATAATAAACATTTTAGAAAAAAAGAATTGTTTTTGTGTCTCCATTTTCTGAACGCCTTATTTTTTTATTTTTCTGCTGATCGTCTTGTGCAGGGGCTCGTTTTTTGCAGAAAGTGGTGAGGTTTTCATTGGTACCATTTTTGGGTACATATGATTTTTTGATTATTCATTATTACACTTTATGGGGCAACAACTAAATTGGTTGTTTTTTTTGGAACAGTTTCTATTTATTTATTTTACAGTGTTCACCTGAGGGGTCAGGTTATGTGACATTTTTATAGAGCAGATCATTACGGATGTGGCAATACCTAATATGTATCCTTTTTTTATTTATTTAAGTTTTACACATAAACATAAACATGGGCGTATGGGAAAGACATGCAAATTAGCAAAATGTGTTTTTCTGCTGAAACACTATTTGCCTGTCTTTCCCATATTACCATGTTTATGCAAATTAGATTACATGACAAAAAAGTATAGGAAGGTCATTGATTATAATGTTAGGACAAATAGAAAACAGAAATGTTTTATGCAGCCCTCTTAAGCAGTGAGAGAAGAGTTATCTGGCATCCAACATTTTTTTTTACAATTTTTGTCACCATAATCATAATGGTCTAGGTGTGCAGGTCCCCCCAAGCTATCCAAATCAGATCAGGCAACATTGAGGCTTTCACCAGCTCTCAGATGAGAGATGGGTTTGAATGCCTCTTTGCACACAAGACTACCTTTGTAAGGTATGCTGACTATCTGTTGGATGGATGGATGGATGGATGGATGGATTGTTTGTTTGTTTGTTTGTTTGTTGACTTGCAGATACTTGGCTTTTGGCGTATAGCCTTTGTGTGATTATATGTTGTCTATTGTATATTATAGGTAATGATGTAGTATCTATAAAAAGAAATTATTTGTGGTAGGTAAAATAATACTTATAATAAGTTTACTAATGATAGGTAAAATTAAAACTATTAAAAAAAGGCACAGAAGATAGATAGCATAATAAGGATTTAAGATTATAGCATTTAACAGTAATGGCTATGGCATTACAGAATTTCCCACACGTTTTTTAGCTGCATAGCATCTAACAAACGTGTGGTGGGGGGAATAGACTCGAGCATCGGCGAGCATGCTTGCTCAACACTAGTTAGGTCAAGTGATATATTTATAGAACTGGTTGTTACTGACGAGGTGATACCTAATATGTATACTTTTTTTTTAAAATTTATTTAGCTTTAACACAATAATGACATATTTAAAAAAAAAGATGAAAAAAAAGATGTTTTAGTGTCTCCATATTCTAAGAACTAAAGTTTTTTTTATTTTTTAAGCGATTTTCTTACAGTATGTAGGGGTTAATTTTTTGTTGGATGAGGTGATGATTTTATTGGTACCATTTTGTTGGACATGCCTTTTGGTGTGTGATGTTAGGTGACAAAAATGGCTTTTGTTTACACAGTTTTTATTTGTTATTATTTATGGTGTTTATTGGACAGGGTGGATCATGTGATATATTTATGGAGCCGGTCGTTATGGACGTGGTGATATATAATATGTGTAGTTAATTTTTTTTCCATTTTTTTATAGGAAAGGGCAATTTATTTTATTAATAATTTAAATTTAAAATTTTTTTTTTTACTTTTATTATTTTTCCCTTTTTTTTTATCAAGTCCCACTTGGATCTTGAAGATCCAGTGGGGCTGATGGCTGTATTATACTTTGCAATGCTCTTGCATTGCAAAGTATAGTACTATCATGTTTCCTGGTACATGGCAACACAGGACGCCTTTGCAAGACAGAGCGGCAGCTTGTATGGTTGACAGAGGGAGCCCCCTCCCTCTATTAACCCCATGGATGCTGCTGCCGCAGCATATAAGGGGTTACAGCGGAGTGTCAGCATACAACTGACACTTGCAGCTGATGGCGGCGGATTAGGAATGGAAACGCCGCCATCAAATACAGCAGGGGGACTGCATCAGGGGCAGGAGGCACAAATGGGGGCATTGCCAGAAAGGAGGGGGTAGGGCCAGCATGGAGGGGGCACTGCCGGCAGAGAAGAGGCATGCAGGCACAAAAGTGACACGGCCGGCTCAGAAGGGACACAGCAGGACTCACAGATGGGGGGCACAGTTTGGGGCACATCTGATGCCTGATTTCAGAGTGAAACCAGCATTTTAACACTGCCGCGCACAAATTGGTCAGTCTGCAGAGGCTAACCCATCAGAGCAATCATCGGATAAGGACCACTCTAATTGGTCCCTTGCCGGCATTACTGGACTGTATACTGTCCGTGACAGCAGCAGTGCAGGGGCAGAAACTTTAATTCAAGCCTTTGCAGCGCTTGGATTAAAGAGCTGCCATGATGTCTATACATGTGCTAGCTGCACGGGGTATGTGCAGATAGAACGTATATAGCCGTATGGCAGTCATGAAGGGGTTAATATTTGGTACAGATACTTTTGTTTGCAATTACAGAGGTCAGACATTTCCTGTAGTTCTTGACCAAGTTTGCACACACTGCAGCAGGGATTTTGGCCCATTCCTCCAGACAGATCTTCTTCAGATCTTTAAGGTTTCAGGTCTGTCGCTGGGCTACATTTAGTTTCAGCTCCCTCCAAAGATTTTAAATTGGATTCAGGTCTGGAGACTGGCTAGGCCACTCTAGGACCTTGAAATGCTTCTTATGGAGCCCCTCCTTAGTTGCCCTGGCTGTGTGTTTCAGGTCATTGTCATGCTGGAAGACCCAGCCACGACCCATCTTCAATGCTCTTACTGAGGGAAGGAGGCTGGCCAAAATCTCACGATACATGGCCCCATCCATCCTACCTTTAATACGATGCAGTCAGCCTGTCCCTTTGCAGAAACGCACAGCCAAAGTATGATATTTACATCCCTACGCTTCATGGTTCATGGTTGGGACGGTGTTCTTGGGGTTGTACTAATCCTTCTTCTTCCTCCAAAAACGGCTAGTGAAGTTGATACCAAAAATTTCTATTTTGGTCTCATCTGACCACATGACCTTCTTGCATGCCTCCTCAGGATCATTCAGATGGTTCTTGGCAAACTTCAAATGGG
This sequence comes from Bufotes viridis, assembly GCA_033119425.1. Classification (NCBI taxonomy): domain Eukaryota; kingdom Metazoa; phylum Chordata; class Amphibia; order Anura; family Bufonidae; genus Bufotes; species Bufotes viridis. The sequence goes on along the minus strand of CM065598.1, from coordinate 3,462,811 downwards.
CCTGGACATGTGCTGACATGAGCAGGGGGACCTTGAGTGCCCTGCAGGATTTTAATCCATGACAGCGTAGTCTTTAAGACTGTGGTCCCAGATCTCTTCAGGTCATTGACCACGTCCTCCTCTAGGCTTATTCCTGACCTTTTTCTATTGTCCTGTAGCCCATCCCAGCCTTGTGCGGCTCTACAATTTTGTCCCTGGTATTATTAGACAGCTCTTTGGTCTTGGCCATGGCGGAGAGGTTGGAGTGTGATTGATTGAGTGTGTGGACAGGTGTCTTTTATACAGGTATTGAGTTCAAACAGGTGCAATTAATACAGGTAATGAGTGCAGAGTAGGAGGGCTTCTTAAAGAAAAACTATGTGTAACAGGTCTGTGAGAACCAGAATTCTTGCTGTTTGGTAGGTGATCAAATACTTTGATAAGTATATTTAATTTCATGCAATAAAATGCTAATTAATTATTTTAAAATCATACAATGTGATTTTCTTGATTTTTATTTTTATAGATTCTGTCTCTCACAGTTGGTGTACCTACAATAAAAATTACAGACCTCTCCATTCTTTGTAGGTGGGAAAACTTGCCAAACCCCCAGTGTATCAAATACTTATTTTCCCCACTGTATATATTTTGCATTATATATTTAATACAGATTTAGTTATGGTCTTTTTCAGACAAATAAGGTCCACGCTCCGGACTCGCAGGGTGAGTATGCAGCTGCTCCTGTCCTGACCTCCCAGCACTGATGGGGTCACATAGCATTATATTGATTTATGATGCTATTTAAAACTTAGAGGTCTTAAAGGTATTGGATAACACTGACATAATGCTGTCAGTGTTATACAGTACAATCCCGAACTGTAAGGGTTATAAAGCATCATAAATCAAGATAATGCTATGTGACCCCATCAGTGCTGGGAGGTCATGAAGAGAGCTGCTGCATACTCACGCTGCGAGTCCGGAGTGGGGAACTTGCTTGTCTGAAAAGGGCCTATATGAGATTGACAATTCCTGTTAGATGCGATGTTGAAATATAATATTAAATATTTACAGAATATTCTCATGATATGTTATATACAGGGTAAAACAAAAGTCTGTACACAACACCCTTTCAAACTGGTGTAATTTGTAGAAAATTGACTGCATTATATGGTGGGAAAATGTTTTTGGATGACATTTTTAAATGCACCATAATTAATTCAGCTCAGGTTTTTCCATTGGGAAGGGGGTCATATGATATATCAGTCTTGGCTAGAATTTCCTCAAAAACACACCGGATTTATCAGGATTTATTTACTGTATCTGTACCGTTTTAGTAGTTTTGTGAGGTCAAAATTTCATATATTTGTTCACATGATGAGTTGTGTGTGTCCACTATTCTGCCAGATGAACATGGTTTAATGGTCACAGTTGCAGTGTAATCTGTCATAATGAAGAAAAGGGTGGGTGGATGCAGGCTCAAAAATTTAGACCTTTACTTGGCCAGATGCTCACAGTCGCAGTTTAAACTGTCATAACGAAGAATAGGGTGGGTGGATGCAGTCTCAAAAAATTTAGATCTTTATGTGGCCAGATGCTCACAGTCGCAGTGTAAACCGTAATAACGAATAAAAGGATGGGTGGATGCAGCCTCCAAAAATTAGACCTCTACGTGGCCAGATGCTCGCAGAGCCAACTGTCAAAACGAAGAAAGGGTTGGTGGATGCAGCCTCAAAAATTAGACCTCTACGTGGCCAGATGCTCATAGTCTCTATGCCACTTTTGAACCCAGGACTGTGTCAGAGGTCAAGATAAGATTTTTCAGCAAGAGACAGCAGCCAGGTTAGGACAGAAACTTTAAAGAGCCAGTTAAAGATGTTAGCTGCACATCACCCATGTTCTAGCTTCCTAGATTTCAAAGGGATAATAGCTATAAGTATTCTGGGGAAAGACCCACAACCAGAGCCTGCTAGGCCTGCTGAAATGTCTGTGAATAAGTCAGGAAGCCCAAGCTCCAGTTCCTGACGCAGTTGCTGCTCTAACAGATCAAGTCAACTTTCTAACCAAAAGTCTGGAGAAAGTATGCCGAAAACTGGGAGAAACCCTTATTGTTGGAGGATGAGACACCATTACCAAGGAGACATTTCCCTCCTGATGATAAGGAGACTTATCCAAGAAATCATTGTAGACGCCCCACTGGATGCTTTAACGAGCAATAGCGACCTGTTTGTAGATACTGTCACAAGCCAGGCCATACAGAAAGGATGTGCTGGCAGTTTAGAAGGTTGACCCTGTGGCCAAGGACCACCCCTCGGGAGGTAGAGCAGTAGGTCCAGAAGATCCCAGCTGGATGCCCAGATATGTAGGACCCTGTCCAGAAGTGGTTCTCCGAATTAATGGGGTTCCCTTTGTTGACTTATTGGACACCGGGTCTCAAGTCACAACTATCCGACAGACTGCATTTGAGAAATACTGGGACCATGACCAGCTGACACAGCCACCAGAATTCTGGCTAAGCAGTATAGCCAGCAACGGCAAACCTGTGCAAGTGCATGGGTACTGGGAGCCAACTCTTCAAGTGGGAGGAACCACACTACCCCAAAAAGGTATCATTGTTGTGCAAGTCAGGGAAGATAACAACCCTCCAGTAGTCCTAGGAATGAACGTCCTTAGGAACTATTATACTGAAATGCTTGAAGCTTTACACAAGTCCATGCCTACCGCTTCACCGGCCTCCAAAAAGGTGATACAACAGACCATACGTGTATTATATCCAGAACAGAAATTTACTAATAAGAAGGGAGGGATTTGCCATGCTCGCATCAAAGGTAACCAACCAGTGGTCCTGAAACCCAATACTGAAACACTCCTATGGTGCCAAGCCACTCCCGGAATCCAAGGACAAGACTACCAAGTCCTGGTAGAACCCATAAACCAGGGAAATCGTCCTCTAGTCCCAGCTGCAAGAAGCCTCGTGATTGTTTCCCAAGGTAAAGTGCCAATTCGTCTCCGGAACTTAAGTAGTAGCAGTATAACCTTAACTAAGCACTACCCTGTTGCTCAACTTATTCAAGTCACTTTTCAAGATGTTATCAGTGTACCAGCAGCTACGACTGATCAGTCTACTTTCTCGTTTTCTTAGTTTTGCAGGATACTACAGACGTTTCATCCCTCTCTTCGCCCAGATTGCTGAACCGATACAAGAACTCCTGAGAGGACATCACAAGAAGTTCCAGAAAGCCCAGATATCAATCAAATGGAATGAAGACAGAGATATCGCTTTCCAGTTCCTGAAGAAGAAGTTGACCCAACCACCTGTCTTAGGCTATCCAGATTACCAATAGCCATTCCATCTCTAAACTGATGCCAGTAAGAAAGGCCTGGAGCTGTCCTGTCTCAACTGCAAGAAGGTAAGGAGAGAGTAATTGCTTATGCCAGCAGATCTCTTAAAGGTGCCAAGAGAAATGACCAGAACTACAGTTGGAGTTCCTCGCACTCGTGTGAGCTGTGTGGTAAGGTGCAGGGTGCCGTCGTGGATGGCAGGTATGTGTCACCGAGGTTCATAGCCTCGGTGAGGTAAGAGCCGTTTTTGTTGATGTCAGCAGCAGCTAGTGCTACTGACATAGTTGTTAAATAGCATGGCTGCAAAGCCGATCCAGTCCGGCTCTTACCGGGAGCAGCTAAAGTGTAGGGTGGGTGGCTGCTCCCCACGACCCAGTCCTGGTTTTGGGCTGGGTTTAAAAACACAGCCAGCACCAGCAGGTGGTGTGATTGTCCTGGAGCTGCTGTGGAATCATTTGAATTTGGGAGTTCTCTGGGCTGGAAGCAAGAGCCCAGCAAGGAGGAGTGCAGACGGCCTGGAAGCCTGACGTCGACTGTCTTGCGGCTGGACTGACAGCCAGGTGTGAATCCGCACCTAAACCTCCCAGGTGACTAGAACCTGTATTTGACTTTTTGTTTTGCCTCACGTTTTTCTGCTGGGTGTGAATTAACCCCAAGTGACTGTATGCTGTTTATGTTGTGCAAGTGTGAATTAAACACTGTTTGCTGCACTTACTGGACTCCTTTTGCCTCTGTACTGCACCCGCACCGCTATCTACCAGAGCGACTCCCCACATTTGGTGTCGGATGCGGGCATGCGCAGTGAGGCTGGCGTGAACGCCGAAAATTTTTGTTTGTGCTGGGCACGACTGGATGTCCTATATTAGGCCGGCAAAGTTGCAGCCTGTGTTCCCTGACACAATGGAGGCGGTTGTAAAAGCCCTTGTGGAGGCTAACTTGCAGCAGCGGGAGGCCAACAAGCAGCAGCAGGAGACCAACCAGCTACTACTTCAGCAGGTGATGGCTTTACAAGCTGCAGGAGCGTCCCACCATGTCCATGATGCCCGGAAAGCGGTCCGTGCGGCGATCCCAAAAATGACCCCTCGGACGACGTTGAGACGTATCTGGCGGTCTTTGAGAAAGTAGCCGTGAGGGAGAAGCTACCCCGTGACCAGTGGGCTGAAGTGGTCGCTCCGTTCCTGGCATCCGGACCCCAGCAGGTTTCTCTGATTTGGCAGATGACCAGGCTGCTGATTACCCCACGGTGAAGGGGAGATCCTGGCCAGACTGGGGGTGAACGTGTTAGTCCGGGCTCAGCGGGTCCACCAGTGGGACTTTAAAACGGCTGAACCCGCCAGGCCGCAGTATTATGAGTTGCTGCACAGGTTGCAAAAGTGGCTGCAGCCTGAGGTTCTAAGTCCGGCTGCTATGCTGGACCGTCTCCTGGCCGACATCTTTTGGAGGGCCCTGCCTTATCCCCTCCAGCACTGGGTCGGCCAGGCGTCTCCGGTATGTGCCCTGGAGATGGTCGACCTGGTGGAGCGTTACGAGGCCACCAGAAACCTGCAGGGGAGTCTTGCTGGGAAGGGGTCAGTCAAACCCCGGAGGCCTCCGCCCCAGTTCCGACGTCCGGCGACAGAGAGGCCTGCACGGAATGTACCCCCTGCGGATCCGCCTCCCGTGGTATGCTGGAGGTGTCAGGAGCCAGGCCACATCAGGGCCGACTGTCCGCATCGGGATGAGCCGATGGATGTGAACTACGGGGGTCGCCACTCCCTGTATGCACGGAAGCTGTGCGCAACTGGCACCCGTGAGGTGCAGGACAATAACCACCTGTGTCAGGTAGAGGTGGGAGATTCTCTGGCGGTGGCCCTGCTGGACTCCGGGAGTCTAGTCTCCTGGTAAGGGCTGCCCTGGTACGGCCGGCGGAGTATACCGGCCGTAAAATCGGGGTCCTGTGCATCCACGGAGACCTAAAAGACTACCCCACTGCACTAGTGACTTTGTCCACAGCGGCTGGTAAGTGGACCCACGAGGTGGCTGTCGCTACTAAACTCCCACATGAACTGATACTTGGGAGGGACTTCCCAGGTTTCCCGGCACTGTGGCCGGCGATAAAACTGTCTGATGGACCCGAGACAGGGGTAACCCTAGGAGAGTGGCCTGATACCACTGGAAGGCCAGAACCCTGGGAGCCCGAGTCTGAAGGGCCAGCGGTAGGGGTGACCACTGCTCCAGCGGTAGAGGGGAGACAACCCCACTGAGTGTAATGGTGGGAGACACGGAGGACTTGCCACCGGGACCTGAGTTGGCAGACCTCAATGTCTCCGGGGAAAATTTTGGGACCGCACAACACCGGGACCAAACCCTAACCAGGGCCTGGGAAAGTGTCGTAATAATTGATGGTAAACCCCAGAAACCTGGGGCTGAATTAATGTTTCCGCGATTCATTGTTCTTCAGGATATGTTGTATCGGGTGAACCAAATCCGAGGTGAGCCTGTTGAACAGTTGGTGGTGCCCACAGCGTATCGCAAGCTGGTCATGGAGCTTGCCCACCAACATGTTCTTGGGGACACCTGGGGTGGCAGAAAACGCAGGACCGCATACTGCAGCGGTTTTATTGGCCCAGTGTGTTCAAGGAGGTAGAAAATTATTGTAAGTCCTGTCCCACCTGTCAGATAAATAGCCCCCAGCCACATTTCCGTAGTCCTCTGGTACCTCTTCCAATTATTGAGGTCCCGTTTGAGCGAATCGCTATGGATCTAATTGGGCCTGTACCAAAGTCTGCCAGGGGCCACCAACACATTCTGGTAGTTCTCGACTATGCCACTCGATATCCGGAGGCGGTGCCTCTGCGACATACCTCAGCTAAGCTCATTGCCAAAGAGTTAATGGAAATGTTTTCCCGTGTGGGCCTGCCAAAAGAGGTTCTGACAGACCAAGGGACCCCTTTTATGTCCAAAGTTATGAGGGAACTGTGTAAATTATTGCGCATAAAGCAATTGCGGACGTCCGTTTACCATCCGCAAACGGACGGTCTTGTCGAAAGGTTTAACCAAACTTTAAAAAATATGTTAAAAAGGGTGGTGTCTAGAGATGGGAAGGACTGGGATCTGCTTCTGCCCTATCTCATGTTCGCAGTGCGAGAGGTGCCCCAGGCCTCTACTGGGTTCTCGCCCTTCGAACTGCTTTATGGCAGACACCCTCGGGGCCTGTTGGATATCGCCAAGGAAGCGTGGGAACAACAGCCTGTCCCCCACAAAAGTGTCATTGAGTATGTCACCCAGATGCAGGAACGGATGGAGAGGGTGTTGCCGCTGGTCCGGGGAGCATATGGAGGCAGCGCAACAAGCCCAGAGTAGGGTGTATAATCGTCAGGCTAGGGTACGGGACTTCAATCCAGGAGATCGGGTTTTGGTTCTGGTACCCACCCTTGACAGCAAGTTCCTAGCTAGGTGGCAGGGCCCCTATGAGGTGATTGAGAAGGTAGGGAAGTAAATTACAAGGTACACCAGCCAGGCGGCGCAAGCCGGAGCAGGTGTACCACGTGAATTTACTAAAGCCGTGGAAGGATAGGAACACGACCGACGACAACAGCCCCCGGCCAGGGCTTCTGGGTGAGAAGGGTCCAGCCCCACAGTTCGAGGCCTGCGAAGCGGTAGCCACGGTAAAAATTGCAGACAGCCTGTCTTCCAAACAAGTTCAGGAAGTCAGGAGTTCATCAGTCGGAACACGGATGTGTTCTCGGACCTCCTGGCCGCACGCCTCTCATCCAACATGACATCGCCACTGAGCCTCAGGCCAAGATCCGGTTAAAACCATACCGGGTACCCGAGGCTCGGCGACGGGCCATCGCGGAGGAAGTGCAATTAATGTTGAAGCTTGATGTCATTGAGGAGTCGAAAAGTGAGTGGGCCAGTCCCATAGTTCTAATACCCAAGCCGGATGGGACGTTGCGGTTCTGCAACGATTTTCGCAAGTTAAATGAAGTGTCCAAGTTTGATGCGTATCCCATGCCCCGGGTAGACGAGCTTGTTGAGAATTTAGGACAAGCCCGTTATTTTTCTGTGCTAGACCTCACTAAAGGATACTGGCAAGTACCCTTAACGGAGGCGGCCAAGGAAAAACCGCTTTGTTACCCGCAGGGCCTGTATCATTACAAGGTGTTACCCTTTGGCCTGCATGGCGCCCCGCCACCTTCCAAAGGTTAATGGATATAGTACTGCGACCTCATCGTCGGTACGCTCGGCCTACTTAGATGATGTAATCATCCACAGCACCGACTGGGAAAGCCATTTGCCCAAAGTGCAGGCGGTAGTGGATGGCCTGAGGAAAGCTGGTCTAACCGCCAATCCAAAGAAGTGTGCGATTGGGTTGGAAGAGACCAAATACCTGGGATATGTAATTGGGCGGGAGTCATCAAGCCGCAGGTAACTAAAGTAGAAGCCATACGTAACTGGCCCCGACCGGTCACCGCCAGGCAGGTAAAGTCCTTCCTGGGAATTGTAGGGTACTACATGCGGTTTGTGCCCCACTTTGCCACAATAGCAGCGCCGTTGACAGACCTGTTGAAGGGGCGAAGGTCTGGGAAGGTTAGCTGGAGTGAGAAGGCGGAGGAGGCTTTCTCTGCTCTGAAGTCGGCCCTGTGTGGGTCCCCGGTTTTGGTGACGCCCGACTTCAAGAGAGAATTTGTGGTACAGACCGATGCCTCTGAAGTGGGCCTCGGGGCTGTACTCTCTCAGGAAATCAATGGGGAGGAGCATCCCGTGGTTTTCCTGAGTCGCAAACTCACCCCAGCCGAGACCATGTACAGTATAGTGGAGAGAGAGTGCCTGGCCATCAAGTGGGCACTAGAGTCTCTCCGCTATTACCTGTTAGGGAGGAGGTTCCGTCTGGTGACCGACCATTCCCCTCTCAAGTGGATGAGCCAGGCCAAGGAGAGGAATGCTCGGGTCACCAGGTGGTTCCTTTCCTTACAAAATTTCAAGTTTTCAGTAGAACATAGGGCAGGCCGCTTGCAGGGTAATGCAGATGCCCTTTCCCGCGTCCACTGCCTCACATGTGTCCACCCCCTCAGGGTTGAACAAAGGGGGGGGGGTATGTGGTAAGGTGCAGGGTGCCGTCGTGGATGGCAGGTATGTGTCACTGAGGTTCATAGCCTCGGTGAGGTAAGAGCCGTTTTTGTTGATGTCAGCAGCAGCTAGTGCTACTGACATAGTTGTTAAATAGCATGGCTGCAAAGCCGATCCGGGCCGGCTCTTACCGGGAGCAGCTAAAGTGTAGGGTGGGTGGCTGCTCCCCACGACCCAGTCCTGGTTTTGGGCTGGGTTTAAAAACACAGCCAGCACCAGCAGGTGGTGTGATTGTCCTGGAGCTGCTGTTGGCTGTGGAATCATTTGAATTTGGGAGTTCTCTGGGGTGGAAGCAAGAGCCCAGCAAGGAGGAGTGCAGACGGCCTGGAAGCCTGACGTCGACTGTCTTGCGGCTGGACTGACAGCCAGGTGTGAATCCGCACCTAAACCTCCCAGGTGACTGGAACCTGTATTTGACTTTTTGTTTTGCCTCACATTTTTCTGCTGGGTGTGAATTAACCCCAAGTGACTGTATGCTGTTTATGTTGTGCAAGTGTGAATTAAACACTGTTTGCTGCACTTACTGGACTCCTTTTGCCTCTGTACTGCACCCGCACCGCTATCTACCAGAGCGACTCCCCACAGCTGTCACTGAAAAATTTAAAGACTACCTCGCAGCAACACCACTTGTGGCCTATACTGATAACAACCCGCTAGGGCACCTCAACATAGCCAAGTTAGGAGCCTTAGAACAAAGATGGGCCTCACGTCTTGCCAACTACAACTTTGTGGTCAAGAACAGAACAGGCAAGTCAATTGAAAATGCAAATGCGTTATCCCGTCTGCCTACCAGAGATACCCTTCTGAACAGGAAGACATTTGGGAAGAAATAGAGATGTCGCTTTCTACAAACAATTTGCCCAACAAGATGTTATCACCATCAAAGGTAAAGAAGTTCTCAACTTCCAACAGCAGAGAAATCCAGAACCCCAAGTTGAGAAAGAAAGGTTGCAAATTGCAAACCGAAAGTCGAGTATTAGGTGAGTTACAAGATTTCTTCACTAGTGGAAGAACACCAGAAAGCAACTGTTCATGCAGAAAGGACTAATGTTAAGAAGAACCCTAAATTCTGTCACCAATGATCGACTGCATGAAATTATAGTACCATGCCGAGATGCCAGAGTTGCCCTTGAAATGTAGCGCAATAGGTCAGGACTAGTGTTGAGCGAGCATGCTCGGCCAAACTGGTGTTTGACTCCAGAATAGTGATGCTTGGCACATCACGGTGTTCAGCCGAATACCGAGTTTGCTCGATCACGATGCTCGAGTCAGTGTATTTAAATCTAATTTAGCCTCTATTTCTGAAAAGTTTCTGCCAGGATTTGAACTTACAACCTTCTACATTAGAGGCAAGGACCTTAAACACTCAGATATAAGGCTAAATGATAAACTGTGTCAGAAAAACCTCATAGTAGTTTGTCATGTAGTAAGTATTCCTATACAGCAGAAGTATAATTTTATATTCCACTGCAGGTTAACATGTAGCTGTATAGCATAGTGGTTAAGGTTCTTGGCTCTAATGTGAAAGGTTGTGAGTTAGGGGCTATAACGTCCCTGACTAGCAGAAATACGGAGCACCTGCCCCGATAGGGGCGACCCCGTCTGGAACCTGTCCCTTATAGAGACCTAATCCCTAGGTATGTCCCTCTCTCATGTCCCAACATGACATGTTTCAGCCCTTCTGGGGACTCATGAGGGGATAGATATACAGATGGAGCGTCAACTGGAAAGTACTGTAAATCAAAAACGAAGATAAACCATACTAATCCAAGTACAAAACAGTAAAATCTTATAACTGTTCATACAGAAAAACAACTGACCGCTTTAAAGATCAAAGACGTCCTGATGAATTGACTAATCATTCAGTGACAGGCACAAGAGCGATAGTGGTCGGTGCTTGGCTGGGTTAAGGGAAGTGTCACCCTCAACCCACGTCTCACCGCCAAGAATATATGAAGGGAGGAGAACGCCATATTCTGCCCCTACCTCCTTTTTTAACTCTCCCGGCAGATGCGCCCATAGTTTGACTCCTCCCTTCCTGCGCGCTCTGGCTGGAACGCAAGTGGAACACAAACCAGAATGCGCACTAGGAAGAACGTGCTGCAGGAAGACACATGATCGGAAGGACTTATGACGTGACAATGGGTCGTGCCCGGAAAACGCAATACAGAGGTGCAGTGTCGCCGGCTGCCTAGCAACCTAACAAATGCAGCAAAATTGCTGAAACACAAATTTAGAGGCTGGTACCCAAAAAGGATGTTTGAACAGGGGCTAATACAAGTAAGGGTAACATGTTTATTAACATGCAAATACATGTTAATGGTACCCTAAAAGGATGTCTGAACAGGGACTAATACAAGTAGGAGTAACATGTTTATTAACATGTTAACAAACACCTCCCCTATATAGATGGTAAATGTAAAGGATGTTAAATACACTGCCCAGTGCCGGATAGTATCAGGCTCTATATATATTGATGGACAAAAAACTCAAAATAAGTATATAATACCAGATAGGGAGTACAGGGACACCAGGACTACTGGGGCACTGAATTACACAAAGCAGCTAAAATTGAGCTGTTCATTTAGGCCATTAGGATATACTGTTTTTAGGTAGTATATCCATTTGATCTCACGTTGTAGGATTTTTTTTTTATCCCAATTGCCTCTTCTGCCTGCAGGTTTAATCAGATCGATACCCATAAATTCTAAGTAGTCTAATTTACCATCATGTTCATTTGTAATATGCCGAGAAACTGATGTGTCCCTCTTGTTGATAAGAACCCCAACATGTTCCCCAGTTCTGTGTCTAAGCTCTCTAGCAGTCTTTCCGATGTACTCTTTACCGCATTTACAAGTTATTTTGTAAATGACACCTTTTGATTTGCAATTAATTACGTCCTTAATGGTGTAAGTTTTATTAGTGACATTACTTGTAAAGGTCTAACCGCAACATACAGATTTGCATGAAACACATCCTCCACATCTGTAATGTAAGGTATGTCAAAAATTTGGCACCCCATAAAAATAAACTAATACCTATTACCTTTCCTGCTTCAACAATCCCAGAAGTATGGCTGTGAAAATAGAAAATCATCAAACTCATGGCAATTCTACTAAATCGCCAGTAGATAGCAGCGGAGTGTTTAAAGCCTGAATGACATAGCACTGCAAATAGCAGGGGGGAACTTAAAATTAGAGATGGCCCGAACTATTCGCCGGCGAACAGTTCCCGGCGAACATAGCTTGTTCACGTTCGCCTCTGCCGGGCGAACATATGCGATGTTCGGTCCGCCCCCTATACATTATCATTAAGCAAACTTTGACCCTGTACCTCCCAGTCAGCAGACACATTACAGCCAATCAGCAGCATACCCTCCCTCCCAGACCCTCCCACCTCCTGCACAGCATCCATTTTAGATTCATTCTGAAGCTGCAGTCTTAGTGAGAGGAGGAAGAGTGTAGTTGCTGCTGATTTAATAGGGAAATTAATAGCTAGGCTAGTGTATTCAGTGTCCACTCCAGTCCTGAAAGACTCATCTGATCTCTGCTGTAAGGACAGCGTCCTGATAGCACCCCAAAAAGCCCTTTTTAGGGCTGCTGCATTAGTCTGCTTTTTTTTTTTTTCATATATATATTGCAGTTGCCTGGCCTGCCCGTGTGTGAGGAGGAGCTGCAGGCCCACAGACTGTCAGTGCCCACCACTCATACCGTGTGGCGCAGGACTTTGCATCAAAGTCATTTAATTTTTACACTTTAATCTAAGGTTAGTTGCCTGCCAGTGTGTGTCAGGCTGACTTCCACTGACTGTAGTGTGCCCTCTGCCAGTGCCCGCCACTCATAGCGTGTGGCACAAGCATTTCATTTTTACACTTTAGTCTAATTTCAGTTGCTTGCCTGCTGCCAGTGTGTGTCAGGCCGACTTCCACAGACTGTAGTGTGCCTACTGCCAGTGCCCGCCACTCATAACGTGTGGCACAGGCATTTAATTTTTACACTTTAGTCTAATTTCAGTTGCTTGCCTGCTGCCAGTGTGTGTCAGGCCGACTTCAACAGACTGTAGTGTGCCCACTGCCAGTGCCCGCCACTCATAGCGTGTGGCACAGGCATTTAATTTTTGCACTTTAGTCTAATTTCAGTTGCTTGCCTGCTGCCAGTGTGTGTCAGGCCGACTTCCACAGACTGTAGTTTGCCCACTGCCAGTGCCTGCCACTCATACCATGTGGCACAGTAGTTTGCCGATAAATAAGGCATTTCATTTTTACACATTAGTATAATTTCAGTTGCTTGCCTGCTGCCAGTGTGTGTCAGGCCGACTTCCACAGACTGTAGTGTGCCCACTGCCAGTCCCCACCACCACTCATACCGGGTGGCACAGTAGCTTGCCGATAAATAAGGCATTTCATTTTTACACTTTAGTCTAATTTCAGTTGCTTGCCTGCTGCCAGTGTGTGTCAGGCCGGCTTCCACAGACTGTAGTGTGCCCACTGCCAGTGCCCACCACCACTCATATCGGGTGTGACAGTAAATTGCACGGCGCAGACACAGTCACCGTGGATTAAAACAGAGTGGAGGGAGCCAGCGTTTTTTTAACCATCTCCCCGTTCGAAAAATCTATTCAATAAATGGCCCCCAGATTAGGGACGTTAGAGGGATTAAACTGATGAGAATAGTACTACAGAAAATACCACTCATATCGGGTGGGACAGTAAATTGCATGGCGCAGACGCAGTCACCGTGGTTTAAAACAGAGTGGAGGGAGCCAGCGTTTTTTTAACCATCTCCCCGTTCGAAAAATCTATTCAATTCACCTTTCGGGGACCCTTGGTGTTGTACGTGGCTGAGTGGAGGAAGAAACCTTCAATGACATCACCGGGACATGGCTAGCTTGGTATCCAACCTTGTGCAAATGGGGAGTTTGCCATTGTGCAAATGGACTGTTTGCGGTGCATTAAAAGGGGAGTTTGCTCTGTCAATGTCTGTGAAGCGGGCGTGACCCTTACACTACCTGATCGATACAACATCATACCTGATCGTATACACACACTGGATGTTTTAAAGCATGTTATTCCAAACAATTTAGGAATGTTAGTTGATTTATGCCCTTTATGAATTAAAACCCGACTCTGCGTCCACTACGTACTTTTCCATGGGAGTTTTGCCATAGATCCCCCTCCGGCATGCCACAGTCCAGGTGTTAGACCCCTTGAAACAACTTTCCCATCACTATTGTGGCCAGAAAGAGTCCCTGTGGGTTTTAAAATTTGCCTGCCAATTGAAGTCTATGGCGGTTCGCCCAGTTCGCCCGTTCGCGAACATTTGCGGAAGTTCGTGTTCGCTGTTCGCGAACAGAAAATTTTATGTTCGCGACATCACTAATTAAAATACAGACCTTTTGTTCCTGGCTGGACAGAATATAGTGTTACTATCCTGTGTATCAGACTGAAGGTTATGGTTTGCTATTGCAGGTAAGAGAACACACATTAAGGGCAATAAACAGGGTAACATTATTTAATGCACATCCCTGTAATCAGCTAAGGCTGCTGGTGATGCAGTGTAAGTAGATAAACCCTGCACAAATGTTAGTGAAGTAAACTGATGTGTCACATGGTGTTAGTCTATAGTGTATGTGGCTGTTATAGGAGCTGATGTTAATATATATGATTATACTACACTATTTGCTGACTGTGACACAGGTTCAGTAATAACAGAGCTGCACATGGTAATGTTATAGATGAATATGTGAATGTCAGTATCCTGTCTACCAGACAGAAGGGTATGGTTTGTCATTGCAGAAAAATGTTTAATAAAAACACTTCTGGTTTCACCCAGCCCGCTCCCTTCGCACATTGGAATTATTAACCATACTTTCAGCATATGTGCAACAGTTACAACCAGTAATTGGTTTGTCCAACCAAGTTCTAACGGTAGGAAGAGGAACAAAATGTCTCTTAACCAGCATGTCACGAATGCTAGTCCCTCTCCTATATGTAATGCTAGGGTAATCCCTCACTACGGTATTAATCTTCAGATCCATATGTAAAATGTGCAAACTAGAGTTTAGCGAACACCTGGAAGTTCAGGTTCGGTGGGTTCGGCCGAACTTCGTAGCAAAGTTTGAGTTCGGGACCCAAACTTGACCCTGAACCCAATTGAAGTCAATGGGGACCCGAACTTTGGGGCGCTAAAATGGCTCTAAAAGAGTCATGGAAAGGGCTAGAGGGCTGCAAAAGGCAAACAAATGTGTATAGGGAAATGACTTAAAATAAAATAAATAAAAATATGAAATAATAATCTAGGAGGAAGAGGTCCATATGGAGCAGGACGTTGAGGAGGCAGTGGACGAAGCGGTGTAGGTGGAAGCGGTGGTGGAAGAGGTAGTTGCCAAAAACTCTGTTTTTTGTTTTTAACTTTTTCTTCTTTATTTTTATTTTATTTGGGTAGACCCCAAAACATTGGGAAATATAGAAAAGAAAACAAAGCGAAAGTGCGCTAAAGTATAACAAAGGTTGGGTGAGGCCGTTATGCATGTCTATTTTGCACAAGGTACGGACAAGTCCTTTGGGATCCATGCCTGGTTCATTTTAATGAACGTAAGCTTGTCCACAGGCGGCTGCGCTTGTCTGTGATAACGCCCCCTGCCATGCTAAACACACCTTCAGACAAATACGCTGGCTGCAGAGCAAGCCAGCATCTCCAAGGTGTAAAGGGCAAGCTCAGGCTATGTGCCCAATTTGGAGACCCAGAAGTTGAATGGGGCAGACCCATCAGTCAGTACGTGTAGGTGTGCACATATACTGTTCCACCATGTTGCTGAAATGCTGCCTCCTGCTGAGACGTTCCATATCAGCTGGTGGTGCTGGTTGTTGTGGCATGCTGACAACGCTTTTTCACATTTCGCCCATACTAATCCTGCCTTCTGAGGTGCAGGCGGTGCCCCAGCTGGTTGGCGACTTCTTCCTCATCCTCTGCTTTCGCCTTGTGCTTCCACTGAGTCAGGTGGGAATGCCATCAGCAGCGTGTCTACTAGCGTGCACTTGTATGGGGTATAGATCACCCAACAATGTAAACGCAGCCGAATTTACAGAATATATTTCCCTGTCAGGTATGCAGTGCAGCAGGAACACACCCTCCAAGCCACTTGTAAATGACTGGTCTGATAACCGTGGAAATGTCCACTCACAATCTAAGAGCTGGATTTACCGATTAAATTTTACCCTCAGAAATGCAGTGCAGGCCGCAAATGTACTTTATGGCAAAAAATAAGTGTGTTTTTTTCAAACAACAATGTACCTGCAGCATTAAACAGTTTGATTAGACTGTCAGAAATACAGCGCAGGCCAAAAAATTTACTTTCTAGCACAAAAAAATTGAATTTGTCAACCGTCATAGTAACAGCAGTATTTACTAGTTTTATTTGACTGTCAGACATGCAGTGCCGGTGTCAGAAAGAGAAAAAATCGCTTTAGGTCACAAATATGTCGCAGACTAATGTAATTGAATTATGTTCACTGCCGAGTATGCACTGCAGGACGCAGGGGTACTTGACCGCCAAAAAAAGGGAATTTGTCCCCCTAGAATCTAACAGATGGATTTAATGAATAGATTTTCCCTGTCAGATATTCAGCACAGGGGTAGTTCACAGAAAAGCATGGGAATATGTTGTCGTCGTACCCCCCCCCCTACCCCCCGGGGCCCTGAAGTCACAGACGGATTTTTTAAAAATGGGTATATGTTGCCCGCTGAACTAAAAGATCAGGATTAAATTATAGTCCCTGGCACATATGCAGATGCAAGTGCACTACACTTTCACAAAATGGCCGCCGACACCCACCTAACAGACGGATAAAACTTATTTTTCTGTGTCACTGGGCTCATGGGTACAAAAATGTAGCATAGCACCCACAAAAATAATCGCTGTCGTTTGCAGATTTAACACCAAGTACACCAGACCAGAATTGTTTCCTAATCTCTCCCTCACAGCAGCATCCTATCCCTACACTAGTAAGCTAGAGTGACGTGCGGCGCTACTTGACTACAGCTTATATAGAGGCTGGGTCACATACTGCACTTGGCCAATCACAGCCATGGCATTAGTGCGCATGGCTGTGATGGCTTCTAAGGGCACACTAGTTAAACGCTTGTTGATTGGCTGCCCTGCAGCCTTTCAACAAGCACCATTAAATCGCCAAACACTGAACTCAAGCACTAAAAACACAAAAGTTTGGTACGAACCCGAATATTACAGTTCGGGTTCGCTCAACCCTAGTGCCAATGTTTGGAAATTATCTTTTGTAACAATGGCAGCCGGCACATCAAAAGTGCTGATGAGGCGTATCTCACTTTTATTTCTTTGTGTGGCAAGTTCATTTTGTGTCCTTTCATTTTTTGTACTAAGGAGGGAAGGACGGTCTTGTGAACACGCCGATTGAAAAGCTGGCTTTAAAATATGGAGAGGAAAACCATGATCCTAAAATTTTTCTCTCAAATCTGCTGCTTGTTTCAGAAATTCGGATTGTTTTGAGCAATTTATTCTCAAGCGCAGATGTTGTCCAGTAGTAGAGATGAGCGAATACCTGGATGTTCGGGTTCGAGAACTTCGGCCGAACTTCCCGAAAATGTTCGGGTTCGGGATCCGAACTCGACCCGAACTTTATCCCGAACCCGAACCCCATTGAAGTCAATGGGGACCCGAAGTTTTGGGCACTAAAAAGGCTGTAAAATAGTCCCGGAAAGGGCTAGAGGGCTGCAAAAGGCAGCAAAATGTAGATAAATGCCCTGCAAACAAATGTGGATAGGGAAATTAATTAAAATAAAATAAAATAAATAAAAATTAACCAATATCAATTGGAGAGTCCCATAGCAGAGAATCATGCGTCATATCACCCACCACTGGAGAAGGCCACTTTCAGTTATTTCGGCCCCAACACCCAGACAGAGGAGAGAGGTCCCACAGCAAGGAATCATGCGTCATATCACCCACCACTGGAGAAGGCAACTTTCAGTTATTTCGGCCCCAGCACCAAGACAGAGGAGAGAGGTCCCACAGCAAGGAATCATGAGTCATATCATCCACCACTAGAGAAGGCCACTTTCAGTTATTTCGGCCCCAGCACCCAGACAGAGGATACAGGTCCCACAGCAAGGAATCATGCGTCATATCACCCACCACTGGAGAAGGCCACTTTCAGTTATTTCGGCCCCAGCACCCAGACAGAGCAGAGAGGTCCCACAGCAAGTAATCATGCGTCATATCACCCACCACTGGAGAAGGCCACTTTCAGTTATTTCGGCCCCAGCACCCAGACAGAGGAGAGAGGTCCCAGAGCAAGAAATCATGCGTCATATCACCCACCACTGGAGAAGGCCACTCAGTTATTTCGGCCCCAGCACCCAGACAG
Source organism: Bufotes viridis (assembly GCA_033119425.1). Lineage (NCBI taxonomy): Eukaryota > Metazoa > Chordata > Amphibia > Anura > Bufonidae > Bufotes > Bufotes viridis. Next base: position 3,444,981 of record CM065598.1, on the reverse strand, counting down.
AGGAGAGAGGTCCCACAGCAAGGAATCATGCGTCATATCACCCACCACTGGAGAAGGCTACTTTCAGTTATTTCGGCCCCAGCACCCAGACAGAGGAGAGACGTCCCACAGCAAGGAATCATGCGTCATATCACCCACCACTGGAGAAGGCTACTTTCAGTTATTTCGGCCCCAGCACCCAGACAGAGGAGAGACGTCCCACAGCAAGGAATCATGCGTCATATCACCCACCACTGGAGAAGGCTACTTTCTGTTATTTCGGCCCCAGCACCCAGACAGAGGAGAGACGTCCCACAGCAAGGAATCATGCGTCATATCACCCACCACTGGAGAAGGCTACTTTCAGTTATTTCAGCCCCAGCACCCAGACAGAGGAGAGACGTCCCACAGCAAGGAATCATGCGTCATATAACCCACCACTGGAGAAGGCCAATTTCAGGTATTTCGGCCCCAGCACCCAGACAGAGGAGAGAGGTCCCACAGCAAGGAATCATGCGTCATATCAACCAGCACTGGAGAAGGCCACTTTCAGTTATTTTGGCCCAGCACCCAGACCGAGGATACAGGTCCCACAGCAAGGAATCATGCATCATATCACCCACCACTGGAGAAGGCCACTTTCAGTTATTTCGGCCCAGCACCCAGACCGAGGAGAGAGGTCCCACAGCAAGGAATATGGCGTCATATCACCCACCACTGGAGAAGGCCACTTTCAGTTATTTCGGCTCCAGCACCCAGACAGAGGAGAGAGGTCCCACAGCAAGGAATCATGCGTCATATCAACCACCACTGGAGAAGGCCACTTTTTAGTTATTTCGGCCCCAGCACCCAGACAGAGGATACAGGTCCCACAGCAAGGAATCATGCGTCATATCACCCACCACTGGAGAAGGCCACTTTCAGTTATTTCGGCCCCAGCACGCAGACAGAGGAGAGAGGTCCCACAGCAAGTAATCATGCGTCATATCACCCACCACTGGAGAAGGCCACTTTCAGTTATTTCGGCCCCAGCACCCAGACAGAGGAGAGAGGTCCCAGAGCAAGAAATCATGTGTCATATCACCCACCACTGGAGAAGGCCACTCAGTTATTTCGGCCCCAGTACCCAGACAGAGGAGAGAGGTCCCACAGCAAGGAATCATGCGTCATATCACCCACCACTGGAGAAGGCTACTTTCAGTTATTTCGGCCCCAGCACCCAGACAGAGGAGAGAGGTCCCACAGCAAGGAATCATGCGTCATATCACCCACCACTGGAGAAGGCCGCTCAGTTATTTCGGCCCCAGCACCCAGACAGAGGAGAGAGGTCCCACAGCAAGGAATCATGCGTCATATCACCCACCACTGGAGAAGGCCACTCAGTTATTTCGGCCCCAGCACCCAGACAGAGGAGAGACGTCCCACAGCAAGGAATCATGCGTCATATAACCCACCACTGGAGAAGGCCACTTTCAGTTATTTCGGCCCCAGCACCCAGACAGAGGAGAGAGGTCCCACAACAAGGAATCATGCGTCATATCAACCACCACTGGAGAAGGCCACTTTCAATTATTTCGGCCCCAGCACCCAGACAGAGGAGAGAGGTCCCACAGCAAGGAATACGGCGTCATATCACCCACCACTGGAGAAGGCCACTTTCAGTTATTTCGGCCCAGCACCCAGACCGAGGAGAGAGGTCCCACAGCAAGGTTTCATGCGTCATTTCACCCACCACTAGAGAAGGCCACTTTCAGTTATTTCGGCCCAGCACCCAGACCGAGGATACAGGTCCCATAGCAAGGAATCATGCGTCATATCACCCACCACTGGAGAAGGCCACTTTAAGTTACTTCGGCCCAGCACCCAGACCGAGGAGAGAGGTCCCACAGCAAGGAATGATGCGTCATTTCACACACCACTAGAGAAGGCCACTTTCAGTTATTTCGGCCCCAGCACCCGGACAGAGGAGAGAGGTCCCACAGAAAGGAATAAGGCGTCATATCACCCACCACTGGAGAAGGCCACTTTCAGTTATTTCGGCCCAGCACCCAGACAGAGGAGAGGTTCATTCAACTTTGGGTTGCACCGCAAGATCATTGTAAAGTTAAAAAAATGAGGATTCAATAAAGAAGTGCCCCAGAGTACAAGAATACATGGTTGAGGGGGAGGCAGTTATAAATGTTTATTCTGCACAAGGGAGGCACAGGTCTTGTGGGATCCATGCCTGGTTAATTTTTATGAACGTCAGCTTGTCCACGTTGGCTGTGGACAGGCAGCTGCGTTTGTCAGTAATGATGCCCCCTGCCGTTCTGAATACACGTTCAGACAAAACGCTGGCCGCCGGGCAGGCTAGCACCTCCAAGGCATAAAATGCTAACTCTGGCCACGTGGATAATTTGGAGACCCAGAAGTTGAATGTTGCCGAACCATCAGTCAGTACGTGGAGGGGTGTGCAGACGTACTGTTCAACCATGTTAGTGAAAGTGGGATCCAGTAGGGTGGCAACCAAGTAGTCTGCACACGTTAAAATGTGGGCAACTCTGCTGTCGTTGCGCAGGCACTGCAGCATGTAGTCGCTCATGTGTGGCAGGCTCCCCAGAGGTAAGGACAAGCTGTCCTCTGTGGGAGGCGTATTGTCATCGTCCTCCGTATCGCCCCAGCCACGCACCAGTGATGGGCCTGAGCTGTGTCGGGTGCCACCCCGCTGTGAACCTGCTTCATCCTCATCCTCCTCCACCTCCTCCTCATCCTCCTCATCCTCCTGTAGTGGGACCTGGCTGGCCACATTTGTACCTGGCCTCTGCTGTTGCAAAAAACCTCCCTCTGAGCCACTTCTAACAGACTGGCCTGAAAGTGCTAAAAATGACCCCTCATCCTCCTCCTCCTGGGCCACCTCCTCTTTCATCATCGCCATAAGCGTTTTCTCAAGGAGACATAGAAGTAGTATTGTAACGCTGATAACGGTGTCATCGCCACTGGCCATGTTGGTGGAGTACTCGAAACAGCGCAACAGGGCACACAGGTCTCACATGGAGGCCCAATCATTGGTGTTGAAGTGGTGCTGTTCCGCAGTGCGACTGACGCGTGCGTGCTGCAGCTTAAACTCCACTATGGCCTGCTGCTGCTCGCACAGTCTCTTCAGCATGTGCAAGGTGGAGTTCCCATTATTGCACACCACCAGGCCGGGCTTGAGGCCCACCGGCAGAAACCACTCGTCGGTCTGTTGTTCAATACCCTGCCACAACTCCTGCGCGGTGTGGGGCCTGTCCCCCAAACATATGAGTTTCAGAATGGCCTGCTGACTTTTACCCCGGGCTGTGCTGAAGTTGGTGGAAGAGGAAGCCGAGTAGGAGGAGGAGGCTACAGGAGGCAAAGAATGATGCCCTGCGATCCTTGGCGGCAGAAGGACGTGCGCCAAGGAACTCTCCACCTGGGGCCCAGCCACCACTACATTTACCCAGTGTGCAGTTAGGGAGATATAGCGTCCCTGGCCGTGCTTACTGGTCCACGTATCTGTGGTTAGGTGGACCTTGCCACAGATGGTGTTGCGCAGTGCACACTTGATTTTATCGGATACTTAGTTGTGCAGGGAAGGCACGGCTCTCTTGGAGAAGTAGTGGCAGCTGGGAAGAACATAATGTGGTACAGCCATGGCCATCAGCTGTTTGAAGCTGTCTGTGTCCACCAGCCTGAATGACAGCATTTCAAAGGCCAGTAGTTTAGAATTGCTGGCATTCAGGCCCTGGGCTCGAGGGTGGCTAGGTGGGAATTTACGCTTTCTCTCCAAGGTTTGTGAGATGGAGAGCTGAACGCTGCCGTGTGAAATGGTGGAGATGCTTGGTGACGCAGGTGGTGGTGTCGGTGGCACATCTTCTGTTTGGTGGGTGGCAGGTGCCAACATTCCTCCCAAGGCGGAGGAAGAGGCCGAGGCAGCAGCAGAAGAGGGAGCAGGGGGAGCCTGAGTGAGTTCCTTGCTTTTAAGGTGTTTACTCCACTGCAGTTCATGTTTTGCATGTAGATGCCTGGTCATGCAGGTTGTGCTAAGGTTCAGAACGTTAATGCCTCGCTTCAAGCTCTGATGGCACAGCGTGCAAACCACTTGGGTCTTGTCGTCAGCACATTGTTTAAAGAAGTGCCATGCCAGGGAACTCCTTGAAGCTGCCTTTGGGGTGCTCGGTCCCTGGTGACGGTGGCCAGTAACAGGCGAACTCTCTTGAAAGCGGCTGTTCTGCTTTTGCCCTCTGCTCCCTTTTTTGCTACGCTGTTGGTTCGGTCTCACCACTGCCTCTTCCTCTGAACTATGAAAGTTAGTGGCACGACCTTCATTCCATGTGGGGTCTAGGACCTCATCGTCCCCTGCATCGTCTTCCACACAGTCTTCCTCCCTGACCTCCTGTTCGGTCTGCACACTGCAGAAAGACGCAGCAGTTGGCAGTTGTGTTTCGCCATCATCAGAGACGTGCGGACTGCGATGAGATGGTATTCCCATGTCCTCATCATCAGGAAACATCAGTGGTTGTGCATCAGTGCATTCTATGTCTTCCACCACTGGGGAATGGCTAGGTGGATTCCCTTGGGAAACCCTGCCAGCAGAGTCTTCAAACAGCATAAGAGACTGCTGCATAACTTAAGGCTCAGACAGTTTCCCTGATATGCATGGGGGTGATGTGACAGACTGATGGGCTTGGTTTTCAGGCGCCACCTGTGCGCTTTCTGCAGAAGACTGGGTGGGAGATAATGTTGTGAACGTGCTGGATAAACTGTCGGCCACCCAAATGACTAGCGCCTGTACCTGCTCAGGCCTTACCATCCTTAGAACGGCATTGGGCCCCACCAAATATCGCTGTAAATTCTGGCGGGTACTGGAACCTGAGGTAGTTGGTTCACTAGGACGTGTGGCTGTGGCAGAATGGCCACGTCCTCTCCCAGCACCAGAGGGTACACTAACACCACCACGACCGCGTCCGCATTCCTTACTAGATGTTTTCCTCATTGTTACCGTTCACCAAGCACCACAGTAAGAAAAAAAATATTTGGCCCAATGTATTGATTTCAAATTCAGGCCTTTTTTTACAGGCACCTAACACTATCTGCCTATTAATTTATGTAGCGTATTACACTAATCCAGGCACAGCAGTAACCACTGATTTAGGGGAATATCTTTTTTAGGGCTAGTATTTAGGCCCTGGATGAAAGGTATCCTTTTATGAACAAATTTAAACTAGGCCTGCAACAACTAGAACACCAGATTCAGGGTATTGCTATTTTGGCAATTGAATTTTACCCCAGAACAAAATATATAATTTGCAGGTCACTATGAAACTTGGCCAGCCACAGCTGAAACCACTGATTTATGGTATTGCTATTTTGGCAATTGAATTTCACCCCAGAACAAAATATATGTTTTGGCGGACACTATTATAGTTTGCCAGCCACAGCTGAAACCATTGATTTATGGTATTGCTATTTTGGCAATTGAATTTCACCCCATAACACCCCATAACAAAATATATGTTTTTGCAGACACTATTATAGTTTGCCAGCCACGGCGCTACGTGACTCCAGCTTAAATAGAGGCTGGGTCACATGCTGCACTTGGCAAATCACAGCCATGCCATTAGTAGGCATGGCTGTGATGGGCTCTTAGGGCAAGAAGTAAAACGCTAGCTGATTGCCTGCTGTGCAGACCTTCAGAAAGCGGGAAGAAATCGCCGAGCAACGAACCCGAACCAGAACTTTTTTGAAAATGTTCGGGTCCGGGTCCGTGTCCCGAACACCCCAAAATTCGGTACGAACCAGAACTATTCTCGAACTGTTCGCTCAACACTACTAGCAACCTCACCACCACCAGCATGATTCGCCACATGGCATCCAAGCACCCTAATAAGTGGGCAGAATGTCTGGGTCCACTCTCTGCATCTGCGGGTCCCACCACTGCCTCCACTTTCCCTGTGTTATGCACTGCTGGCCAATCCTCTGTCGAAGGCGCAGTCCCGGATGCCCCTCGCCCTGCACCTGGACAATCGCATGAACCGTCAGCAACAACATCCACTTCCCTGTCCCAGCGCAGCATCCAAATGTCGATAACACAGGCATTTGAACGCAAGTGCAAATACCTACCCACCCATTGGCCATATCATTAAATGCGACTAAATCCCAGGAGGGATTCCTTTCTTAAGTGGATAAGAGTGACTGCTTTCCCATCTAAGAGGTGGGTTTTCTAAAAATACTTGTTTCCAATGAACCAGTCTGGTTTTTAACCACACAAATGTCAAGGAAGGGTAGCCTGGTCAATTGGCACTCTGATGTGAAAGGAAGGCCTATCATATTATTATTATTGAAATTATTAGCCCAAGAGGTAAATGCCTCCTTGGTACCACTCCACACCACAAAGACGTCGTCGATAAATCTCGCCCACATCTGAATATTTTCACTCCCTAAAGGGGTATCATCTCCAAGCACCAGCGTACTCTACCACCAGCCTAGGAGCAGATTTGCAGACGACATGGCACAAGAACTCCCAATCGCGGTGCCCCTGAGCTAGTGGTAGAATTGGCCATTAAACAAAAAGAAATTCTAAGTAAGTGAAAACTCAATAAGTTGAAGGACAAATTGTTTATGCGCAATGTGCTGGCAACCATGTGTAGATAAAAAATTAGCTACTGCTCGCAGGCCAAACTCGTGGGGAACAGATGAGTACAGAGCTTCGACATCTATGCTACCTAAAATAGAACCTTCGTCAAGATAGATACTCTCCACTTGTTTACGGAGGTCCCCTGTGTCTCTCACATATGAGGGGGGGAGCTAGAACAAAAGGTGATACAATTTTGTCAATATCCAAATAGAACTGCAGGCGTCCAGCTCACCAGTTAGACGTGATTCTTTATTGCAAATTCAGTATAAAAACTTCCATAACACCAGGGCACCAGTACATCGTTATGCGTTGCAGACCTTTACAAATTTAGGTCCTTCATCATGACAACATATTGAATATATTGGATATCTTTCCTGACTTACCAAAGAGTCTTGTCCGTGCTCCCAGGAGGGGATGGAATGGGAGTGAAGCTGCCTTTTTCTTCGCACTTTTAATATAATTTTGTCAATATATATGCCGACATTTTGGCCTAAACTGCCTATCCCTGACACAATAGGTCATCCTTTTAATGGGGTACCACCCTTGTGCACCTTGGGCAGGCAGTAGAATGTGGCCGTCTGAGGATGTGAAGGGAGCAGAAAGTCATATTCATTCTGGTCAATCAATTTATTTGTTTTAGCATTGTCCAGAATGAATTTGGGTTCGCACTTGTATAGTTCTGTTGGATCAGTGTCTAAAATTTCATAACACTCTTTTGATGCCAGTAAGGTTTCACACATAGACCAATATTCTGTAGTGTCCAAAATAACGGTATAGCCCCCTTTATCAGAAGGCTTGATGGTTATGCTCTTATCCTGTTCCAAACTTGTCAATGCTGACAACTCTGCTTTTGTGCAATTAGAGGAAATAAATTGTAGCTGTGTATCCTCAAGGTCTTTAATATATTTCAATATTCACAAACACATCGATACAGTTGGTGTCACCACAAGGGGGGTTCTTCTTACTTTTATTTTTGAGGGCTGTGTATGGACCCTGTCCTTCCAGGGGGCCCTCCTCAGATGAGAGGCCATGGAGCATCATTGTTGTTGAGTTTGGGGAGAGACTGTTGTTGGGGCCGGTTCCGCAGGGGGTGATTGATGTAAAAATCCGCAGTTTCCCCACTTTGTTTATTGATTCTATAGTTCCTCCTGCCTCTACCCCTCTCTCGTGCTTGGTTTTTGTTAATACTCTGTTCCCATTCTGAATCAAAGTGTTCTGTTTCAGTGGAGGACAACTCACTGTACTGTGCAACAACTCTACCCCATTCGTTAACTAAGGTGTATACCTTCTTTTCTCTACAGTCTGCCAGGTCTCTTATAAACTGTTTATGCTTTCTCTCTTTAAGGTGGTATCCTTTGTACAAAAAAAGAAAGGTCACAAGATAACCTTGCCACACAAGGAAATAAAAGGGAGATACGCCTCATCAGCACTTTTGATGAGGCAGCTTCCATTGTTAAAATGATTATTTCTAAGCATTGGCACATTTTACAAATGGATCCGGAAATTAGTACCGTAGGGAGGGATTATCCTAGCATTACATATAGGAGAGGGACTAGCATTCGTGACACGCTGGTTAAGAGCCATTTTGTTCCTCCTCCTACCATTAGAACTTGGTTGGACAAGCCAGTTACTGGTTGTTGCAGATGTGGAGGATGTGATTCATGCAAACTTGTATGTTGCGGTAAGACCTTTACAAGTAATGTCAATAATAAAACTTAAACCTTAAGGATATGATTAATTGCAAAGCAAAAGGTATCATTTACAAAATAACTTGTAAATGCAGTAAAGAGTACATCGGAAAGACCGCTAGAGAGCTTAGACGCAGAACTGGGGAACATGTTGGGGATGTTATCAACAAGAGGGACACATCAGTTTCTCGGCATATTACAAATGAACATGATGGTAAATTAGACTACTTAGAATTTATGGGCATCGATCTGATTAAACCAACAGACAGAAGAGGCAATTGGGATCAAAAAATCCTACAACGGGAGGCCAAATGGATATACTACTTAAAAACAGTGTATCCTAATGGCCTAAACGAACAGCTCAATTTTAGCTGCTGTGTGTAATTCAGTGCCCCAGTAGTCCTGGTGTCCATGTAATCCCCATCTGGTATTATATTCCTTTTTTGAGTTTTTTGTCAATCAATATATATAAGGCCTGGTACTATTTGGCCCCCGGCAGTGTATTTAAATAGGACCTTTCACTGGTCCACAGTTTATTAGGCAAAGGTATGTACATGGAGAGCGGCACCCAGGGATGTCCCTGCACTTACTTGTATCCCTGGGTGCCGCTCCGTTCGTCCTCTGTAGCCCCCAGTACCGGCGCTCGTGCTTCTCCAATTTTGCCTGGGGCGGAGACATCTTCTTTTGCCCTGAGCATCTCCTTCTCCCAGGGCTGGAGCGCTGGCCAATCGCAGCGCTCAGCTCACATTCTTTTAGGGTACTTTTAACATGTATTTGCATGTTAATAAACATGTTACCCTTACTTGCATTAGCCCTTGTTCAAACATCCTTTTAGGGTATCAGCCTCTAAATTCATGTTTCAGCAATTTTGCTGCATTTGTAAATTAGCCATGCACATATCAATTGTGGCTGCAGTGTATGTGGAGGCGCAAGGCGCTAGGTTGCTAGGCAGCCGGCGACGCTGCACCTCTGTATCGCGTTTCCTGGGCACGCCCCATTGTCACGTGATAAGTCCTTCCGATCACGTGTCTTCCCACAGCACATTCTTCCTGGCGCGCCCTCTGGTTTGCGTTCCACTTGCATTCCAGCCAGCGCGCGGAGGGATGAGTCACACTATGGGCGCATCTGCCGGGAGATTTAAAAAGGGAGTTAGGGGCAGAATATGGTGTTCTCCTCCCTTCATATATTCACGGCGGTGAGACGTGGGTTGAGAGTGACACTTCCCCTAACCCAGCCAGGCACCGACCACTGTCGCTCTTGTGCCTTAATTTGACAACCATCTGATCATCCAGGACGGTTCAAGGGTAGACAACCACCTGAATATACCATCAGGGAACTGGTAAGACAAGTTTGAACTTTTAATTGTTTTTCCATCCTTATTTTCACTGTTATTTTGAGCACTATGTAGGTTTTTTTTCTTTTCACCATTAGTGTTGAGCGCAAATATTCAAATAGGAATTTTTTTTAGCGAATATTGGCACTTCGCTAATTCACGAATATTGCGAATATAGCGCTATTTAGAATATTCTTTTTTTTTTTTTTAAGTTGTTAATCCTTGTTGCTCTCTGGTTGTCTTGCCACTTCCCAAAAGCTGTTCTTACCTGTTCGGAGGATTCCTGGCTCCCTGCCCGCTCCAGTCAATGCCCGTTGGCACTTCTGCCGACATTCCGTGTGCATGGAAACGCCTCCATGCTAAAATGTACTGTCGGATGTGAAAATCACGATCTCACAAATTTGACTAGGTTGTAATCGCAATGCGATTAAAATAACCTAAATTTACTCGCATTGCGAATTCAACTTAGAGCTAGGTTCCTAATGGTTGTATTGCTAGAATATAACGAATAACACGAATTCACGAATATAGCACTATATTCTCAATCTTCGTTATTTTTTAGCAAGCCAACCATTAGTTGCCAACCTAAGTTGAATTCGCAATGCGAGTATATGTTCGCATTGCGAATTCAACTTAGAGCTCAGTTCCTAATGGTTGGCTTTCTAGAATATAACGAAGATTGAGAATATAGTGCTATATTCGTGATATTCGTTATCTTCGTCAATTCTAGCAATACAACCATTAGGAACTCAGCTCTAAGTTTAATTCGCAATGCGAATATAAATTCGCGTAACATTCGCAATATATAGAATAATGACAAATTTTCGATTTCGACGAATATATGACGAATATTCAATTGAATATTCGCAAAATAACGCAAAATCGAATATGGCACCTCCCGCTCATCACTATTAACCATAATTAGTAAAAGTTATGTTTTAATATAATTAGCCAATGTCTCCTTTGGGGAGTTATTTGGGGAGTTATTTAATATTTGAGGGCTTGACCTTTAATCTATACGCAATCGTCGTGTATACAGTAGACGATTTATTTTCTAAATTTAATTTAAATAAATATATATATAAGTTTTTAGCCATAATATATTTACATATATTATTATATATTTAGAATATATTATATATTATTAGAAATTAGTGATTTTTTCAAAAATTTGATTTGCCGGTTTGCCGAATTTTTTGGAAAGATTCTATTTGATCCGAATATATTTGCAGCGAATTACGTTAAAAAACTGCTATTTCCTGGCTTCTGAGAGCCTTTATAGTGGTGTAGAACACTGTGCCTTGCAGTAACACGCATAGAAAGTCTGCTTTGGTAGTGAAATAATACTGTGAGTCCGTATGACATGCAGATGACAGGCGTCGTTTTTAGAATCACTACCCACATGTAAGAGATGTCAAAAATAGGCACCCCATAAAAAAAACTAATATCTATATAATTTCTAGCTTCAACAATCCACAAGTATGACTGTATCATATTAAAATCAAGACATTGCTATTAACCACCAGTAGATGGCAGCAGAGAGAAAGCTTGAATAACAGAGCTACAAACAGCAGAGGGGAACTGAATAACATCTTGGTTTATGGGAGGAGAGGATTTACTGCTATATTTCCTGTATCCACATACTGAAGGTCATGTGTTTGTTCCTTCCAGGTAAGGGAACACAAATTCAGAGCCATAAATAGGCTAAAATGATGTAAAACACATTCCTATAATCAGCTAAGGCTGCTGGTGATGCAGTGTGAGTATATAAAACCATGCACAAGTGTTAGTGAAGCACAATGAGGTGTCACATGGTACTTATATGTAGTGACTATGATTACTATAGAAGCTGATGTCACTCTATGATATTATACTGCACTATTGGTTTTCTGTGATGCAGATTAAAAATTAAGAGAGCAGCTCTCATGTTAATGGTTTAATATCTCTTATAGGAAAGTTATACCTGTTATTGAGAATGTATTATTAAATATAGAGATGAGTATTAATATATAAAGAGAGGATTTACTGCTACATTGCCTGTCTCCCCATACTGAAGGTCATGTGTTTGTTCCTTTCAGAACATGTTCAATAAAATCACTTCTGTCTTCACCCAGCCCGCTCCCTTCGCACATTGGACTTATTGACCATACTTTCAGCATATGTGCAATAAAATTGGTGGCCCGTACGGGGAGCAGGTGAAGAAGACGCGGTCCCGGAAGTGAAAAAAGGTTACATGAAGCATAGAGGAGAAATTAACCCTTGCAGCATCGCTAGTGAACACAAATGGATCTAGAGAGCCTTCAGGATGAAATCAGTGGTCACCTAATCCACTTGCCAGTGGGTGATCTCATTGAGATTTGCCATTTCATCAAAGCCCCTGAAGCCAGCATGTCAAAAGGAAAAACCCGGCTCTATTTTATGTGGATCATTAATGAGGTAATAAATGAACTGGTCGAAGCTGAAAGTTAGGAGGCAGTGACACAATTTTTGCAAGCCACAAAGGGATTCATTAGTGAACTAGAGAAGAAGAGGGACAATGCGGAAGTCTCAAGCTTCAGTGAGAAAGACCTTCAATCAGAACAACAATTGGCCAAATTAAAGCGACAGTATCACACTATGCAGGAGAGGTTCCAGGAAACGTCCCGAATAATGGAGGAACAGATTAGAGAGCCGAGTACCAAAAGTAAAGACTCAAGTAACAGTCAGCCAAAACCAGTGCCAGTCCCAATTATTTAGAGACTACACCATGGTATCTTGCCAGAGGTGACAATCAGAAAAGACTTCAAGATCACAGGCCAGATTGGAGAATAAGAGCAGAAGGATAAGCTGTCCTACACTAACTTAATGCACTAAATCAACCTGGGACTACAGAAAGGATATCCTGAGACTGAGATTATTGAAGCAGTGTTCAAAGCTATTAGCCCTGGCCTAAGCCTCAGCGGTATGCTGGAGATAAAAAATGGACTGGCTCTAGTGCAACTTAGACAAATCTTGAAAAGTCACTACAAGGAGGAGAATGCCTCAGAACTGTATCAGCAACTCCTTAATATTTCCCAGAAAAGCGACGAGACTCCACAGAATTTCCTGTTCAGAGCTATTGAATTGAAAGATCGGCTGCTATTCGTCTCCCAAGGTGAAGGCTCGGAAGAACATTTTGGGACTGAGCTGATCCAGAAGAAATTTCTAAGATCAGTGGGTACTGGACTAAGAAATGACCACATCAAATTCCAATTAAAGCAGTATTTAGATGACCCTTTCATTCCAGATGAGGTGCTCATAGAGAAAACAAATAAAGCCGCTAATATGGAGATTGAAAGGGAACAGAAGCAAAAGAAAGCTCAACATAGCAGTTCAACCAAAGGCAAAGAATGTCAGTCTAACACCTTACAGTGTCCTCAGGAACCAAGTGTCCCGACAACAACTGCCAACACCACACCTTGGTCTCCACCACAGGCAAGTAGCCCAACAATTCAACAGCTATCGAAGAGCAACTCTCACCTGGAAAAGCTGATTCTGCAGATGCAAAAAGAGATGGTAGAGATGAAGACACTTCTCCAAGATTCAAGAACCCAACGAGACTGTGAATTCTGAGGGCCTCAGGCAACAGTGGGTACTAGTAATGGATGTTGTCAATCCTGTAAAAGAACTGGTCAGACAAGTGCCTGCGATCATTGCTTCAACTGTGGACGATCTGGACATAGAGCAAGATATTGCCAAACACCCAGACCAAATCCTTTAAATGGGAGTGGGTTGCTGTCAAGCGACCGACAGTAACCTGAACTAGAATCAACCTTGTGTCCCAAAGTCCATCCCCTGTAGGTAGCAAGCCAGCAAGCTTCAAAACAACGGCTGGTAGGGGAAATCCAGACTCCTTTCAAAGAGTGCCCAACTGCTATAACCAAAGATTCCTTCAGATGGCTGAGCAAGTACCAACTCACATGGAAAGTGTTACCATGAGACCGAAAAGAAAGTTACTAAGTCTTGTTGGAAAAAGGTGCCTGGTGAACTGTGAAATAGACAATACTCCTGTCCAAGCCCTATGGGACCCTATGAGCCTATCAGCATCATCAATTAGAACCGGAGACAGCGTGTTCTGCCACATACAGTGCTCCGATCTTTGGAAGAATTGCTGGGGCCAGGAGTCCTTTGTGGGAAGGCTGCCAATGAGACTGAAATGCCTTTCTCCGGCTGGATTGCGGTAGTTTTTCAATTAACAGCGGGATGCAATAACACCAAGCAGCTAGTAGTGCCACTTGTGGTATCATCAGAGGAGAAAGTCGCAGAGATGCCAATCATTGGATATAATGTCATAGAAGAACTCTTTAAGGAGACAGCTGCCAAAGGAAGGAGAACCATTACAGGGTTCATGGACCTACTAGGAGCCGCCTTGGAGTTGCTGACCCCCAAAGCAGAAATCCTGGTGAGTCAACTACAAGCCAGCCTGAGAAAAACTGGTGGTACCGTACTAAAGACTGGTACGAAGAACCAAAGGATTCCGGCAAACACTGTGACATGTCTTAGATGTAGGCCTCATGCCAAACCAGCCTTGCAAGAGCAGACGGTCTTGTTTATACCTGATGAGATTCAGGATGTGCCAGAAGGACTATATATCGGGGAAACATTAGTGTCACTTAATAAGGGACAGTTTTCCAAACTATCCATCCCGGTTTGGAACACCACCTAGCGAGACATTATCCTGCCAAGTCAGACCAGGATTGGGTGCCTCGAACCCATCAAGACAACATACCTAGCTGAGGTGAAACCAAAAGAATTAGTGCGTGTTGCCACTCACCCGGTGACTCATAGTCCACAGTCATCCAGATCAGGGCCAGAAGGTCGAATGGACAATTTAAACACAAGTCAGTCACTGGTAAGTTATGCTCATCAAGAACACTGGGATCCACCAGTACCTATAGGACACCTTTCCGAGGAAGATCAAAAGATACTCAAGGCAATGCTAAGGGAAGAATGCCACGCCTTTGCTAAAGATGATTCTGACATTGGATGCATCCCTTCCCTACAATTACAACTGCACCTTAAAGACAATACACCAGTTAGAAGAACTTATATGTCAGTGCCAAGGCCACTACACCAGGAGGTGAAAGAATATCTGCAGGATCTTCTGAACCGTGGATGGATTGTAGAGTCAAAATCATCAAACTCTTCACCCATTGTGTGCGTGAGAAAGAAGGATGGTAGTTTAAGACTACAGGGAATTAAACCAGAAGTCCATCCCTGACCGCCATCCAATCCCTAGGATCCAAGACATGCTGGACAGCCTGGGAGGAAGTTCATGGTTTTCTGTGCTAGTTTAAGGAAAAGTCTATCATCAAGGATTTGTGGAAGAATCCAGTCGACCACTGACTGCCTTTATCACACCTTGGGGTCTGTATGAGTGGATCAGAATACCCTTTGGCCTTAGTTCTGCGCCAGCTGAATTTCAACGCAGCATGGAAACTTGTCTAATGGGACTGAGAGATGAGGTCTGTCTGCCATACCTAGATGACAACCTGGTTCACAGCAGATCAATCAAAGTACATGTGGAACATGTCCGGTTGGTACTGCAACGGTATCAGAAACATGGAGTAAAGTTAACAGCGAGGAAATGTGAACTTTTCAGAAACAAAGTCAGATTCTTAGGCAAAATTGTGTCCAAAGATGGGCATTCCATGGATCCAGCAGACATTGCCATTGCACCTGTGCTGGCCTTGAGGAACAACCAGCCAAAGACTGTTGGAAAACTCAGGAAGTAATTAGGATTCATTTCCTACTATCGTCCTTACATCCAAAACTTTTCCGGGATTGCAAAGCCCCTGTATGACTTACTATCAGTGGATAAAACACCCACCATAACGTCAGTGCCAGCTCAACAATCTAAGAAGAGGAAGAAGCCATCACCAAAGCTAAAAGGTCAACTACCTTCTCATCAGTCTATAGTCTGGACTGACCACCACCAGACAGTAGTGTTGAGCGAACAGTTCGAAAATCGTTCGGGTCCGTACCGAATTTTGGGGTGTCCGTGACACGGACCCGAACCCGGACATTTTCAAAAAAGTTCGGGTTCGGGTCCGGTGTTCGTCGATTACTTCCCGCTTTCTGAAGGGCTGCACAGCAGCCAATCAGCTAGCGTTTTACTTCTTGCCCTAAGAGCCCATCACAGCCATGCCTACTAATGGCATGGCTGTGATTGGCCAAGTGCAGCATGTGACCCAGCCTCTATTTAAGCTGGAGTCACGTAGCGCCGCACGTCACACTGCTCTGACTAGTGTAGGGAGAGGATGCAGCTTCTGTGAGGGCGAGATAGGCAGGGATAAAGAAGTGATTGAATGATCTACCTTTCTATACCTGTGCATCAGAACAACTCAGCTGAGCTGTTCACTGAAAGTCACTATTTTGTTGAGACTGGCCAGAGCGATTTTTACTGGCACATGTAACTGGGCTGACCGGCGGTGGCCATTTTGGGACTTGTGGTGCGCCAGCACAAGCTGCCACAGAGTCTAAACCAAAGCTCCAAAGAAGTGTAAAATCTACATATGTGAATCAGAACAACAGCGATTCAGCTGCTCAGTCAAAGTCTATTTTTTTTCTGGATGGGCAGACCGTTTTCTGGCACATGTTACTGGGCTGATAGGCGGCGGCCATTTTGGGACTTGTGGTTCTACAGCAAAAGCTGCCACAACGTCCATTAATCTCATGTAATACTCGATTTTTCATAGATATACTACATCAGGGGTTTGGCTGTGCTTGTGTCACCCATACTAACTGCAAAGATATTTAATATATCAGTGGTGAAACTGAAAGTAACCCACTTGGATAGCAAATCCCATGAATGTGCTGTTCCAGCTAGGCTAGCCAGTGCCACTACGGCCAGCCAAGTGCAATACTGTCAGCCAGAAAAAAAAAAAAATTTATGTGCCAGAAATATAAATTAGAAAAAGCTTTCACCGTAATAATAAAATTATTCTGGTGTTAGACCAGAAGAAGCACTCCAGTCGTAATTAATACTGTAAAAAGGCTTAGGCAATATTTCTCCCAGTGTGGGAAATTTATCTAGAAAAACTAGCATTTTAAAAATTCGGGTGTTCTGAAATACCAGCAGTTTTCTTGTAACTAATACCGCCAAAAGGCATTATTGTCCAGTGTTGTAATTTTGGTGAAAAAAAGGCGAATTTAATCAATCTGGTGTTTGTTAGACCAGAAACACTAGGCCTCATGTTTTTACTCCTGTAAAAAAGAATTATATCCCCCCGTGTGGGAATCTATGTACCAAAACTATCATTTTAAAAAATCTGATGTCCACTTTTCAGCAGTTTTCTTGTAAATAATACCGCCAAAAGGCATTATTGTCCAGTGTTGTAATTTTGCTGAAAAAAAGGCCAATTTAATCAATCTGGTGTTTGTTAGACCAGAAACACTAGGCCTCACGTTTTTACTCCTGTAAAAAGGAATTATATCTCCCCGTGTGGGAATCTATGTACCCAAACTAGCATTTTAAAACTTCAGATGTCCTATTTGCAGCAGTATTCTTGTAAATAATACCGCCAAAAGGCATTATTGTCCAGTGTTGTAATTTTGGTGAAAAAAGGCCAATTTAATCAATCTGGTGTTTGGTAGACCAAAAACACTAGGCCTCACGTTTTTACTCCTGTAAAAGGAATTATATCTCCCGTGTGGGAAACTATGTACCAAAACTAGCATATTAAAAATTCTGATGTCCACTTTGCAGCAGTTTTCTTGTAAATAATACCGCCAAAAGGCATTATTGTCCAGTGTTGTAATTTTGCTGAAAAAAAGGCCAATTTAATCAATCTGGTGTTTGTTAGACCAGAAACACTAGGCCTCACGTTTTACTCCTGTAAAAGGAATTATATCTCCCCGTGTGGGAATCTATGTACCAAAACTAGCATTTTAAAAAATTCTGATGTCAAATTTGCAGCAGTTTTCTTGTAATTAATACCGCCAAAAGGCATTATTGTCCAGTGTTGTAATTTTGGTGAAAAAAAGGCCAATTTAATCAATCTGGTGTTTGGTAGACCAAAAACACTAGGCCTCACGTTTTTACTCCTGTAAAAGGAATTATATCTCCCGTGTGGGAATCTATGTACCCAAACTCAGTATTTTAAAACTTCAGATGTCCTATTTGCAGCAGTATTCTTGTAAATAATACCGCCAAAAGGCATTATTGTCCAGTGTTGTAATTTTGGTGAAAAAAGGCCAATTTAATCAATCTGGTGTTTGGTAGACCAAAAACACTAGGCCTCACGTTTTTACTCCTGTAAAAGGAATTATATCTCCCGTGTGGGAATCTATGTACCAAAACTATCATTTAAAAAATCTGATGTCCACTTTGCAGCAGTTTTCTTGTAAATAATACCGCCAAAAGGCATTATTGTCCAGTGTTGTAATTTTGCTGAAAAAAGGCCAATTTAATCAATCTGGTGTTTGGTAGACCAGAAACACTAGGCCTCACGTTTTTACTCCTGTAAAAGGAATTATATCTCCCGTGTGGGAATCTATGTACCAAAACTAGCATTTTAAAAATTCTGGTGTCCAATTTGCTGCAGTTTTCTTGTAATTAATACCGGAAAAAGGAATTATATCTTCCAGTGTGGGAATTTTGGGGCTAAAAAATAATATATTTTATTGTGGTGCGAGTTGAATCGCAACAATTAGGAAACATTCTATTAAGGGACGAGGACGCAGACGTGGTGGTGTCCGTGGAGCCTCTGTTGCTGGCAGTGGACGTGGCCGTTCGGCCTCAGGCTCACAAAGTAGTGAACCAACTCCCTCAAGTAGCCGGCAGAATTTACAGCGATATTTGGTGGGGCCCAATGCCGTTATGAGGATGGTAAGGCCTGAGCAGGTACAAGCATTAGTCGATTGGGTGGCCGACAGTGCTTCCAGCACGTTCACCACATTGTCTTCCGCCCAGTCTTCTGCGGAAAGCGCAAGCCCATCAGTCTTTCACATCACCCACATGCATATCAGGGAAACTGGCTGAGCCTCAAGTTATGCAGCAGTCTCTTATTCTGTTTGAAGACTCTGCTCCCACGGTTTTCCAGGGGCGTCCACCTAGCCCTTCCCCAGCGGTGGAAGACATTCCATGCACTGACGCACAACCACTTATGTATCCAGATGATGAGGACATTGGAATACCACCACAGCATAGTGACCGGGTCTCTGATGATGACGAAACACTGGTGCCCACTGACGCGTCTTATTGCAGTGTGCAGACTGAACAGGAGGAGGTCAGGGAGGTAGACTGGGTGGAAGACGATGCAGAGGACGATGAGGTCTT
>CM065598.1:3130710-3425549 GCA_033119425.1 Bufotes viridis | reverse complement strand
ATTAAATTGGCCTTTTTTTCAGCAAAATTACAACACTGGACAATAATGCCTTTTGGCGGTATTAATTACAAGAACACTGCTGCTAATTGGACACCAGATTTTTATAATGCTAGTTTTGGTACATAGATCCCCACACGGGAAATATAATTCCTTTTAGAGGAGTGAAAACGTGAGGCCTAGTTTTTCTGGTCTAACAAACACCAGATTGATTAAATTGGCCTTTTTTTCAGCAAAATTACAACACTGGACAATAATGCCTTTTGGCGGTATTAATTACAAGAACACTGCTGCTAATTGGACACCAGATTTTTATAATGCTAGTTTTGGTACATAGATCCCCACACGGGGAAATATAATTCCTTTTAGAAGAGTGAAAACGTGAGGCCGAGTTTTTCTGGTCTAACAAACACCAGATTGATTAAATTGGCCTTTTTCAGCAAAATTACAACACTGGACAATAATGCCTTTTGGCGGTATTAATTACAAGAACACTGCTGCTAATTGGACACCAGATTTTTTATAATGCTAGTTTTGGTACATAGATCCCCACACGGGAAATATAATTCCTTTTAGAGGAGTGAAAACGTGAGGCCTAGTTTTTCTGGTCTAACAAACACCAGATTGATTAAATTGGCCTTTTTTTCACCAAAATTACAACACTGGACGATATAATGCCTTTTGGCGGTATTAATTACAAGAGGACTGCTGGTATTTCAGAACACCGGAATTGTTAAATTGCTAATTTTGCTAGATAAATTTCCCACACTGGGAGAAATATTGCCTAAGCCTTTTTACAGTATTAATTACAACAGGAGTGCTTCTTCTGGTCTAACACCAGAATAATTTTATTATTACGGTGAAAGCTTTTTCTAATTCATATTTCTCGCACATAAAAAAAAAAATTATTTCTGGCTGACAGTATTGGACAAAGTAGTGGCACTGGCTAGCCTAGCTGGAACAGCACATTCATGGGATTTGCTATCCAAGTGGGTTACTTTCAATTTCACCACTGATATATTAAATATCTTTGCAGTTAGTATGGGTGACACAAGCAAAGCCAAACCCCTGATGTAGTATATCTATGAAAAAATCGACTATTACATTAGATTAATGGACGTTGTGGCAGCTTTTTCTGTAGCACCACAAGTCCCAAAATGGCCGCCGCCTATCAGCCCAGTAACATGTGCCAGAAAACAGTCTGCCCAGCTAGAAAAAAAATTGACTTTGACTGAGCAGCTGAATCGCTGTTGTTCTGATTCACAGGTGTAGATTTTTAACTTCTTTGGAGCTTTGGTTTACACTCTGTGGCAGCAAGTGCTGGCGCACCACAAGTCCCAAAATGGCCACCGCCGGTCAGCCCAGTTACATGTGCCAGTAAAAATCGCTCTGGCCAGTCTCAACAAAATAGTGACTTTCAGTGAACAGCTCAGCTGAGTTGTTCTGATGCACAGGTGTAGAAAGGTAGATAATTCAATCGCTTCTTTATCCTTGCCTATCTCGCCCTCACAGAAGCTGCATCCTCTCCCTACACTAGTCAGAGCAGTGTGACGTGCGGCGCTACATGACTACAGCTTAAATAGAGGCTGGGTCACATGCTGCACTTGGCCAATCACAGCCATGCCATTAGTAGGCATGGCTGTGATGGGCTCTTAGGGCAAGAAGTAAAACGCTAGCTGATTGGCTGCTGTGCAGCCCTTCAGAAAGCGGGAAGTAATCGACGAACACCGGACCCGAACCCGAACTTTTTTGAAAATGTCCGGGTTCGGGTCCATGTCACGGACACCCCAAAATTCGGTACGGACCCGAACGATTTTCGAACTGTTCGCTCAACACTAGTCTGCAGCGCTGGAGAAAGCGCGCTGCCCCCCTCCCCCCCCCCCGATATAATCACACTTTTTAAAAAAAAAAAAAAGGAAAAATTAATGTACACTCTGCTCTTATGATTTTACACACCGCCCTCTGCTGGCTAAAAGCCCGCCAAATTGAACACTATTTAAACTCTGTAACACTGTATATGATGCCAGTTGTATTGTCCTGATGAAGGGGGCACTCCGCCAGTGAAACGCGTAGACCTATACTTAAAGTAAAAAAGGATTAATAAATTACATCAAGGAGTCTCATCTTTGAAGCCGGCAGCGCCGTTTGGACGGTCCTCTTTTTCGCTAAACTTTGGAAGCATTCACGAAAGCTAGAATTCCTTGCAATGAAATGGGCCATATCTGAAAGGTTCCGAGGTTACCTATACTACTGTCCATCCGTTGTAGTGTATACTGACAACAATCCACTAACCTATGTCCTAACTACTGCCAAATTTAATGCAACAGGCCATCGCTCGGTTGCAGAACTCGCTGACTTTAATTTCCCTATCAAGTATCGTCCAGGAAAGAGAAATGCAGATGTATATCTCTCGTATGCCACTAAGTCCTAAACAATACATGCAGCCGTGTTCACAAGAAGTTGACCCCAAAGTCATCAATTGCATAACCCAAGCACTTCAAGTGCAACAGAAAGAAGAAACGCCTTGGCTGTGTCCAATAACCATCGCGAGTACAACGTCAACAATAGATGGTACCCAGAAGAAGGTAGCTTAAATACCTAGAGACCATAAGGACAGCACAAAAGGAAGACCCAGTGATCGGTCCAGTGTGGAATTACAAAAACCAAAACAGGTTCCCATCAAAACAAGAACGACATGGTGAGCAGCTTGATCTCTTTATACTAATAAAACAGTGGACCAAATTGTACTTCGACGAGGATGGAATCTTCAGACAGAAAACACCCTCAGGTTCTCAACTAGTGTTACCCAAGCTATATCATTCACTGGTGTTGAGAGAATTGCATGAAGAAATGGGTCACTTAGGAGTGGAAAGAACTGTAAACTTGATCAGAGAAAGGTTCTTTTGGCCACATATGCAGAGAGACGCTGAGCAATACATTAACCATCTGTGCACCTGCCTGAAAGATAGACGCCCTAACAAGCCTACCAGAGCTCCATTAAACAATATTGTCATCACTTATCCCTTTGAGATGGTCTCCATTGATTTCCTCCATCTGAAAACCTGCAAAGGAGGTTATGAGTACATACTAGTAGTAATAGACCACTTTACCAGATTTGCTCAGGCCTATGCAACCAAAAACAAGTCAGCAAAGACTGTTGCCGATAAGATATTCAATGATTTTGTCTTGAAATTCGGATTTCCTACCAAAATTCACCATGACATGGGAAAAGAATTTGAAAAGTTATTCTTGGCATTAGGAAAACATTGCCACATACAGAACTTTCATACAACTCCGTATCATCCGGAAGAAAACGGCCAATGCGAAAGATTCAACCGAACTCTGTTGTCTATGCTTCGGACCCTGTCACCAGATTCCAAGAAAGACTGTAAGAACTCACTTGCCCAGGTAATACATGCATACAACTGCACCAAAAGTGAAGCGACGGGGTACTCTCCATTTTTCCTTCCAAGACTACCAATAGACAGTATGTTTGACACCCCAGTAACAGAAAAATATAAGGATTACTGAAGCATATCAGGTTGCTTCAAAGGTAGCTACCCAAGCTGCGCAAAGAGGAAAAGAGCACTATGACAGAAAAATTCATGGAGTAGAACTTTCAACTGGCAGTAGAGTCCTTGTAAGAAACCTTTCTGAAAGAGGACCAGGAAAACTGAGATCATTCTAGGAAGACACTGTACATGTCCTGAGGAAAAAGTGTGAAGATAGCCCAGTGTATGAAGTCAAGCCAGAAACTGGAACAGGCAGAATCCTGCACCGTTATTTTTTTATTGCCTTGTGATTACTTATCCGTTGACCCAGGTCAGCAGATACCTAACAGAACAAGCACTAGAAGACAAGACCAAGTTTCAAAGACTTATCAACCAGCGACACAGACATCTGAAGAAATATCAGAAGAGGAATCAGATTTTGAACAAGAGCAATGGAGATCATTCATTCCTGTAACTCAGAGTTCCATCCTTGCCAGTTGGAAATGAATGAGGGAAGTACAGAGGAAGCTACAATGGAAACTGCAGAGAACGAGCCTGTGATTCAGCCTGAACACATTACATGTCCAGTAGGAGACACAGAAGAAGAAAACGCTTCACCAGAAAACCCAACAGAGACAGTTGACAGCGATGAAGGCGAGTTTGAGGATGCTTCAGATGCCTTACCGCTACGCTGGATACAACCCAGCAGAACCAGGAGACAGCCAAAAGTCCTAAATTATGACACTTTGGGTCAACCCACTAGTGTTGCCAGGAATGCAGCAGTAAAGGTTATAGACTGTGTTTATACCCCACAAGTTTACCCTAACTGGTATCTAAGCCCAGACCTTTTTGCTGAGGACTCTAAAAATTGGTAACCGTATCCATGTCTTCAATGCTATGGTTTATTATAATCTTCTTATGTTGAAAATGTTAAATGTTATGTTCTGTGGTTAACAAAAGGAAGTTTCTTGCACTCTTACTGAAGACACTCCAAGTAGAATAACCTTCAAACAATGAAAACTAGGTAAAGAGAAAAGTAAAAAAAAAAAAAAGTAATATGGTGTCCCCTTGTTTTATATAAATTCTTATCATCACAATAACATGCACAAATCTGTGTTAAAGGGGTTTTGTACTAGTTAGCTAAGGGCAACAATATTCCCCCAGGCTTCATAGCACTGTGGGCCGGGTGGGAAGCTGTGACATAACCAGGAGTAGATGTCGCAAAGTTCCTCAAGTACATCTGTTACTATTTAACCCTGGCTCCCCATGATTATGGAAGATGAGCAAGAGAATTATGATTCTCATACTAAAGTCTGCGTATGTCGAGGAAAACATAAAATGTTGTGGGGGAGAGTGTAAGAAATGTCAAAAATAGGCACCCCATAAAAATAAACTAATATTTATATAATTTCTAGCTTCAACAAGTATGACTATATCATATTAAACTCATGACATTGCTATTTACCACCGGTAGATGGCAGCAGAGAAAAAGCTTGAATAGCAGAGCTACAAACAGCAGAGGGGAACTGAATAACACAGATCTTGGTTTATGAGAGGACAGGATTTACTGCTACATTTCCTGTATCCCCATACTGAAGGTCATGTGTTTGTTCCTTCCAGGTAAGGGAACACAAATTCAGAGCCATAAATAGGCTTAAGTGATATAAAACACATTCCTATAATCAGCTAAGGCTGCTGGTGATGCAGTGTGAGTATATAAAACCATGCACAAGTGTTAGTGAAGCACAATGAGGTGTCACATGGTACTGATATGTAGTGACTATGATTACTATAGAAGCTGATGTCACTCTATGATATTATACTGCACTATTGGTTTCCTGTGATGCAGATTAAATAATCAGAGAGCAGCTCTCATGTTAATGGTTTACTATCTCTTATAGGAAAGTTATACCTGTTATTGAGAATGTTATATTGAATATAGAGATTTGTATTAATATGTAAGGACAGGATTTACTGCTACATTTCCTGTATCCTCATACTGAAGGTCATGTGTTTGTTCCTTCCAGAACATGTTCAATAAAATCACTTCTGTCTTCACCCAGCCCGCTCCCTTCACACATTGGAATTATTGACCATACTTTCAGCATATGTGCAACACACACTTCATTTATTTGGGCAGTCACGGGGCCAAAACTGACCAAATAACTCAAGTTTGAAACTCAGCCTTATAGGTCAATGTTAGTGTCAAGAAGAAGCGCACTCCTTTTACACCGTCGTCAGCTGATTCCACATAGATGTAAACAGAACCTGTTCTTTTAATTCGAATATTCGCCATTTTCCAATATCTGAAAAGCGAAAACAGGACTTGTCCCTGCTTCCTTCTTGTGGGCCAATGAGTCATTGGGCCACAAGCAAGTTAAGCAGGAAGGAATCATGTTTTCATTGTAAATGGGAATCCATTAACTCATCTCTGACGTTAATTCTCAATGCGCGCATATGTTCGCATCGCAAATTAAACTTAGATCTGGGTTCCTCATGGTTGCTGCTAGAAGATGATTGAGAATATAGTGCTATATCCTCAATCTTCGTCAATTGTAGCAATGCAACCGTTAGGAGCTCAACTCAAAGTTTAATTCGCGATGTGAAAATATACTCGCATCGCGAATTAAACTTTGAGCTGAGCTCCTAATGGTTGGTTGAACTTGCTACTTGCTGGAATATAACGAAGATTGTGAATATAGTGCTATATTCGTGAATTCGTTATAATCGTAATATTCTAGCAAGCCATTGCCAACCATTTAGGAACCCAGCTCTAAGTTGAATTCGCTATGCGAGTATTACAGGTTATATTAATCGCAATGCGAATTCAACTTAGATCTTAAGAGTATGACCTAGACGACCAAGACAACCCATGAAATGAACCTAATAGTATATTTCCCTTATGCGGTGCGATTCACACGCATATGTAATTGCCGATTTTTCGCACTACACAAACTATCTTACATACAGAAGACAATTATAAATCAGTAATGAGAATTGTTACTGTGATGTATAATCTGCCTCTTCTTGTAGTAAACTGTATTTTACATCATGCGAAAAATCGGCAATCACCTATGCGCGTGAATCGCACCGCATAATGGCAGTATGATATTGTGTTCATTCAATGGGTTGTCTTGGTTGGTCTACTCGAATAGACGAATATTGCGAATATTGCACTACATTCGCTATTTTCTTTATCTTCGTCTATTCGACCCAGCAAGCCAACCTAATAGTATACTGGCATTGTGCGATCCGATTCATGCGCATATGTAATTGCCGATTTTTCGCATGCCGTAAAATACAGTTTCCTACATAAAGAGGAAAATTATACATCACAGTAACAATTTTCATTACTGATTTATAATTGTCCTCTGTATGTAAGATAGTTTGTGTCATGCGAAAATTCGGCAATTACATATGCGCGTGAATCGCACCGCATTAGAGTATGATATTGTGTTCATTCAATGGGTTGTCTTGGTTGGTCTACTCGAATAGACGAATATTGCGAATATTGCACTACATTCGCTATTTTCTTTATCTTCGTCTATTCGACCCAGCAAGCCAACCTAATAGTATACTGGCATTGTGCGATCCGATTCATGCGCATATGTAATTGCCGATTTTTCGCATGCCGTAAAATACAGTTTCCTACATAAAGAGGCAAATTATACATCACAGTAACAATTTTCATTACTGATTTATAATTGTCCTCTGATATTTTGTGTCATGCGAAAATTCGGCAATTACATATGCGCGTGAATCGCACCGCACAAGGGCAGTATGATATTGTGTTCATTCAATGGGTTATCTTGGTTGGTCTACTCGAATAGACGAATATTGCGAATATAGCAGTATATTCGCTATCTTCTCTATATTCGACCCAACAAGCCAACCTAATAGTATACTGCCCTTGTGCGATCCGATTCACGCGCATATGTAATTGCCGAATTTTCGCATGACATAAAATACAGTAAAGAGGAAAATTATACATCAGTATTCAGTAATTAGAGTAATTTAGAATGCAATATTTGCATTTTTGTAACTGCGTAGGGGCATCAAGCTATTTTCGTACAGGTTTTGTTTGTTAGAATTTTCGAATATGTAGAATATAGTGATATATTCTCCATGTGAATTTTTATTTTTTTTCTCTACAATGTATGAGGTGACTCATCATTATCATTTTCCCTCCCTTCTCCTAGCTTGAATAGCCAATGAGAAGGCTTTGTCACAACTTAGCAACATCCCTAGCAACCAATAGGAAACTAGACTACCCCTTCACTATATAAGTGACGACATCACCCAGCAGCCATTTTGTGGTGTTGGATTTGTTGGAGCTTGGAGCTGTGTTATTTTGTCTGCTGTGCGTTTTATATAATCTCGATTTAATTTATAATATTCTAGTTAGTTAGTTTCAAGTAGTGATTAGGGAATAGTGTAGTTTAGTTTTATAGCTGATAGGGTCGAAATAATTTGAGATAGTTTAGTAGTTTAGTAGAGTTAGGAGAAAAATATAGTTAGTGTTAGGGCCTAGTGTAGCAGATAGGGTTCAGTGCAGGGTTAAGTGTAGGGCATTGAGTTAGGTAGGTAGCTGTTAGATAGATAGATAGATAGATAGATAGATAGATAGATAGATAGATAGATAGATAGTGCTTGATAGTTTAGGTTAGGTATTAGGGCTACAGTTAGGGAATAGTAAAGTTTAGATTTTTCAGGGCAGCGTGTAGTTTAGGTTAGTTACTGATATAGTATAGTGTAGGGTCTACCTGTCTGTTTTGTCTGTCAGTTAGTGTCCGTCCAGTTAGTGTATTATTTTTTTGTTTTTTTTCCATTATTTGTTAATTTTAAAAAGTGCTTTAGTCTAAGTTAGTGTCTGTGTTTAGTTTAAAAAAAAAAAAAATTGAAGTTTTATATGTTCTTTGTTTAGTCTAGTTCTGTCTGTCCTCCGTTAAAAAAAAAACTTTTTTTTTTGTCTGTGTGTCAGTGTCTGTCTTAGGTTTAAAAACAATAAAAACTACAAAAAAAAGTTTATAGGTTTACGTGTTTAGTGTAGTTTTTTCTGTCTTACGTTAAAAAAAACCCGTCTTGTAGTCTCTGTGTGTCAGTTACTGTTTATGTTAGGTTAAATATTGAGTGTACGTTTTAAGTGTTTTGCATTTAGTGTAGTTTTGTTAGTCGTCCGTTAAGAAAAAAATGTTTTTTAGTCTCTGTGTCAGTTAGTGTCTGTCTTAGGTAAAAAAAAAAAAAGTTTTAAAGTTTTACGTTTTTTGTGTTTAGTGTAGTTTTGTCTCTGTGTCTGTTAGTTTAGTCTTAGGTTTGATAGCTTTACGTGTTTACTGTCGTGTGTTACAGTTTTCGTCCTTTCTTTTTTCACCCATCGTCCCCACCCCAATAAAGTTTTCCCCTAATCCCCAGTATGAGTGCAGGCAGTCCTGGGCGTGGTCGGGGTAACAGGGGAGTTGGTTCCAGCGCTGGACCACTCCCAGCACGGAGCCGCTCATCAAGTCACGGACAGGCAGGCGCAGGTGGCAGGGGTGTCCGCCGGCCCATAACTTCCCAGGATGCAGAGGCTGTCTTGGCTCTCGTGGCCGATTCGAGTGCCACGGAGTCCTCTGCCCCGGCTGCCAGCAACTGCAGCACACCGCCTCCTGTAGAACCAACCCCCAGCTCCCAAGAATTGTCCCCTCTCATGTTTGAAGACTTTGAGACTGAGAGGGACATCTTGGGGGAGGCAATGCAGGAGGCGGAATTAGTGTTCAGCCCTGAGGATGAGCAGGACCTGTTGGAAGGGATTGGGGATGAGGAGGAGGAGGGGCCTAAAAATCCCCCTATGAGATCCCTTCCAACTGGTGCAGGTGGTGTTAGCCACACAACCCCTGCACCTATTCAGACCCAGGCGCCAGCAAGGGGACAGCGGAGCCCGGTCAGGGGCTCCATGTCAGCTGTTCCCGTCAGTCCACCACAGGTTGGCCTTGGGTCTGACATATCAGGGGGTGAAGAGGAGGGTGACCCCGAATGGGTGCCCCCTCCTTTGTCAGGTGACGGCAGCACCGATGAAGGTAGGCACCCGAGGCAAATGGTGCGCCAGGTCACCAGGGAGCCCAGTGTCAGGGGCTCCACTGGTAATGGCAGCAGGAGTAGGTATCCATACCTCTGCCTCCACTGCACCCTCCTCTGCCGTCCGGCGCCAGCCATCTATTCCAGATGCTTTTGAACGCACCGCGCCCTACGCCCCCGGGGACCGTCGCGTGCGTTCACTTAATGGGCTCCTGGCAAGGGTTATCGCCCAACATCTGCTGCCTTACAATCTGGTGGATAGCAATCCATTTAGGCAGATGTTGGAGCAGGCCCAACCCAGATGGCGTGTCCCCAGCCGCCATTACTTTGCCAGGACCGGCGTCCCTGCCCTTCACCAGCACATTGTGCGGAATGTATCCCTGTCGCTGGATCATGCTGTCAGATGCTGCTGCTGCTCTCCCGCAAGCCACTGTCTCCACAGCTGCTGAGCCCCCCAGCAAGCATCCCCGTTGCTACGCAAGTGTGGGGCACGTCCGCTGCCAGGCCGTTCTCCAGCTTGTGAGCTTAGGGGACCGGAGACACACTAGACCTGATGTTCTGTCCGCACTACAGGCTCAGGTTCAGAAGTGGCTGACACCCCGAAGGCTCCAAGCAGGTATGGTTGTCTGTGACAACGGCAGCAACCTACTCGGCGCCCTTCATGCTGGCAGTCTGACCCACGTGCCCTGCATGGCACATGTCCTCAACCTAGTGGTACAGAAGTTCCTTCGTACGTACCCAGGGTTGAGTGACATTGTGCTGAGGGTAATAAGGATTGCCAGCCACTTCAGACGCTCCCCAACTGCCGCCGCGTCCCTGTCCAAACTACAGAGGGACAACAGCCTGCCCCACCACAGGCTGATTGTGGACAGTGTGACGCGGTGGAACTCCACCCTCCACATGCTGGAGAGGTTGTGGGAGCAGCGACGGGCGGTGAGGGAATACCTGCTGGACCTAGGCACTTCAGGGCCATCACACCCACTCCCCTTCATCACCAATGCGGAGTGGGGGCAGATACAGCAGGTCTGCCACGTGCTGGCCCCATTCGAGCAGGCGACAAAGATGGTCAGCGCGGAGCATGTCGGTCTCAATGACGTGCTCCCCCTAGTGTTCCTGCTGGACAGGACACTAGATCGCCTGCTCGAAGCTGGGGAGAGTGCCTTGGTGGAGCAAGATGAGGCGGCCTTGCTCCACCAGGACCAGGCCCAGGAGGAGGAGGAGGAATCAGTGTACGTCCAGGAGTCTGGGCCTGGTCAGGAGGGAGAGCCGGTGCTGGGGGCACCGTTAGTCCGTGGGTGGGGCATCTCTGACCGGGAGTAGCAGCATGAGCAGCAGGAGGACCAAGAGGTCATGGTCCCGGGCAGTCGTGAAGAGTCACAGTGGGCTGTGCTCTTCCCCATGGCTGCCCATATGCTGCGATGCCTCCGGAGGGACCCCCGGATCAAAAATTTTAAGGAGAGCGAAGACATTTGGTTGGCCACCCTTTTAGACCCTCACTGCAAGGGGAAACTGGAGCAGTTCATCCCAGCCAGCTGGAGGCAGGCCCGTCTCGAAAAATTGCGGGCCTGTCTTATCCACCGGCTGGAAGAGGCAAACCCTCGGCCTCAAGCTCCAGTTCTCCCCGCCCATCTCACCCAGCAGGCGGCTGGCACTAGCAGCACCAGCCGAACAGGTGACCTTCTGGGTGAGATGAGGCTCTTCTACCAGTCTGCGCGACCCAGTACCAGCGGCAGCAGCGTCAGTCACCACCAGCGGCTGGCCCGCATGGTGGCAGAATACATGGGATCGGTCGGTGCTTCTGACAGCATGACCACCGACGACCCCATGGAGTACTGGGTTGCCAGGCTGGACACCTGCCGTGAGCTCGCTCAGTATGCGCTGGAGTTACTATCTTGCCCTCCCTCCAGCGTACTGTCTGAGCGGGCATTCAGCGCGGCAGGTGGGGTGGTCACGGACAAGCGGACCCGTCTGTCCACAGACTATGTGGACAGACTCACATTCATTAAGATGAATGAGTCCTGGATCGGCAGTGACTTCATGGCCCCCGCTGTCGGTTCAGGGCGCTGAAGGGTCCCTTGTCCATCCCTCTCCTTTGCTCTCCCTCCCAAATTCCGTTGTTTTTTAATTGTTCCCTCTGTTTTTAACTTTATATGAATTACTTTTTTAGTTATTTATTGATATTTATTTGATCGATATTTTTGTCTAGTTTGTATCATGTATATATTAATTTAATTTTTAATTATGAATTTGTTTTGAACATGTTGAGTTACATTTGGGCCTTTAAACATAATGTCTGCTGTTGCCTGTGCTGCTGAATTTGGCCAAGCTACATGTGGCCATGATAATAGACCACTTCTGAAATCCTGGTTGGGAACTGAGAACATGACCAAGCAGACAATCCTTTACAGCTTTACAGTTTAAACACTCCCTACGAAATTCTCCCTCTGCCTGTGATAAAATTACCTTACACAATGGGTTGATGTAATTATCACAGGCAGGAGAATACATAGTTTTAAACAATGTCTTCTGTCCTGGAGACAACAGAGGAGTCATTCAATTATCTCTCAGGACAAAGGGAAATCGCCAATACACATGTGGGGACAATAGGACAGACATCACTATTTAATACACAATGTCCCACCCTTTACAGTACACACAGACATTTAACATATCCCCAGATGGCTTGGATCTGAGCGCTCAATATATCCAAACAGCGCTCAGATGCCACAAACACAGTCAAATCACCATGTGGTTTAATTTTAGCATGGGCTGATGAGAGGGGCCATAATCCTGGGTCAAGATCAAGAAGCTGGCAACAAGGCTTCTCAAGCACCCATTGGCCAGGTTGGTTCCGCCACACTGCCGTTGATCCCACTGCCGTTGATGCTGCTGCATGTCATGAAAATTTTGACTTACATTTGATCCTTTTAACATAACGTCTGCTGCTGCCTGTGAAGTCGAATGGGGCCAAGCTACATGTTGGCCTGATAATACACCACTTCCTAAATCCTGCCGTTGATGCTGCTGCATGTCATGAAAATTTTGACTTACATTTGATCCTTTTAACATAACGTCTGCTGCTGCCTGTGAAGCTGAATCGGCCTAGCTACATGTTGGCCTGATAATACACCACTCCCTAAATCCTGCCGTTGATGCTGCTGCATGTCATGAAAATTTTGACTTACATTTGATCCTTTTAACATAACGCCTGCTGCTGCCTGTGAAGCCGAATCGGGCCTAGCTACATGTTGGCCTGATAATACACCACTCCCTAAATCCTGCCGTTGATGCTGCTGCATGTCATGAAAATTTTGACTTACATTTGATCCTTTTAACATAACGTCTGCTGCTGCCTGTGAAGTCGAATCGGGCCAAGCTACATGTTGGCCTGATAATACACCACTTCCTAAATCCTGCCGTTGATGCTGCTGCATGTCATGAAAATTTTGACTTACATTTGATCCTTTTAACATAACGTCTGCTGCTGTCTGTGAAGCCGAATCGGGCCTAGCTACATGTTGGCCTGATAATACACCACTCCCTAAATCCTGCCGTTGATGCTGCTGCATGTCATGAAAATTTTGACTTACATTTGATCCTTTTAACATAACGTCTGCTGCTGCCTGTGAAGCCGAATCAGGCCAAGCTAGATGTTGCCCTGATTATACACCACTCCCTAAATCCTGCCGTTGATGCTGCTGCATGTCATGAAAATTTTGACTTACATTTGATCCTTTTAACATAACGTCTGCTGCTGCCTGTGAAGCCGAATCAGGCCAAGCTAGATGTTGCCCTGATTATACACCACTCCCTAAATCCTGCCGTTGATGCTGCTGCATGTCATGAAAATTTTTAGTGACATTTGATCGCACAGACCTTCACACTTTTTTTTATAGTAAAATTTTGATTGGGTTATTTAATTTTGTATTATAAACTGGAAGTGTGCTTACCTGCCAGTGCATGCCGTTATTCTGCCTAGTTGCAAATGGAAACTTATGAGTCAGCATTCTAGTACTGTGTTAACTCTAGATGCTGTATGTCCTGATCGTGTGTAGACAACCATCATGGACCTGATTTTATCTTTTGCACTTTAACAAGTATAGAATTATGAATTCTCTTAACCTGGTTTGCATGTTTCGTATTCTCGCATGTGCTCAGCTTCTTTATGTATTGTCAATATTTCGACATAAAAATATTAATTTAAATAATCTTTTTAACATTTTATCTAGCGTTGTTTGGCTTCATTCACAAAATGAAATGATTTTACTTTATTTTGTTATTTTTTATTTTAAATTAAGTGTGGTTTGGGGTGGCTATGTTGTGGTTCACGCTGTAGCACGGTGTGGACCGCATGTGGCCTTCCCTTGTCAAAAGGTCTTGTGCAGTTGGCATTGTACAGGACTGATTGATGAACCTACGAAAATGTATATATTTTATTTTTATTTTATTTTTTTTGTTGTCACACGGATTTAGGATCCAACACGGTGTTGTCTGTCGTTCTGGGAGGGATGGCTGACTTCCGTGTTGACCTCTCTACATGGTTGGGTGTGACTGGCGTTATACTCATCCGTGTGGAAATCCGGTTTTGTGAATGGAGCCGTGTAGCAACATGTAAATATGTATAGGTACTTTTCTTGTTTATGTCACTTATTGGCAATTATGTAATAAGGATTTGCACATGCTAATTATATATAACCACTGCTTTAAGATTTTAAGTATAAACTGTGTACTATATGATGTTCTTGGAGACATGTCACCGGTTATAGAATTCATATAATCATAGTAATGTAATCAATCATATGTTTCTATGTGTACGGCGGAAGCAATGCTACAACATGCAAATTATTAAAAAATTGGACGCTATCGAAGAACCATGCTGGTTAGTTCTTACCCCTACCATTTTATTGTTCCAACATTGTTCCTTTTTTTTTGTTTTATATTTCTGATAATAAGATTTGATTGTAAATAAATTTTTTGAATTTGTAAAAGTTTATAATTTTGCTAATTTGATAAATCAAACAAGGTTTTTTGTAGGTATTATTACTCTGTTCAAGTTTTGTATTTTAGTAGTTAATTGTTTGATGAAAAAATACATTTATTATTCACGATAATTTGAAATTTATGTTACTACATAAAATAATTTAGTTACTAGGAAATTAACCAAAAATTTATTTTGAATGTAACTCTGGACTATTAGAATGCTTTGCTTTGTACTTAATATTTAATACACAACCATTACCAATGACTACTACTATCGTGATCCATTTGAGTTATGTGTAGGCCTCATACTACCCTATTTCTATATACCTGCGGATGCTGTATGTCAGGATACTGATTAGTTTGGAAATGTACTCTAGGGGCCTTCACTAAAAAATAAATGTTGAACCATTATAGTGAAAACTTTAAAGTTTTTTAATAAAAAAATAAATAAAATAAACAATATAATTACAAAAAAATAAAATAAAACTATTACAAAGATGTTATTAGGGCAATGCCCTCATAGCTTTCACCATCTTTTGTAAATCCCCCACGTCCTTGGCATTCTTCTCCTCCATTTTTCTCATGCCATTCGAGAACTGGAGCTTCATCTCCCGCATCTTCCGGAGATGATGCTCCCGGAAGGCCTTCATTTCAGCCTGTTGCTCCCTCTGCATCTTCTTGATTTTTAACTCCATTTGTTTTAATACTGTAAAAAAATAAAAACAATAAATAAAATAGACGGTGTTGTTTCTGAAGAAACCACATGATGCTTAAAATCTGATTGGCTGTTGGTGGCTCCACCCACTTTTTTGAATTTTAATCCCAGTCCTCCAGTGACCAACTTTGCAAAGTTTGAAGACTGTGACAATAAAAGTCTAAGAGCAGCGGCAGTTTGATTTCCTACCTTTAAACAAATGCCTGAAATTTGATTGGGCAGTGTAGACTCCACCCACTTTTTTATAAATTTTAATCCCAGTCACCTAGTAACCCACAGTGCCAAGTTTGGCGACCCTGGCTTAAATATCGTGGGAATGACAGCTTTTTAACGTTTTCACACTGAAGTCATCAGTGAAAATTTGTTTGGTTGTTTGTGGCTCTGCCCACTTTTTAATGTCCCCCAAATTTGACACAAATTTTCAGGGTGACCCCATGAATAAGTGACACAAGTTTGGTGACTTTAACTTGAAAGCTGAATGAGTGACAAAACCTAATAGTTTTCCTATGAAAGTCGATTGGACAAAATGGGGTCTCCGGGGGGCTGCTCCAGGGGCCCGGACGGGGGGATCGGTTAACAAAGCACAAGCAAAGTTTGTTAATTTTACTCCTAAAACTGTGGGAGGAGTAGCGTATAGAAAATAG
This sequence comes from Bufotes viridis, assembly GCA_033119425.1. Classification (NCBI taxonomy): domain Eukaryota; kingdom Metazoa; phylum Chordata; class Amphibia; order Anura; family Bufonidae; genus Bufotes; species Bufotes viridis. The sequence continues at coordinate 3,409,668 of CM065598.1, read as the reverse complement.
CTAAATTTTCATTGGCCAATGGTATCTCCGCCCACTTTGGGGTGCCCCCCCAAAAAAAATATACCCGTTTATTTGGGTTGACAACAACAATATCTGGTCTGAGTTTGGGGAATAATCATGGTTGCTCGGTATGTCTCAATGGGAATGTATACCTCGGTGAATCAGTACACCTGTAACTAGGTTTCAGGGAGGTTTTTTTTAGAAATTATTTTGGGCCTGGGTTTTAATAGTCAGAGACATTGGGTGGGACAGGTCACACCCGTACTACATCTTGCGGTTTTCATAACATTGTGGTTAAAAAGTCTGGTAAAGTACAGTTTGGCTAGGTGATCGGAACGCAGAACAATCATAGAGGGGAACCAGACCTCTGGAAGACTGTAAAGAGTGTTGAGATAGTACTTCTTTGTTATCCCGCTTGTACCGAACTGTAAGTGTGGGACTATAGGTTCTCCGATATGTGTGGGCTGAAGAAAGATTATTAGTAAAGCTTTAACAAGCCTATTGTTTGCTCCAAAAAAGTGTGTCTATGGTGAAGACTAAACTGACACGTGTGTGTGTGAACAGTGAATGAGTGAAAACAGCCACAGCACATACTTACTCTCCTTGTGGGGGGTGGTGATCAGCTCCTCCTCTTCTTCCTCCTCCTCCTCGTCCCCGTTATCACCAACTTGAGGGGGTGAGGCGGGTTGGGGTGAGGGTCCACCCTCCGCTCCTGCCTCTGACTCCTCTGGGGGGCTAGGGGCATGAAGATGCTCTGAGGGTCCGGCCTCCTCCCCCTCCTCTGACGCAGAGACCTCCCACACCTGCTGCTGTCTGGGAGGCCTGCGCCAGGCAAAAGAACACCTATAATAACAAATTTTACTACTTTTAGAAAAAAATCTAAAAACAAAAATGTACAGATGCTTTACATTACTTTTGTATCTTTATTCCAACACTCAGTAATCATTATACCTGGGCATTTCTCGTCCCGTATTTCGCGGATTCTTTCCGCGTGCCTCCTTTTCATATCTGACCATTTTTTTAAAATGGCCAGACACCAGTGTTTTTTGTCGAACTCCGTCCAGAGCTCATAGGCGAGCCTGCACACAATGGCCGTCTTCTCTGCATGGGAGCGGGTCAGGTCATACCCCTTCTCCAACATGCGCTGCAGTATAAAAAAAAAAAGCATATAATCAGATTTTATAACGGTAACTTTAAATCTAATATTTCACTTTCAAACACTAATAATTTTTGGTTTGGTGGTTGAGTTGATGAATAAATGTTGGTGACTATGGCTAAAGCAGCGCATGGCGAGAGGTTCCCCGGGCTTAAACTATGACATGCAGATCTTTCAGTTAGACTGTCTCTCGCCGTGCGCTGCATTGCTGCTGCTGTACCGCCGCCCCCGCCACCATTATAGTCAATAGGGACGAAGCGTGGGAGAACTAGCGGCAGTACACATCCGACAGGCTGTTCATCCCCCTGGAATAGTCAGACGTACTCCCCTGCCGCTAATGTGAAAGTCGCCTAATCTTATTTTTTTAAATTTGGGATTGTGTTGAAATTGTTTGTGTGTGTAGTATGAGATATTGGATATTGGCCATCTGAGGAGAGATGTACCCGTCTAGTGAAGTGACGGTACGGTATGGGGTGTAAGGCTGGTTCGCCTCCCCGTGGTGCACCCTGGGTAACGCTAAATGAACCAGCAAATACTGAATGTCAAACATTACTTCTCCTAGCCAACGGGACACTTATTAGAATCTATATACTAGGCATCCTCAAACTACGGCTCTCCAGAAAACTTCGGCCCTCCAGCAAACTGCGGCCCTCCAGGAAACTGCGGCCCTCCAGGAAACTGCGGCTCTCCAGGAAACTGTGGCCCTCCAGGAAACTGCGGCCCTCCAGGAAACTTCGGCCCTCCAGGAAACTTCGGCACTCCTGCTTTTTCCAAACTAAAAATCCCATCATTCCATGACATCCTACAGCTATCATCCTATAGTGGGGCATCATGGGAGTTGTAGTTTTACAACAGCTGGAGGGCCGCAGTTTGAGAATGCCTGCTATGGACTGTGTATGTGTGTGTGTGTTGGGGGTGGGGGGTGGTCAAAGGTGGTGTGGGTTTAAGGGGGGGTCTGGTGGTATGTAGTGGTGGGTATATAGTGTGGGTATATTGTGTGAGGCGGAAGATTAGATGTGCAATGTGAATCATATATAGATTTATCTGCTATCCTTTTTTTTTTTAACCATTAGAAAACGTGGTGTGGTGTTAAACAAGCAGGATATGCGGTTGTGCATATATATATAGGGGAGCACATCCTGCACTTGTAGTCCGTTGCTGATGGCGATCAACAGCAAAAAATGCATACAATGGAAGATCCCAGGAACGGACTACAAGTACCACAATAACCATCCTACATACGATAACGATAATGTGGAGAACAATCAAAAACATAACCATAGCAAAGACTGGCTGGCATCTTCCACTGTATGTATTTTTTTGCTGTTGCTTGCCATCAGCAACGGATTTCCGACATCAGGATCCCCTGGGCACCCGTAGAAGGCAGGTCCCGATGCCATGCAAGGCATTGGGCAGCCTCTGCACGGCATCAGTCTGCCTTCTCACACATCGCGTCCCCGTCACAGCAGCACGGGCACCCGATGCGCTTGTTCACTAACCGCAAAACACTTCTATGTTGCGGTCAGCGCTGACCGCGACATAGAAGGGTTTAATCCGCCAAACAGCGATGCCGGCGGATACAGCAGGGGCCTGGCTATCAGGGACTGCCGTACCCCTGCAGTGATTGGTCAGGCGCAGCTCCTGCACCTGCCCGATCATCTAGCCGTGCATGCACAGCGTTTTGCGTTAAGGGGTTAATGACAGTGACATCCACAATGCCCGCCCCTTTAATAGTGGCCCCTGCCCCCCATGCATGTAGCAGTGTAGTTTTGTCATCATACATGATATAAATGAACATTTAAGGACCTGAAAACTATTGAAACCCGTGATCACTTGTTATGGCAACCTGGGGACATGCCAGCTTCTATTGGCTGATAAGGGACATGTGACGTGTGGATGGCAGTTGGGGGCTTGTTTTTGCTAATGCAGGTCATTTTTGGGGGAATATCTCAGAAATAATACGTCCTATAGAGCTGAGCCCCGGTCTAAAACCTTCCCAGACACCTGATGTACCCGCCTGCCAAACTTAGTGAAGATCGGTCCAGTCGTTTCGTCGGCCATAAATAACAGACAGACAGAAACTCATTTTTATATATATATAAGAGATCAGTAGATATTAATGATTTGGGGCAATAAGTATTGTTTTTGAATGCCAACAATACTTGTTTCCACAAATGATTTCTATGTAAGCACTGCAGTAAGCAAACTATGTGAAATGAGATTTTATATGTATTGCAAAAATGTGAGAATGTTTTATCTCCGTAAACATACATTTGAATGTTACAAGCGTCACATGTACTTATAGCTGTAATGTAATGTTCAATAACTTACTATAATCAGGATATCCTCCTCCTCTCTTGTGAAGTTGCTGCCCACCATCTTTATTCGCATGGATCGCATGCACAACAAGAAAACGTGTTGGAACTGCTCCCAGGAAGAAGCCACGCCTGTAACATGCGCATAACACGCGCACAAAAACGCGCACGAGCACATACGAATAAGTTGTTATTGCCACCTAACTTGAACAATAACATCTGTACGCACACGAATGTTTGTATGGAAATTATTCGCATTAAAGTCGCGTTGTACAGCTACAGAACTACAAATACAATTGGCTTGTTCGAATTAACGAATATGGTGAATGCGAATATATCGCTATATTCTATTCGCGAATTCAAAAAATGAATTTGCAATAGGAAAGTTGCCTATATTGACACTCAGCTCCAAGTTGGATGCGCAATGCGAAAAAAAATTTTTTTCACCAATGAACAGAATATGAAGTTGAACACTTCTAAGTAAGTATTCTGATTGTTGAAAAAAAAAAATGGTAATTTTTTTTCGCAATGCGCATATAACTTAGAGTATTCGTTCATGTTTGCAAGCCATTAGGAGATATGCATTTATATAAGAAGTTCAATTCGCGTTTATGCGAATAAAATATTCGCATATGCAAATAAAGTATTCGCATATCAGCGCGATTAGGTTAATAATGGCGAATATTCGATTTTGGCGAATATATTACGAATATACATTCGAATATTCGCGATATATTGCGAATTCGAATATGGCACCTCCCGCTCATCACTATTGCTAAAGGCAAAAAAAAAAACAGAGTGGATCTAAAACAGAGATGACACATGAATGGAATATTTGCATGTCTTCTGTGTTTTGTACCCACTTCTGCTTTTCGCTACCAAATCAATCAAAAAGTCATTTCTGATGGGACCATACAGGCTGTAAGGCTGCTACACAGACAGGATCCATTGTGCATCTCGTTTGTCCTTCCTTCTGACCGATCCGAAGAATTGTCAAATAAATGATGATGTCAGCCAGGCCAAAAGCCACAATAGTGGACCAGTCATGAAGTGGTGAGAGTGGGAACAGCATGAGAAGTCCACAGAGTGGCCCAATGACAGGGTCTGGAGGTGGAAGCAGTATGAGGAGGCCACCGACTGGCACAATGAAAGAGTCTGTAAGTGGTGGAAGTATGAGGAAGCCACTGAGTCGCACAATGACCGAGTCTGCAGGTGGCGACAGCATGAGGAGACCACAGAGCGGCACAATTAAAGAGTCTTGAGGTGGCAGCAGCATAAGGATACCACAGAGTGGCATAATGACTAGAGCCTGGAGTGGGCAGCAGCACGAGTAGGCCACAGTGTGGAATAATGACAGAGTCTGGAGGTGGCAGCAGCATGGATAGGCAACAGAGTGGCACAATGACAGAGTCTAGAGGTGGCAGCAGCATGAGTAGGCCACAGAGTAGCACAATGATAGAGTCTGGATTTGGCAGCAGCATGAGTAGGCCATAGGGTGGCATAATTACAGAGTGTGGAGGTGTCGGCAGCAGCAGCATCAGGAGGAGGCCACAGAGTGACACAATGACAGAGTGTGGAGGTGGAAACAGCATGAGTAGGCCAGAGAGTGGCACAATGACAGAGTCTGGAGGTGGCGGCAGCAGCAGCAGCATTAGGAGATGGCCACCGATTTGCCCAATGACAGAGTCTGCAGGTGGCGGCAGTATAAGGAGACCACAGAGCGGCACAATGACAGAGTCCTGAGGTGGCAGCAGCATGAGGAGACCATAGAGCGACACAATGACAGAGTCTGGAGGTGGCAGCAGCAGCAGCATGAGTAGGCCAAAGAGTAGCACAATGACAGAGTCTGGAGATTGCAGCAGCATGAGTAGGCTAGAGAGTTGCACAATGACTGAGGTGGCAGCAGCATGAGGAGACCACAGAGCGACACAATGAAAGAGTCTTGAGGTGGCAGCAGCATGAGGAGACCACAGAGTGGCACAATGACAGAGTGTGGAGGTGGCAGCAGCAGCATGAGTAGGCCAAAGAGTAGCACAATGACAGAGTCTAGAGATGGCAGCAGCATGAGTAGGCTAGAGAGTTGCACAATGACTGAGGTGGCAGAAGCATGAGTATACCACAGAGCGGCCAATGACAGAGTGTGAAGGTTACGGCAGCATAAATAGGCCAAGAGTGGAACAATGACAAAGTCTGGAGGTGACAGCAGCATGAGGAGACCATAGAGCGGCACAATAAGAGAGTCTGGAGGTGGCAGCAGCATGAGTAGGCCACAGAGTTGCACAACGACAGAGTCTGGAAGTGCCAGGAGCATGAGTAGGCCAGAGAGTGGCACAATGACAGAGTGTGGAGGTGGCGGCAGCATAAATAGGCCAAAGATTGGCACAATGACAAAGTCTGGAGGTGGCAGCAGCAGCAGCATTAGGAGAAGGCCACTGAGTGGAACAATGACAAAATATTTAGGTGGTGGCAGTATGAGGAGGCCACAGAGTGGCACAGTGATCAAGTCTGAAGGTGGCAGCAGCATTAGAAGACCACAGAGCGGCAAATGACAGAGTCTTGTGGTGGCAGTAGCACGAGGATACCACAGAGCAGACAATGACAGAGTCTGGAGGTGGCAGCAGCATGAGTAGGCCCCAGAACGGAACAATGACAGAGTCTGGAGGTGGCAGCAGCATGAGTAGGCCACAGAGTGGCACAATGACAGAGTCTTGAGGTGGCAACACCATGAGGATACCACAGAGAGGTTCAGTGACAGAGAATGGGGGTGGCAGCAGCATGAGTAGGCCATAGAGTGGCACAATTGCATAGTGTGGAGGTGGCAGCAGCATCAGTAGGCCAGAGAGTGGCACAATGACAGAATGTGGAGATGGCAGCAGCATGAAAATACCACAGAGCGGCACAATGACAAAGTCTGGGGGTGGCAGCAGCATGAGTAGGCCATAGAGTGGCACAATTACAGAGTCTAGAGGTGGCAGCAGCATGAGTAGGCCACAGAGTGCCACAATGACAGAGTCTGGAGGTGGCAGCAGCATGAGTAGGCCACAGAGTGGCACAATTAGAGAGTCCCGAGGTGGCAGAAGCATGAGCAGTCCACAGACTTGCACAATCACAGAGTCTTTAGGTGGTGGCAGTATGAGAATGTCACCGAGTGGCACAATGACCGAGTCTCGAGGTGGCAACACCATGAGGATACCACAGAGCGGTACATTGACAGAGTCTGGAGGTGGCATCAGCATGAGTAGGCCACAGACTTGCACAATGACAGAGTCTTTAGGTAGCGGCAGTATTAGGAGGCCACTGAGTGGCACAGTGACCGAGTCTGTAGTTGGCGGCAGAATGAGGAGACCACAGAGCGGCACAATGACACAGTGTGGAGTTGGCAGCAGCATCAGTAGGCCAGAGAGTGGCACAATGATAGAGTGTGGAGGTGGCAGCAGCATGAGTAGGCCAGAGAATGGCACAATGACAGAGCCTGGAGGTGGCGGCAGCAGCAGCATCATTAGGAGAAGGCCACAGAGTTGCACAATGACTCTGTCTGGAGGTGGCGGCACCATCATGAGGGCAGAGTTCCAAGGTAACATACTGTGCTGGAGGGTGGTAATACCAGTACCCGCTGAACATGGTGGGTGAAAGAAGGAGCACTTGGCATCAGATGTGTGGCATCAGACGGGTAACAGCATCAGAATAGTAGCTGAGGCAGGTATTTAGAAGAAACCGGTCTCTTTTGTCAAATTGTTGGTGTGGCACCATGGATGATCTAGTCTGATGCATCAGGCATTGGTGTGTGGAAACCCTGATCCATGCCTGATTCATCTTGATGCAGTGTCCCAATATGTGCTACTGTATATGTGGGCACTATAAACTCTGGCTAAATGTCCTATCATGAATTGTAGTATCAGGCTAAGATTCCCTTTAACAGGCTGGCAGTGTAACATAGTAACATAGTAACATAGTATATAAGACCGAAAAAAGACATTTGTGGTATGGGCTGAGGTGTGTCTGGACGAGGAGACGGGAGGGATGCCTACCAGCCCTCCGTGACCTATCAGGCTGAGTTGTGCCCGGAGCCCGAGTGGGGTAGGCCTGAATATGTGGGCCACCCAGGAGAGTAGAACGAAAGGAAGGGGGGTCGGGAGGGTGGGGCACGGAGCGACCGTCACCAGGGTAAGGCTGCTGGGGATTAAATAGAGGGCAGCCCCACCCACAAATTCAGGCTGTAACCAGCCTTACTATTTGTGGTATGGGCTGAGGTGTGTCTGGACGAAGAGACGGGAGGGATGCCTACCAGCCCTCCATGACCTATCAGGCTGAGTTGTGCCCGGAGCCCGAGCGGGGTAGGCCTGAATATGTGGGCAAAAAGACTACCAACACTGCTAGGTGTGAAATATTTATTTGAACTAAACAAGACACATCACAACGCCAGCGTACAGAAAGCTCTGGAAATCTCGACCTGTGGATTGGGAATATACCTGGCAAAGCAAAAGGACTTCCAGCGCCCCATCTTGCAGATAACATGTGCAGGCACTTGGTGCTTGGATGCCGCGGAGGTCGCCCCTATACGAAACGAGTGCCCTGAAATTGCATCTGGACTATACCCCATGCCTGCTGCTAAGGTGCGGATGCGTGAAACGAACTGGGCTGCGGAGAGGGGCCTGCCCTGGAGGCAGAGTAGCGGGTTCTCAGGAGAAAGAGGAAGGAGAAACTCGGAAAGGTCTCCCAGCACCTTGATAGGACATCAACTGTTCGATGTGGGGAAGAACTTGATCTCGGCAGGAGGACCCACCTGACTAGTTTTGGAAGATGGGAGAAATAGCGAAAATGGGCTACCCTGGCGAACAAGATGGCATTTAAGGAGGGTGGAGCGTGAACTAGCACTACAAGTAAATTCTCTTGGCCTTAGGAACCCGTAAAACCTGAGGTACATCGCTGCCTTAATGATGAGACTTGTTGGGTGCCCAAAGGGAGAACCATCCAGCGCTAAGGACAAACCCCGGAATAACTCACCAGAAACTGGCTGTCTGCGGACCGCTGGGCTCACACTATCTTTGTGTATGCCCCTAAGGGTGGCCCTGACAGCTTGGTTGGTCAAGATGGATTGGCAGAAAGGATCCCTAAGCAATCTGTAATGCTGAACCCCTGCTAAATACCCCTTAATGGTGTTATGCGACAGGTGCAGGTGGAAATGGCAGTGGGCGATGAATGCCATGAGAAAGGTGATATCGTCTTGACCGTTCTGCGGGTGACTGAGCATAAAGCGGTGGAACACCTTGTATCCCGTAAGATAGTTCCTGGCAGTGTTCTTAGCTAAGGATCCTTGCACCAACTTCTTTGCGGATGCCACCAATTGCCCTAGTCCATGGGCAGGAGGCTGATAGGGGGAACAGGAGTGCCCACTGAGTCTGCGTCTGGCATTTCCTGGAAGAAGATGGTGAAGTTAAACCGGGACAAAGCGTCGGCTGCCACATTCTCTGCCCCTGCAATGTGGGTAGGGTAAATATGGAAGTTTTACCGAACAGAAAGCCAAACCAGCCTAAGGAGGAGGGGCATAATCCTCGGTGACTTGGCCCTGCCCTTGGATAGCACTTCCACCACAAAACTAAACTATCCGTGATGAACACCACGGGACTGTTGACCAGAGGATACAGTTCCAGGAGAGGGGAAGACTTGAGGGCCTCGCTGTCTGAGAAGAATTCCACTTGCCAATCGCCAACCAGCCAGTGCGGATGAAAAATGGCTGCGAACCCGCAGGAGGCAGCAGCGTCGGAATGGATCCTTGGTGAGGAGGCATCCGGAGTGGGCACAAAAAGGGAAATGCCATTCCAATTAGTGAGGAAGGAGTGCCTCATGAGCAGATCCGCAACAGCTTGGTTGTCGAGATGGACGGGAGAATCTTGATCTTGAGCCGAAGGGAAGAGATTGAGGAGCCTAGACAGGAAGGATCTACCCTGGGGCATAATCCTGGAGGCGAAATTCAGAGATCCCAGGGGTGACTGCAATTCCATCTTGGAAAGGACCCTGGAAGAAGCAGCGGCGGACTGCAGTCCGGATCCTGGATAATTTAACCTCTGGCAGGCTAGCCTCCATGCGGACGGTGTCTAAGACGATACCTAGGAAGGTGACCCTTGTGCTAGGGCCCTCAGTCTTGGCAGAGGCTACTGGGACCTGGAGACTGAAAAACAGCTGCAGTAGGATGTCCAGCCCGGAGGAGTCACCCCGGGGGCTTTGAATGATCAAATAGTCGTCAAGATAGTGGATGACCATATCCAAGCCCCCGTGATGACCCAAGATCCAGTGCAGGGCGCCCGCGAATTGGTCAAACAACCAAGGGCTGCTCTTGGAGCCAAAGGTGAGCCTGTTAGCAAAATAATACTTATGGGCCCATTTGATGCCATAGAATCTCCAGAGATAAGGAGAAATGGGAAGCAGTTTAAAGGCGTCCGCTATGTCGGCTTTGGCAAGTAGGGCCCCTCTCCCTGACTGCCAAATAAACTTAAGGGCTTTGTCTATGGTGGAGTAAGACATGGCAAACTCCTCAGACAGAATCAAGCAATTCAAGCTGGGTGTGGAGGACATATGGGGCGCAGACAGGTCGTAAATTAAACTTTTTTTTATTGGATGACTGCTTCGACACTAACCCGATTGGGCTAATCCTCCAGGTGTCAAACGGTATTACATCAAAAGGGCCCAAGAGGAACCCTTTATGGACCTCTGCTAGCAAGAGACTGTCCACTGCGTCCGGATCCTGAATGACCCACTGCAGATTCTTCTCCTCCCAGGACTCCAGAGGGAGGGTGATCAAACCCGTGTAGAAACCCCTCTCGAATCCTGCAAGGAGGAACTGCACTAGCTGCTGGTCCGGGTGCTCCTGTAAGAGAACAGCCAATAATTCAATATTGATATCGGCCAGTCAGGATTTAGCAGATTTTTTGGGGCAGGCAGAACGGAGGTGAGCCCTAAAGCACAGGGAGCAGATGTGCAAGGCTCTGCAACTACCAAAACCGCACCCCCCTGCATTAAACTTGTTACACACCTGGCTCTGCCCAAGGAACACGATAGGCCTGCCCAGCTTGTCCATGGTCGGATGGCTTCTTTGGCCAGAAGAACTCGGGGGAGTCCGGTCAAGCCCTGGAGTGGCCAGGATAGGACACCAATCCGCCGTGTGCAAGATGGACTGGCAAGTCGTGCAGGTAGGAGCTCTTAACCCAGCGAAGTGCCGAAAAAAGAGCTCCATGTCTAAATTCGCCCAGTTGGTAACGAAATAAAATTGGACCAGAGCTGCCGCAGCTTTGGCGGAGAAAGAACGATGATAATCGTAAAAATTAGAGCCGCCATACTTATACCCCAAATCCGTCAGGCGGTAGAGATAGGTATCTAGCTCGTCCCGCCTTTGCGGCTGAGCTGAGCAGACAACATCACGATAAAGGCTGAAGGCCAACACAAACTTCGGAATAGAGAGTTTTCTATTTAGGAGGACATCCTTTGCCCTAAGTAGGACTGCGACCTCCCCGCAATTTAACACTCTGTTCTCTGCCACATCTTGGGAAGCTATCAGGATGGATGCCAGGTTCACATCCTTCCCAGCCAGAATGTCCTTCTTGATATTCTCGGGGACAAAGTGGGCTGGGGCCACTACTGGACTGGCGTTGGGCGTACCTAACGCCGGTTCCTGAGAAGTCGATGGGACAACTGCCATAACTGGGGCCTGTGAAGCCTCCTGGGCCCGCAACTCCAGCTCGGTCACCCTAGATTGGACATTCGCCAATGAACCGACCAGGCTGCTGATGGTGGCTTGCAGCTGGTTCAGCGAACATTGAATAGAGGAGAGGGAGGACTGCTCATTGCAGCTCCCTGACTCCGTTCTCAGCAGGCGGTAGAGTTCCGAGCCGAAGCCGGATGAGAAATACCCCTCCTATTCAACTCCTCTATAAGTTTGGGAATAGTCCAACACCTTAGAGATGGGCTACCGGCATGCCCGGAGACCGATGACCCGGGACCCGAGAAGTTGTCCTCGATATCGGATGGTTGGGACATCTTGAACCTGTGGAGAAAAAGCCGAAGAGAACATGGAATTTCTTCTTCTCGAGTTTTTATTTTATTTTTTTATTTAAGATAGAACCGGCCTAATGTGATAGTGCCGGTATAAAAAGCAATGTGAAGAAACATAACCCTAACCTGAGTCACGGAACTTGGTGATACCAAAGACAGAACTGGCCCCTGCTACTTGGGGGTACCGGAGGAAGCACGGACAATAAATAAAGAACCTGTGAACACAAAAATAAGTAGCTACGGATAAAGCACTTTAGGAGCGACAGGCAGCAGAAGGTGACTAGGTCACGGGAAAATGCCCCGTGAAAGCCCTTGAACGAGAAGGAAGAAGAGGGAGCGGAGGACCGTGCTCAGGGAGCGTGAACGGACTAGAGTGGCAACAAACGAGCGGGGTGGGGGACTTAACCTGGAAAATGCGAAGTGCCGAGAACAGTGGGCCGGAAGTGCCGAGAATAGGGTCGGGCGATTTGGAGACTAGAGGGACTTGGATGAGTATGGTGACAACCGAATAAACCTAAGTGAAGCGAGTGATGCCCTGAAGAAAATTCAGGATGGAGTACGAACCAGCGTGATCCAGGCGGTTTGGAAATGGCCGTGACCCTACTGAAACGAACATGCGGCCTGAGCGATACTAGAGGTAACATGGGCCCAGGCGAATAGGCAGGAGCCTGGGCTGTTAGATGTCCTGAGCGATTCAGGAAGGCACCGGGGTTATATGGAGGAACTAAGATGGACCTGACAGTGGCTAGCTTCCGAGTGATTTCCGAAGGGGGGTGGCGGTTTGTGGACTTGAGCGATTCAAGAAGACACCGGCTGACATGCGTGCCCGAGCGAACAGGCAGAACCTTAACCCTGGAGGTGCAGATGGAAGACCGGCTTAGTGAACCTGACGTGCTTAGGAATTCGGCGGAACAGAGCAAACCTGGGCGATCCAGGATGACAGAGCCAGAGCGAGCCTGTGCGATCCAGGATGACAGAGCCAGAGCGAGCCTGAGCGATCCAGCATGACACAGCCAGAGCGAGCCTGGGCGATCCAGGGTGACACAGCCAGCGCGAGCCTGGGCGATCCAGAGTGACACAGTCAGAGCGAGCCTGGGCGATCCAGGATGACAGAGCCAGAGCGAGCCTGTGCGATCCAGGATGACAGAGCCAGAGCGAGCCTGGGTGATCCAGGATGACAGAGCCAGAGCGAGCCTGGGGGATCCAGGATGATAGAGCCAGAGCGAGCCTGGGCGATTCAGGGAGACATGGGATGATATGTGAGCGAGATGAGCCGGGAAAACAGAAAGACAACGTATGCTTAGTACCTGAGGGACTCAGGAAGCAGTTGAGCAGCTTCTTGGCTGATCGGAAGGACTGGAAGTCAGATGATACTGCAGCCCTATTTGGTTTAGAAAAACCTTATCAGCACCCATGTATTAAATTAGAAAACCTGGGAGCTTTCCAGCAACCAGCTGATACACTATACCTAGGCCTGGGAATAAAACATCAAAATACCAGCAAGTAAAAATACTCCCACTTAACTTTGGAAGGAAAGACCCAGTTATTGGAATGCTGCTCCTGACATAATTGGCAGCCATGAGTAGACTGCCGACCCCCAGGAGACTGGAGGAACCCCTATGTGTATGACAGCATCTACATCTCAAGCCCAGTCCAGAGCCTGGGTTGGGACAAAGACCGGCCAGAGCCATGCTGTAGCCCCCATCCATGCCCCGGACTGCCTCCAGCCACAGGGGCATATGCGCCTCAACAGATAAACAACCACCCGCTGCCTAATAGTAACATAAAACTCCCCCATTAGCGGGTAATGACCCGGGCACAGCGCTGTACAGCTACTGACAGGGAGAGCCGCAAGCTGTGCCCACCAGGAGCGGACAGCCTTACCTGATGCGCTGTGGACGCCGCTGCTGTAAGGCCCCGCTCAGCCGAATGAGACATGTGCTGCCGCGAGAAGGCATCCCAAAAGCTGCAGGAGGGACTTACCGGAAGTGACGCGAGCTGGGGGAGCGATGACGAAACCGGAAGTGACGGAGCTGACTGGAGAAGCAGCACGGAGCGACCATCACCAGGGTAAGGCTTCTGGGGATTAAATAGAGTGCAGCCCCACCCACAAATCCAGGCTGTAACCAGCCTTACTATTTGTCCATCCAGTTCGGCCTGTTTCCTACAAGTTGATCCGGAGGAAGGCAAAAAACCCCTGTGAGGCAGAAGCCAATTTTCCCCACTTAAGGGGAAAAAAATTCCTTCCCGACTCCAATCAGGCAATTAGAATAACTCCCTGGATCAACGACCCCTGTCTAGTAGCTATAGCCTGTAATATTATTACACTCCAGAAATACATCCAGTCCCCTCTTGAATTCCTTTATTGTACTCACCATCACCACCTCCTCAGGCAGAGAGTTCTATAGTCTCACTGCTCTTACCGTGAAGAATCCTTTTCTATGTTTGTGTGCAAACCTTCTTTCCTCCAGACGCAGAGGATGTCCCCTCGTAATTGACCTTTATACGCTGCTAGGTAGTGCTTATATATATAGCTGGGGGGTGTATGTGTAAAGTTAGTGTGTCCGATGATAATGAAGAGATGAGGAAGTTAATGGAGTTGGTGGAAATTTGTATTTCCACTGAAATAATTAAAAAAAGATTTTACCACATATAAGTGCAGCGCTTAATGCTGGATACAAGTTTTTTCTCCACCAAAATAATAAAAACAAGATTTTACCGCATAGAAGTGCAGCGCTAAATGCCGAATACAAGTTATTTCTCCTCTGAAATAATTCAAGCAAGATTTTACCACATATAAGTGCAGCGCTTAATGCCGAATACAAGTTTTTTCTCCACCGAAATCATTCAAAAAAGATTTTACCACACATAACTACTGCGTTGAGCGCCGAATATCTTTTTCTTTTTCTACTGATATACGCCACTAAAAGCTTTACCACATATAACTGGAACAGTGAAGTGCCGATTATATTTTTCTTTTTCCACGTATATACGCCACTAAAGGCTTTTCAACAGAGGGTTATAGGCTGTCAGTTTAAAAAAAAAAACGGCTCCTGGTGAGAAGTGATCTGAAGTGAACGGGGTGTAGCGGAGTAAGTAGGTCCGCGCTGGAAGAGCGAGACGCGGTCCTTAGTCCTTTCTGTGCTGCAGAAAAGTCCCTGTAGTGTCCAGTAAGCAATACCGCAGATAGATGCGGGTTGGTGTGAATTAGTTCACATTTTTGTGCAGCGTTTGTGCATAGTGTACTCATCTATATTGGTGCGCCGCTCTTATGGACGTCGTCATGTAATCGCGCAGTGTGTCAAATGTAAATACAAAATTTCAACACAACGTAATTCAGTCCATACCGCAAAAATGACTTTCCCACATATAACTGCAGCGCTGAATGCTTAATATATCTTGATTTTTGCACAGAAATACGCCACTAAAGGCTTTACCGCATATAACAGTAAACACTCAACATATTTAACATATTTTTATTTTTCTACTGATATATGTCAATAAAGGTTTTTCAAGATATAAGTGCAGCAGCAAATGGCGAATGTATATATTTTTTTCTACTGATATACGTCACTAAAGGTTTTTTAAGATATAAGTACAGGAGTGAATGGCGAAGGTATCTTTCTTTTTCTACTGCTATACGTGAATAAAGGTTTTTCAAAATATAAGTGCAGCAGCGAATGGTGAATGTATATTTCCTTTTCTACTGATATATGTAGAAAAACCTTTATTGACGTATAAGTGCACCAGCGATTGGCGAATGTATATTTCTTTTCCTACTGCAATACGCCAGTAAAGGCTTTACCAGATATAACTGCATCAGTGAACTGAGAATATATTTTTCTTGTAGTACTGAAATACGCCACTATATGCTTTCACCAGAAATAACTGCACAAGTGACCTGACAATATATATTTCTTGTTGGACTGAAATAGGCCACTATACGCTTTCACCAGAAATAACAGCAACAGTGCAGTGCGTATATATTTTTCTTTTTTTACTGAAATACGCCTCAAACTGCTTTCACCAGAATTAAGTACAGAAGTGACCTGAAAATATATATTTCTTGTTGGACTGATATAGGCCACTATACGCTTTCACCAGAAATAACTGCTACAGTGCAGTGCGTATATATATAGATTTTTTTTACTGTAATAGGCCCCTATACCCTTTCACCAGAAATAACTGCACAAGTGACCCGAGAATATATATTTCTTATAGAGGAGAGCGGCACTTTCAATCTAGAATCACAGTGGGAACAAAAAAGTGTGTATAGAGATATGGATATATATATAAAAAGTTATTTTATTGCTTCTTATTAAAATCAAAGTAAAAAAATAAATAATAAAAAATAGAGTAACCATATTACATAAAGAGTCAAAGTATTGCAAGGTTAATCAGAGAAAAGCGGGGGAAAAAAAAAAATATCAGAGTATAATGGTGTCGCTGCAGCAGTATCGGTACAGGTACAGAATAGGTCAAGTGTTCGGTAACCGGTAGTGATGCAGTTACAAGGGTTATTTTGTAATATATGTTTGAATAAAACCCAGTAAAACTAGACCTAGTATGTACGTCCAGTAAGCAGCAATAGAATAGCAACAAAGTAGATCTAATTTGGAATATTATTAACTGTATGTCAGAGGGACCTTCTAATGTCCTGATATGTAAGTCCAGTAACTGACAATGAAATAACAGTCAGATGGGTCTACTTTGCATTGCCCAATTTTGTGCTAAGGGAGAATATCGCTATTCTGGTTATATGTTGTAAGGGTACCTACTAACATATGGTCATAATATAGTATATATACTTGCCGAGTGCAAATAGTAAAAACGGCGCAGTGGGTTATTTCCCAATAAATAAGATAAGAAGTGTGTATGGGAAAATAAAAGAATATGTAAAAAGGTACAGTGCCTTGTGAAAGTATTTGGCTCCCTTGAACTTTTCGACCTTTTGCCACATTTCAGGCTTCAAACATAAAGATATAAAACTGTAATTTTTTGGGAAGAATCAACAACAAGTGGGACACAATTATGAAGTGGAACGAAATTTATTGGATATATTTAAACTTTGTTAACAAATAAAAAACTGAAAAATTGGGCGTGCAAAATTATTCAGCCCCTTTACTTTCAGTGCAGCAAACTCTCTCCAGAAGTTCAGTGAGGATCTCTGAATGATCCAATGTTGGCCTAAATGACTAATGATGATAAATAAAATCCACCTATGTGTAATCAAGTCTCTGTATAAATGCATCTGCACTGTGATAGTCTCAGAGGTCAGTTTAAAGAGCAGAGAGCATCATGAAGACCAAGGAACACACCAGGCAGGTTCGAGATACTGTTATGGAGAAGTTTAAAGCCAGATTTGGACACAAAAAGATTTCCCAAGCTTTAAACATCCCAAAGAGCACTGTGCAAGCGATAATATTGAAATGGAAGGACTATCAGACCACTGCAAATCTACCAAGACCTGGCCGTCCCTCTAAACTTTCAGCTCATACAAGGAGAAGACTGATCAGAGATGCAGCCAAGAGGCCCATGATCACTCTGGATGAACTGCAGAGATCTACAGCTGAGATGGGACACTCTGTCCATAGGACAATAATCAGTCGTATACTGCACAAATCTGGCCTTTATGGAAGAGTGGCAAGAAGAAAGCCATTTCTTAAAGATATCCATAAAAAGTGTCATTTAAAGTTTGCCACAAGCCACCTGGCAGACACACCAAACATGTGGAAGAAGGTGCTCTGGTCAGATGAAACCAAAATCGATCTTTTTGGGAACAATGCAAAACGTTATGTTTGGCATAAAAGCAACACAGCTCATCACCCTGAACACACCATCCCCACTGTCAAACATGGTGGTGGCAGCATCATGGTTTGGGCCTGCCTTTCTTCAGCAGGGACAGGGAAGATGGTTTAAATTGATGGGAAGATGGATGGAGCCAAATACAGGACCATTCTGGAAGAAAACCTGAAAGAGTCTGCAAAAGACCTGAGACTGGGACGGAGATTTGTCTTCCAACAAGACAATGATCCAAAACATAAATCAAAATCTACAATGGAATGGTTCACAAATAAACATATCCAGGTGTTAGAATGGCCAAGTCAAAGTCCAGACCTGAATCCTATCGAGAATCTGTGGAAAGAACTGAAAACTGCAGTTCACAAACGCTCTCCATCCAACCTCACTAAGCTCGAGCTGTTTTGCAAGGAGGAATGGGCAAAAATTTCAGTCTCTCGATGTGAAAAACTGATAGAGACATACCCCAAGCGACTTGCAGCTGTAATCGAAGCAAAAGGTGGCGCTACAAAGTATTAACTTAAGGGCGCTGAATAATTTTGCACGCCTAATGTTTCAGTTTTTTATTTGTTAAAAAAGTTTGAAATGTCCAATAAATTTTGTTCCACTTCATAATTGTGTCCCACTTGTTGTTGATTCTTCCCCAAAAATTACAGTTTTATATCTTTATGTTTGAAGCCTGAAATGTGGCAAAAGGTCGAAAAGTTCAAGGGTGCCAAATACTTTCACAAGGCACTGTATATATATAAAAACAAAAGTCACTTGGTAGGATTCTGCTCTATGTTCAACAAGAACAAGCCGTTTTGTATTAGTGCCGATGTTGTTCTTCAGTAATTATATGCACATGAATAGTGTAGAAATCCGCGGCAGTCCTGGAGAAATGCATAGTATGCCATATAGTAGCGTTATGATGCTAGCTCTATGTTGGTATAAGTCCTTTTTGTTCGTAATAAGGAACCTATATTAATATGAATCTTTTTTGCTCAAATTGGTATTCCTTGGATGACATACAGTACAGAGGTTGAGAAGCACAGTTAATAGGGGTAAGATAAGTATCTGGCACTTTCCCAAGTAGTTCAGTAGTTCTCAGTGGCGTCCCACCTAAATGCGGGCAGAGGTACAGCCTCTTTCCTGTATGAGCTGTACAGCGGTGTCATCCAATGGTTGGTAATGATATTACCTTGTGTGGTTTGGTGTTACCAATAGTCATCGGACTTTTCCAGACGAAAATAAGTTCTGCTGCTCCCGGCTGAATATTACTGTAATGCGGTGAGGGAGTCACTGGCCTGCTGGCGCGGTCAGAGTTAGCGTTCCACGTGTTTACAGTGGCGGGCTGCAGCACAAGGTGAACAAATATAAAGTAGCTCCTCGTTTTTTGTTAAAGTCCATAAATTAAGTCCATAGTCTTTCTGGCGATCCTACAGGCTTAACCAGACACGTTTCGAAGTTCTACAGACTTCTTCTTCATCCGCCAAGTGTGTCCTATATATGCCTGTACTCAGTGGCTCACAAAAGCCGAACTGGATCGCTAGTTGTTCCAAGGGCTGAAATAGTATAGTCCAATGTTTGATTGGCAAAAAGCAGCAATAGAAAGCCGATGGTCTGGGCTATATTACCGCAGGAAGGAGCTGGATGTTGTTAGGAACCATTCAATGTGAACTGGTTCCTACATCTAATATAGTGAAAATGGCGAACTACAGGTACCACTGAATAAGAAGTCTGTAGAACTTCAAAACTTGTCTGGGTAAGCATGTAGGATTGCCAGAAAGACTATGGACTTAATTTATGGACTTTAACAAAAAACGAGGAGCTACTCTATATTTGTTCACCTTGTGCTGCAGCCCGCCACTGTAAACACGTGGAACGCTAACTCTGACCGCGCCAGCAGGCCAGTGACTCCCTCACCGCATTACAGTGATATTCAGCCGGGAGCAGCAGAACTTATTTTAGTCTGGAAAAGTCTGAGGACTATTGTTAACACCAAACCACACAAGGTAATATCATTACCAACCATTGGATGACACCGCTGTACAGCTCATACAGGTAAGCGGCTGTACCTCTGCCCGCATTTAGGTGGGACGCCACGAGAACTGCTGAACTACCCGGTTAAGTGTCAGATACTTACCTTACCCCTATTACCGGGCTTCTCAACCTCTGTACTGTATGTCATCAAAGGAATACCACTATGAACAAAAAGGATTCATATTAATATAGGTTCCTTATTACAAACAAAAAGGACCAAAGCAGAGCTAGCATCATAACGATACTATATCGCATACTATTCATTTCTGCAGGACTGCCGCGGCTTTCCACGCTATTCATGTGCATATAGTTACTGAAGAACAACATCGGCACTAATACAAAATGGTTTGTTCTTTTTGAACATAGAACAGAATTCCTACCAAGTTACTTTTGTTTTTATATATATATATTTTTACATATTCTTTTAATTTCCCATACACACTTCTTATCTAATTTATTGGGAAATAACCCACTGCACCGTTTTTACTATTCGCACTCGGCAAGTATATATACTATATTATGACCGGATATTAGTAGGTCCCCTTACAACATATAACCAGCACAGCGATATTCTCCCTTAGCACAAAATTGGGCAATGCAAAGTAGACCCATCTGACTGTTATTTCATTGTCAGTTACTTGACTTACATATCAGGTCCAGTAAAGACCGGACATTAGAAGGTCCCTCTGACATACAGTTAACATAGTGATACTTGCCTTAGTGCAAATACGATATTCCAAACTAGATCTACTTTGCTCTGTTGCTATTCTATTGCTATTTACCGGACGTACATATTAGGTCTCGTTTTACTGGGTTTTATTCAAACATATATTACAAAATAACCCTTGTAACCGCTTCACCACCGGTTACTGAACACTTGACCTATTCTGTACCTGTACTGATACTGCTGCAGCGACACCATTATACTCTGATTTATTTTTTATTTTTTTTCGCTTTTCTCTGATTTACCTTGCAGTACTTCGACTCTTTATGTAATATGGTTGCTCTATTTTTTATTATCTATTTTTTTATTTTGATTTTAATAAGAAGCAATAAAATAACTTTTTATATATATCCATATCTCTATACACACTTTTTTGTTCCCACTGTGATTCTAGATTGAGAGTGCCGGTCTCCTCTATTTGAAATTGTCCTTGTTCTCCATTACTGTTGGGGTATCAGTATCCGGACCAGAGCACCCATGCCCATTAATATCTGTTGGTGAGCCACTTCAGCACAATATATATTTTCTCCTTAATATATATTTCTTGTTGGATGGAAAAAGGCCGACTCTACGCTTTAACCAGAAAACAATTAAAGAATGAAGTGCGTATATATTTTTCTTATAGAACTGAAATACGAGCCTATACTCGTTCAACAGAAATAACTGCAACAGTGAAATGCGTATATATTTTTCTTTTTTGACTGTATTAGGCCCCTATAACCTTTCACCAGAAATAACTGCACAAGTGAGCCGAGAATATATATTTCTTGTTGGACGGAAAAAGGCCACTATACGCTTTAACCAGAAAACAATTAAAAAGTGAAGTGTGTATATATTTTTCTTGTAGTACTGAAATATGAGCCTATATGCTTTAAACAGAAATAACTGCAACAGTGCTGTGCATATATATTTTTCTTTTTTTAATGAAATAAGCTCCTATATGCTTTCAACAGAAATCACTGCTACAGTGCAGTGCATTTAAATGTTTCGTGTATTACTAACATACCACCCTATACTCTTTCACCAGAAATGACTGCAAATGATTTTAGCGTAAATAACAACAAAAGTGACCTGCGTATATATTTATCTTTTTCCACAGATAAAAGCCACTAAAGGCTTTTGAACATAGCACTTGCATCCTAATAACTTATTGCTGGAATGACAGAGCTGTATTATGAGACTATCTGGATCCCCAAGTAATGTTTCCATGCACCTGTAAATCGCTTTTTTTTTTCACAATAATGATTTTTGTATGACTCTCTCTAGCATCTGCACTCGTCTCTCCCTGCCTGTAAAATGATTCCTCTCACTATCCTTTCCCTGCACTAGCAAATTGCTTCTTTCCTTTTTTTTTTAACAATTTGTTTTTATTTCAGTACGATTGTGAATAACAGAATCTAAGATGGCCACCGTATTTATAGGGCTGTGACATCACCGGGCTGGCTGGCTGCTGTCAAGGATGGAAAACAGTTAGCAGGAACTGATAAATAACGACAGACTGGCTTGATCCCAAACTAAGGAAAATATAGGAGGGCCCTTTAAATCCCTAAGAACTCTCCCAAACTGCTATGCACATGTACAGTCCCCGGTGGTAGACCAATACCTGCCCTCGTACCTATAACTGAGTGACATCTGAATTCCCTATAGTAGTGAGGGGAACGGCCACTGGCTCCCTGCACAGAATACGGAGGGAGTAAGGGTCACCTAGAATCAAGCCAGCAAAAAAAACACAAAGTAAACGGAATGCACTTATCTTAGAGCAAAACAACTGCAGCCTCCAGCAGCACACACTTCATCCAGGAAGTAATATAAACCGCAAGAAGAAACAGTATGGGAGGAAATATAAAGCAAGCCAATTAATCAAGATAAGAGGCAGATGAGGGAGAGAAAGGAACTGAGCAATGTGAAACCAAAACAAAGAATGTCATACACAAGACAGGGAGGAACCTCTGACCGACCATCTCCCAGAACCGGCGGTGACAGTACCCCCCCTTCTACGGTTGGACTCCGGACACTCAGGACCGACCTTCTCAGGATGAGACCGATGGAAAGCCCTGATGAGACAAGTGGCCTTAATGTCCGCCAGTGGGACCCACATCCTCAGGACCATAACCCTCCCAATGAATGAGGTACTGAAGAGAACCGAGGATAATGCGGGAATCCCCAATCCTGGAGACCTGAAATTCAAGATTACCATCGACTAAAATCGGGGGAGGAGGCAAAGAGGAAGGAACAGTAGGTTGGACATAAGGTTTCAGTAGGGACTTGTGAAAAACATTATGGATCTTCCAAATTTGAGGAAGATCAAGACGGAAAGCAACGGGATTGATGACGGATAAGATCTTGTAAGGCCCAATAAACCTAGGACCCAACTTCCAAGAGGGAACCTTCAGTGATATTCTTTGTAGACAACCATACCAGATTACCCACATTCAGGTCCGGACCAGGCACACGTCTGTTATCTGCCACACGCTTATATCTTTCACTCATCTTCTTTAGATTACCCTGAATCTTTTGCCAAATAAGTGACAAGGACAAGGAAAATCTCTCCTCATCAGGTAAACCAGAAGACCCCTCTCCAGAGAATGTCCCAAACTGTGGATGAAACCCATATGCACCAAAAATGGTGATTTATCAGAAGAGTCCTGACTACGGTTATTTAAAGCAAACTCAGCAAGGGACAAAAGAGAACACCAATTCTCCTGATTCTCCGCAACAAAACAGCGCAGATATGTCTCCAGATTCTGATTGATGCGTTCGGTCTGACCATTCGACTGTGGGTGAAAAGCAGAAGAAAACGACAACCGAACCCCCAAGCGAGAACAGAAGGCCTTCCAGAATCTGGAAACAAATTGCGTGCCCCTATCAGAAACGATGTCTGAAGGAATGCCATGTAATTTAACAATGTGATCAACAAACGCTTGCGCCAGCGTCTTAGCATTGGGTAACCCAGGAAAAGGAATAAAATGCGCCATTTTGCTAAAACGGTCCACTACCAACAGAATCCCAGTCTTCCCCGAGGAGAGAGGCAAGTCCGTAATGAAGTCCATGGACAGATGCGTCCAAGGACGGGAAGGTATGGGTAACGGGAGGAGAGATCCCGATGGCTGTGAATGAGGGACCTTGGCACGAGCGCAAGTCTCGCGGGCTGCCACAAACCCCTCAACCGTATTACGAAGAGCTGGCCACCAGAATCTGCGAGCAATGAGATCCACTGTGGCTCTACTCCCCGGGTGCCCAGCAAGAACACTGTCGTGGTGCTCCTTAAAAACTTTATGTTGCAAAGCGAGCGGCACAAATAACCTCCCAGGAGGACACAGATTAGGTGCCTCTGCCTGGGCTGCCTGAACCTCTGCCTCCAAATCAGGATAAAGAGCAGAGACGACCACCCCATCAGCCAAAATGGGACCTGGGTCCTCAAAGTTCCCCCCTCCGGGAAAACAACGTGACAGGGCATCCGCCTTCACATTTTTAACCCCAGGGCGGAACATAACAACAAAATTAAACCTAAAAAAGAACAAGGACCATCTGGCCTGTCTCGGGTTCAGACGCTTGGCTGATTCCAAATAGGCCAGATTCTTATGGTCGGTAAATACGGTAATTGGGCGTCTAGCTCCCTCCAACCAATGACGCCATTCCTCAATAGCCAATTTGATGGCCAACATTTCCCTATTTCCCACATCATAATTTCTCTCTGCGGCGGAGAGCTTTTTTGAGAAAAAGGCACACGGTTGCCATTTAGCCGGAGAGGGACCCTGAGATAAGACCGCGCCCACCCCCACCTCAGAGGCATCCACCTCAACGATAAAAGGTTGCACACACTTCATCCAGGAAGTAATATAAACTGCAAGGAGAAACAGTATGGGAGGGAATATAAAGCAAGCCAATTAATCAAGATAAGAGGCAGCTGAGGGAGAGAAAGGAACTGAGCAATGTGAAACCAAAACAAAGAATGTCATACACAAGACAGGGAGGAACCTCTGACCGACCGTCTCCCAGAACCGGTGGTGACAGCTGCTGAATGGCTGCATGCATGGCATTTTGGGTAATCCCACCTTCCCAGACTTCCTTGCCCCATGTCCTTACACATATAGGGGCAAGCATATATGTCCTTACCATTGTAGCTGCCATGTTAGGAAAAATAACAATTCATTACCACGAAGTGCGAGGAAATTCGCATTCGTTCGATTCACTCATCTCTATATCTTATAATATATGTAAATATATCATGGCTAAAAACATCAGTAGTAGTTTCCCACATATTATGCATTCATATATATCAGAAGTTTGATTTTATCTATATAGTCTTTTTTTTTTTTGTGATTACACATTTATTTTGAGCCATACATTTTTTACAATTACAAAAAAAAATATTAAATATATTAATTTAGCCTCTCTTTCTGAAACGTTTCTGCCGTGATGTGAACTCAAAACCTTCTACATTAGAGCCAAGAACTTAACCACTACACTATGCAGCTATATGTTAACTTGCAATGAAATATAAAATGCTACTTCTGCTGTATAGAGATACTTACTACATAACAAACTACTATGAGGTTTCTGACACAGCTTATCATTCAGCTTTATAACTGAGTGGTTAAGGTCCTTGCCTCTAATGTAGAAGGTTGTGAATTCAAATCCCGGCAGAAACTTTTCATAAATAGGTGCTAAATTAGATTTAAATACACTGGGTGTCCCCAAGCACTGACTCCATATATGGACATAGCTATATATGGAGTCAGAGCATGGACTCCCAGGCCACGGACTCACACTGGGGGTTTCCCACACTGTACAGCGATCTTCTGCAGGGGGTGCCTGGTTTAATGCTTGGGTTCTCCCATTGACTTCCATTGTGCTTGGGTGCTCTGTAGAGCACCCGAGCATCCCAAAGTGTCTACTCGAGCACTTTGGTGCTCGATCAACACTAGTCGGGACATTTTGGCATACAAAAAACAGAAGCTACCATCCGCTGAAGATTTTATTGGGTTGGAATGAGAAAAGATATTGAAAATTGGTTTTGAAAATATTCTACTTGTGCCATTGGAAGAAGTGAGAGACATGACCAAAGAGCACCGTTGCAACCCATTGTAAGCTAAACACCTCTAGAAATAGTGGCCATTGATCACTTAAAGCTAAAACCAAGACATTCAGGATATACCTATGTCATGACAATAATTGACCACTACAAAAATGTAGTAGTAGCTGTACCTATTAAACACTTGACAGCCAAAACCACCGCAAATGTTTTCTGGAAGAATTTCCTGTTGCCCTATGGATACCCTGAAAAGATTCTTACAGATCAAGGATCCGCCTTTGAATCCCAGCTCTTCACTTCACAATTGTCAGAAGATGAGAAAAACAGCTTACCATCCTCAGAGTAACGGACTGTGAGAAAATGAAGCAAACCTTAATTGAAATGTTAAGAGCTGTACCACCTGCTAAAAGAACTGATTGGCCAACTCTACTACCTCAACAATACAATCCATTGTTCTACTGTATACACCCCATATTACCTTATGTTTGGCCATCAAGGCAGATTATCTGCAGATCTCACCTTGGATGTACAAGTTCCAGATTCCATCAATCCGTTACCACAAACAGATTGGGTGAGTGAACATCAAAAATGCCTAGCTGATGCCCAAGAGATTGTCCAGATCCGCATGGCGAATGCACACCAAAGCAACAGAAAGACTATGATCAGTCTGCAGAAACAGAAACCTTAAAAATTTGTAACCATGTTTGGCTTAAAAATAATCATCGCACTAGTAAGTTGGATAGCAAATGGGAAAGAGAACCCTACACCAAAAACAGCTATTCCTAATCCTGAGACTGATATCTACTAAATCACCAAAGAGAACAGAGCACCACAAATAGTGCATCGCAACCGTCTCAAGCTGTGTTTAAAATAAGTGGTCCAAGAAGAAGCTCCAACCACAGAACAATCGTCTGAAAAGTCACCTGATCCAGTGGAACCAACACAGTCTATTGGAAAACTATTATTAGACTCAGATCCCCTACACTGGTTCCTTACACCGTGCCTTAACTTTCTTGTTCCTGCCAAGACTAATACAACCCCACTTCAGTCAGAAGAACTACCTAGTAAAGAACACAAGGGACCCTGCCTCCATGGCACCTTAATACCACACCACCAAGGGCACCTCAACCACCATCTATCGGGAGTCCCTGGACAACAGATTGTGCTCCGAAGGAACTGGTGCTGTACTTCCATTCAGTGCACGCCGACCCAGGGAACACTGCTAACCATGAGTAAAACTGCTACTATCCTATTGGCCCACCATAACTCACACATATTGCCCCTGCGGCCCAGTCGTTGCACTTCTCCTGCTCCCTCTTCTGCTGTGGTCTCGGCCTCTTCCTTCCCCCTCTGGAGCGACAGGGGCACCCACCTGCTACTCCGTAAACAGACGATCTGGCAGCCACACCACTGTCACTGTCACCCAGCATGTCCACACTGTCCCATGGAAGCATTCAGATGTGCATCCCACAAACACTGGAGAGAGAGAGTAAGTAGCACCCTACCCACCAGCAAGCCCTGTCCCTGAATGCCAGCATTTTAAAACTGATGGCCTTTGAAATGCTGCCATTCTGTCTGGTGGAGACAGACAGTTTTAAAAATGTCCCACTTTACATGGTTTTCAGCCATTCTAGATTTCTTTTTCCTCTGAACCCATGATCCCTCCCTGCTTCTTGCTTGTGGGCCAGTGAGAAGACTGCAATGTCTTTGTCTGAGCTTAGCAACATCCCTAGCAAACAGTAGGAAAGTTGCCTACTAGTATTGATCGAGCACCAAAGTGCTCAGGTGCCATGGTGCTCAAGTAGAACACTTTTCCCGAGCACAATGGAAGTACCCAAACATTAAACCAGGCACCCCCTGCTCTGAAAAGGAGAGGGTGCCGGGTCCCACTGAGGTCTATACAGAAGATCGTTGTACACTAAGGGAATCCCCCAGTGTGCGTCCACGGCTTAGGAGTCCCTGCTCTGAATCTATATATATAGCTATGTCCATATATATAGTCAGTGCTTGGGAACACTCAGTGTATTCAAAACTAATTTAGCCTCTATTTTTGAAACGTTTCTGCCGAGATTTGAACTCACAACCTTCTACATTAGAGGAAAGGAATGGGATCTTAATCACTCAGCTATGAAGCTGAACAATAAGCTGTGTCAGAAAAACCTTGTAGTGGTTAAGGTTCTTGGCTCTAATGTAAAAGGTTGCGAGTTCAAATCCCGGCAGAAACGTGTCAGAAATAGAGGCTAAATTAAATTTATATTTTTAATATTTTTTTTGTAATTGTAAAAAATGTATGGCACATAATAAATGTGTAATCACAAAATATTTATATATATATATATATATATATATATATATATATATAAAATTAAACTTCTGATATATATGAATGCATTATTATAATATGTGGGAAACTACCACTGATTTGTTTAACCATAATACATTTACATATATTATAATATATTATATATTCTAAATATATAATATATGTGAATATATTATTGCTATGCCATACATTTTTTACAATTACTAAAAAATATATAAATTAAATTTAGCCTCTATTTCTGAAAAGTTTCTGCTGGGATTTTAACTCACAACCTTCTACATTACAGCCAAGAACCTTAACCGCTATGCTATACAGCTATACATTAACCTGCAGTGAAATATAAAATGATACTTCTGCTGTATAGCAATACTTAATACATATCTAACACAATTTATCATTCAGCTTTATAGCTGAATGGTTAAGGTCCTTGCCTCTAATGCAGAAGGTTATGAGGTCAAATCCTGGCAGAAACTTTTCCGAAATAGAGGCTACATTAGATTTAAATACACTGACTCCAGCATCGCGCTCGAGCACACACGGTATTCGGACGAACACCACAATGTGCCGAGCATCGTGATGCTCGAGTTGAACACCAGTTCGGCCGAGCATGCTCGCTCAACACTATTGCCTACCCCTTACTATATAAGAACCTCCCCAGCATCCTTTTCTGTATTTTTTTTTTTCAGTTCTGAGAGAGACAGAAGTGTCATTGCTGTGCTCTGTGCTTTGCTGTGTCATAATACAAATACATTAGATAGTTAGTTAGCTTATAAATATATATATATATATATATATATATATATATATATATTGTGGTAAGGTGCAAGGTGTCATATGCGATGGCAGGTACGTGTCACCGAGGTTGCTGGCCTCGGTGAGGTGAGAGCCGGGTTTTTGTCTGCAGCAGCTAGTGCTGTTTGATTCTTTTAAATAGCATGGCTGCAAAGCCGATCCGGGCCGGCTCTTACTGGGAGCAGCTAAAGAGTAGGGTGGGTGGCTGCTCCCCACGGTCCAGTCCGAGTTTTGGGCTGGATATAAAACACAGCCATCAGCTGTGTCTGGGTGGGTGATTATCCTGGAGCCTGCAAACAGGGCTGAGGAATTCTCTGTCCTGGAGGAAGGAGCTCAGCAAGGAGGTGTTGCCCTGCGACCTGAGGGTGGAATCGCCTGTGGCTGAACCGACTGCTAGGAGTGAACCCGCACTTAAACCACCCAAGGTGACTGGACCCTGTGTTGGCCTGTTTTTGGTTTTGCCACATGATTTCTGTTGTGTGTGAACTGTCACCAAGAGACTGTTTTTATTTCTGGTGTGCAAGTGTGAATAAAACACTGTTTGATGCACAATCTGGACTCCTGGTTTTGCCTCTAAACTGCACCCGCACCGCTGTCTATCAGAGCGACTCCCCACATTTGGTGGAGGATGCGGGCATGCGCAGTGAGGCTGGCGTGAACGCCGAACTTTGTTTTTGCTGAGCAAAAGTGGATGTCCTATATTAGGCCGGCAAAGTTACAGCCTGTGATCCCTGACAAAATGGAGGCGGTTGTAAAAGCCCTTGTGGAGGCTAACTTGCAGCAGCGGGAGGCCAACAAGCAGCAGCAGGAGACCAACCAGCTACTACTTCA
Source organism: Bufotes viridis (assembly GCA_033119425.1). Classification (NCBI taxonomy): domain Eukaryota; kingdom Metazoa; phylum Chordata; class Amphibia; order Anura; family Bufonidae; genus Bufotes; species Bufotes viridis. The sequence continues at coordinate 3,380,625 of CM065598.1, read as the reverse complement.
GCAGGTGATGGCTTTACAAGCTGCAGGAGCGTCCCACCATGTCCATGATGCCCGGAAAGCGGTCCGTGCGGCGATCCCAAAAATGACCCCCTCGGACGACGTTGAGACCTATCTGGCGGTCTTTGAAAAGGTGGCCGTGAGGGAAAAGTTACCCCGTGACCAGTGGGCAGAGGTCGTCGCTCCGTTCCTGGCGTCTGGACCCCAGCAAGTATTTTTTGACCTCCCAGGTGACCAAGCAGCTGACTACCCGACTTTGAAAGGTGAGATCCTGGCAAGACTGGGGGTGAATGTTTTGGTCCGGGCCCAGCGGGTGCATCAGTGGGAGTTTAACCCGGCTGAACCCGCCAGGCCACAATACTATGACTTGCTACAACGGTTGCAAAAATGGCTGCAGCCAGACATACTGACTCCCACTGCTATGCTCGACCGTCTGTTAGCCGATGTCTTCTGGAGGGCCTTGCCTTACCCTCTCCAGCACTGGATCGGCCAGGTATCGCCCACCAATGCCCTGGAGATGGTCGACCTGGTGGAGCGGTACGAGGCCACCAGAAACCTGCAGGGGAGTCTTGCTGGGAAGGGGTCAGTCAAACCCCGGAGGCCTCTGCCCCAGTTCCGACGTCCGGCGACAGAGCGGCCTGCACGGAATATACCCCTGCGAGTCCGCCTCCCGTGGTATGCTGGAGGTGTCAGGAGCCAGGCCACATCAGGGCCGACTGTCCACATCGGGATGAGCCGATGGAGGTGAACTACGGGGTCGCCACTCCTTGTATGCACGGAAGTTGTGCGCAACTGGCACCCGTGAGGTGCAAGACCATAACCACCTGTGTCAGGTAGAGGTGGGAGATTCGCTGGCGGTGGCTCTGCTGGACTCCGGGAGTTTAGTCTCCCTGGTAAGGGCTGCCCTTGTACGGCCTGTGGAGTATACTGGCCGTAAAGTCGGGTCCTGTGCATCCACGGAGACCTGAAAGACTACCCCACTGCACTAGTGACTTTTTCCACAGCGGCTGGTAGGTGGACCCACGAGGTGGCTGTCGCTACTAAACTCCCACACGAACTAATACTTGGGAGGGACTTCCCGGTTTTCCGGCGCTGTGGCCGGCAATAAAGGTATCTGAGGGACCCGAGACAGGGGTGACCCTAGTAGAGTGGCCTGATACCGCTGGAAGGCCAGAACCCTGGGAGCCCGAGTCTGAAGGGCCGGCGGTAGGGGTGACCACTGCTCCAGCGGTAGAGGGGAGACAACCCCACTGAGTGTAATGGTGGGAGACACGGAGGACTTGCCACCGGGACCTGAGTTGGCAGACCTCAATGTCTCCGGGAAAATTTTGGGACCGCACAACACCGGGACCAAACCCTAACCAGGGCCTGGGAGAATGTGCTGGAAATTGATGGTAAACCCCAGAAACCAGGGGCTGAATTAATGTTCCCACGATTTATTGTTCTACAGGATATGTTGTATCGGGTGAACCAAGTCCGAGGTGAACCTGTTGAACAGTTGGTGGTGCCCACAGCGTATCGCAAGCTTGTCATGGAGCTTGCCCACCAACATGTTCTTGGGGGACACCTGGGGTGGCAGAAAACCCAGGACCGCATACTGCAGCGGTTTTATTGGCCCAGTGTGTTCAAGGAGATAGAAAATTATTGTAAGTCCTGTCCAACCTGTCAGATAACTAGCCCCCAGCCTCATTTCCGTAGTCCTCTGGTACCTCTGCCAATTATTGAAGTACCGTTTGAGCGAATCGCTATGGATTTAATTGGGCCTGTACCAAAGTCTGCCAGGGGCCACCAACACATTCTGGTAGTTCTCGACTATGCCACTCGGTATCCGGAGGCGGTGCCTCTGCGACATACCTCAGCTAGGCTCATTGCCAAAGAGTTAATGGAGATGTTTTCCCGTGTGGGCCTGCCAAAAGAGGTTCTAACAGACCAAGGGACCCCTTTTATGTCCAAAGTAATGAAGGAACTGTGTAAATTGTTGCGTATAAAGCAGTTACGGACGTCCGTTTACCATCCGCAAACAGACGGTCTTGTTGGAGAGGTTTAACCAAACTCTAAAAAATATGTTAAAAAGGGTGGTGTCTAGAGATGGGAAGGACTGGGACCTGCTTCTGCCCTATCTCATGTTCGCAGTGCGAGAGGTACCCCAGGCCTCTACTGGGTTCTCGCCCTTCGAACTGCTTTATGGCAGACACCCTCGGGGCCTGTTGGATATCGCCAAGGAAGCATGGGAACAACAGCCTGTCCCCCACAAAAGTGTCATTGAGTATGTCACCCAGATGCAGGAACGGATAGAAAGGGTGTTGCCGCTGGTCCGGGAGCATATGGAGGCAGCGCAACAAGCCCAGAGTAGGGTGTATAATCGTCAGGCTCGGGTACGGGGCTTCCATCCGGGAGATCGGGTTTTGGTTCTGGTACCCACCCTTGACAGCAAATTCCTAGCTAGGTGGCAGGGCCCCTATCAGGTGATCGAGAAGGTAGGGGAAGTAAATTACAAAGTACACCAGCCAGGGCGGCGCAAGCTGGAGCAGGTGTACCACGTGAATTTACTTAAGCCGTGGAAAGATAGGGACACAGCCGACGACCACAGCCCCCGGCCAGGGCTTCTAGGTGAAAAGGGTCCAGCCCCACAGTTCGAGGCCTGTGAAGCAGTAACCACGGTAAAAATTGCAGACAGCCTGTCTTCCAAACAAGTTCAGGAAGTCAGGGAGTTCATCAGTCGGAACACGGATGTGTTCTCGGACCTCCCTGGCCGCACGTCTCTCATCCAACATGACATCGTCACTGAGCCTCAGGCCAAGATCCGGTTAAAACCATACCGGGTACCCGAGGCTCGGCGACGGGCCATCGCGGAGGAAGTGCAAGTAATGTTGAAGCTCGATGTCATTGAGGAGTCGAAAAGTGAGTGGGCCAGTCCCATAGTCCTGATACCCAAGCCGGATGGGACGTTGCGGTTCTGCAACGATTTTCGCAAATTAAATGAAGTGTCCAAGTTTGACGCGTATCCCATGCCCCGAGTAGACGAGCTGGTTGAAAGTTTAGGACAAGCCCGTTATTTTTCTGTGCTGGACCTCACTAAAGGGTACTGGCAGGTACCCTTAACGGAGTCGGCTAAGGAAAAACCGCATTTGTTACCCCGCAGGGCCTGTATCACTACAAGGTGTTACCCTTTGGCCTGCATGGCGCCACCGCCACTTTCCAAAGGTTAATGGACATAGTGCTGCGACCACATCGTCGGTACGCCTCGGCCTACTTAGATGATGTAGTCATCCACAGCACCGACTGGGAAAGCCATTTACCCAAGGTGCAGGCGGTAGTGGATGCCCTGAGGAAAGCCGGACTGACCGCTAACCCAAGGAAGTGCTCCATAGGGTTAGAGGAGACAAAATATCTGGGATATATAATTGGGCGGGGAGTCATCAAACCTCAGGTAACTAAGGTAGAGGCCATTCGTAACTGGCCCCGACCGGTCACCACCAGGCAGGTAAAGTCGTTCCTGGGGATTGTAGGTTACTACATGAGGTTTGTGCCCCACTTTGCCACAATAGCAGCGCCATTAACAGACCTGTTGAAGGGGCGAAAGTCTGGGAGGGTTAGCTGGAGTGAGAAGGCGGAGGAGGCTTTCTCCGCGTTGAAGTCGGCCCTGTGTGGGTCCCCGGTTTTGGTGACACCCGACTTCAACAAGGAGTTTGTCGTACAGACCGACGCCTCGGAGGTAGGCCTCGGTGCGGTACTGTCGCAGGAGGTCAACGGGGAAGAACATCCCGTTGTCTTCCTGAGCCGTAAGCTCAGTCCCGCCGAGTCCAGATATAGTATAGTGGAGCGGGAGTGCCTGGCTATTAAGTGGGCACTCGAATCTCTCCGCTACTACCTGTTAGGAGGAGGTTCCGTCTGGTGACCGACCATTCCCCCTCAAATGGATGAGTCAGGCCAAGGAGAGGAATGCTCGGGTCACCAGGTGGTTCCTATCTCTTCAAAATTTCAAGTTTTCCGTGGAACACAGGGCAGGCCGCTTGCAGGGCAACGCAGATGCCCTGTCCCGCGTCCACTGCCTCACGTGTGTTCACCCCTCAGGGTTGAACAAAGGGGGGTATGTGGTAAGGTGCAAGGTGTCATATGCGATGGCAGGTACGTGTCACCGAGGTTGCTGGCCTCGGTGAGGTGAGAGCCGGGTTTTTGTCTGCAGCAGCTAGTGCTGTTTGATTCTTTTAAATAGCATGGCTGCAAAGCCGATCCGGGCCGGCTCTTACTGGGAGCAGCTAAAGAGTAGGGTGGGTGGCTGCTCCCCACGGTCCAGTCCGAGTTTTGGGCTGGATATAAAACACAGCCATCAGCTGTGTCTGAGGTGATTATCCTGGAGCCTGCTAACAGGGCTGAGGAGTTCTCTGTGCTGGAGGACGGAGCTCAGCAAGGTGGTGTTTCCCTGCAACCTGAAGGAGGAATCGCCTGCGGCTGAACCGACTGCTAGGAGTGAACCCGCACTTAAACCACCCAAGGTGACTGGACCCTGTGTTGGCCTGTTTTTGGTTTTGCCACATGATTTCTGTTGTGTGTGAACTGTCACCAAGAGACTGTTTTTATTTCTGGTGTGCAAGTGTGAATAAAACACTGTTTGATGCACAATCTGGACTCCTTGTTTTGCCTCTAAACTGCACCCGCACCGCTGTCTATCAGAGCGACTCCCCACAATATATATATATATATTACAGATAGGTAGTGGGAGATAGTCAGTGTAGGTTAGATTGTGATATAGTGGGCAGTATCTGCTGACTCTCCTCCAGAAGCTCATCCTAGCTGAAAAGTGGAGCAAGAGCATACAATAATTCTTGAGCAGAAAGAACCGAAAATGAAAGAGGCAGGACAGGTGCTGGCACAGAGCTTGTTTCTGAGCCATGGTCAACTAAGCATGGTGTCAGAGGAACCCACCGACTCCTGGCTGGTAGTGTCTGATTTTTACTTGAGATGAAATTGAAGACCAAGTCAAACATTAAAGGACAGCTGGGTTGCTGGTCATAACAAACCGCTGGATGACACTGGCAGCTCTGGCCTTCCGCTGTGACTGCTGCTAATAAACCCTCTTCTTCTGCTGCTACTTCTGCCTGCTCCAGAAACATTTTGGCCACTGCCCATTCCCTTAGAAGGGCCTATCACCTGTCTGTCGGATATACTGTACTGTAACTGTAAGAGTAAAAGAGCAGTGGTGTCAGGCCACAATTTCACCCCCAAACAAGGATGAATGGATGTACTTAAAAATACACACCCCAAAACTTGTTGTATCAGACCGCAATTTTACCCCAGGATCAAGGATGGATGGATGCACTTGTAAATAACAAAAAGACCCCAAAACTTGTTGTTTCAGACCGCAATTTCACCCCAGGATCAAGGATGGATGCATTTGTAAATAACAAAAGGACCCCAAAACTTGCTGTTTCAGACCGCAATTTCACCCCAAAATCAAGGATGGATTGATGTACTTATAGATAACAAAAAGACCCCAAAACTTGTTGTATCAGACCGCAATTTCACCCCAGAATCAAGGATGCATGGATGTACGGTACTTATGGATAACAAAAAAAAAAAAAACATATTGTATTAGAACTTAATTTCACCCCAGAAATAAGAATGAATGGATGTGCTTATATACAGTATAAAATAAAAAATACCCCAAAACTTGCTGTATCATACCACAATTTTACCCTAGAATCAAGGATGAATGGATGTACTTATAGGTAAAACATTTAAAAAAAAACACCCCAAAGCTTGCAGTATTAGGCCGCAATTTCACACCAATTCCGCAATTAGGGATTGACGGATATACTTATGTATAATACAACTTGAGCGATCCTAAAATATGTAGTATCAAGCCGCAATTTCACCCCAATTAGACAATCTAGGATAACCTGATTAGATTATATATAAAACACCCCAAATTCTGTAGTATGAGACCCCAGTTCCACCCCAATAACAAAATCAAGGATTGCTGGAATTACTGATGTATCAAATAATGCAAACAGCCTACAAACTGTAGTATTAGACCACTTTTTCTATCCCCAATTAGCACAGCAGGTTTAATAGAATAGCTCTTATTACCCTGGCTTTACACTGTGCAATTGGCCCCTGCTCTCTTCCTATAGTGTGGATAATGCCTACCTATTATATCCCTACACTAACAATAATCTTTCCCTGAACTGCTCAATAGTGATGAGCGGCAGGTGCCATATTCGATTTCGACGAAATTCGCGAATATTCGAAAGAATATTCGTTTCATATTCGTCTAAATCGAATATTCATCATTATTCTAGTTATCGCGATTAATATGCGATTTAAATAATCGCGTATTGCGATTTCAACTTAGGCTACTTTCCTATTGGTTTCATATCTAGAATTATAGCGAAGATGACGAATATGACGAATGTATTCGTCATATTCCTCAAAACGAAGATAACGAAGTATTCTACATCTTCGTTTTAGCAACCTATTCGTCAACTTCGCTAATTCTAGCAATCAAATAGGAAGGTTGACTATAGAGACAACTGTGTTTAATTCGCTATGCGATTATATAATTTTTTTTTTAATAAATAGAATAATTATAATAATTATCAAGTAATATAATTATTCTATTAAAAAAAAAAAAAAAATCGCATAGCGAATTTAACACAGCTGTCTCTATAGTCAACCTTCCTATTTGATTGCTAGAATTAGCGAAGTTGACGAATAGGTTGCTAAAACGAAGATGTAGAATACTTTGTTATCTTCGTTTTGAGGAATATGACGAATACATTCGTCATATTCGCTAATACTACCAAGCCAACCATAGTAAACCAGGTCTAAGTAGAAATCGCAATGCGATTAATTCAAGTTATATTAATCGCATTGCGATTTCAACTTAGAGCTGGGTTTATAATGGGTCAGCTTGCTAGAAATAACGAAGTTAACGAATATGGAATATAGCAGCAGTGCTAAGTTGAAATCGCAATGCGATTAATTTAACTTGAAGTAATCGCATTGCGATTTCAACTTAGCACTGCTAGTGCTATATTCCATATTCGTTAATTCTAGCCTATGTAAGATAGCAGTGCTAAGTTTTAATCGCAATGCGATTCATTTAACTTGAATTAATCGCATTGCGATTTCAACGTAATTCCTCAAATCCGACAGTACATTTTAGTATATGGAGACGTTCCCATGGTGATGGGGACGCTCCATGAGCATGGAAGTCGGCAGAAGCGGCAACGGGCACTGACTAGAGCAGCCAGGAAGCCAGGAATCCTCAGGACAGGTAAGAACTACTTTTGGGAAGTGGGAAAGAAAAAAATATAACAAAAAAAAAACAAAAAAAACGAATATTCGAAATAGCGAATTTATAACGCTATATTCGAAATATTCGCGAATTAGCAAAGTGCCGATATTCGCTAAAAAAATTTGCTATTCGAATATTCGCGCTCAACACTACTGCTCAATAGTTATTTTTGGTAATGAAGTATTTCCTAATGACTGTCTCTAGTGCCTGTACCATCTCTCTATGCACTAAGTTCACTGGAAAATGGCAGAAATCGGGCATGAGGAGGCTTTTTATAGGGCTGTGACATCATAGGGGCTGGCTATCTGCTGTTTTGCTGTCTGCATGGCATTATGGGTGCTCCCTCATTTACGGGCTTCTTACTTCCTTTTTCTAACATGTACAGCAGCCATTATAGAAAAAATGCGCAATGAAATTCGAATTCGGGATGAATCCTATTTTTCCGGAAATGCGGATCGAATTTCACTTTGTCACTTGATTCGCTAAGGCCTCATGCACATGACCGTTGTTTGTTTCCACGTCCATTCCGTTTTTTTTCACGTATAGGATGCTTCCTCATTCATTTCAATGGGTCTGTCAAAAAATGGGGACCTTTTTTGTTCCGCATCTGTGGTCCGTGTTTACATTCCGTCAAAAAAATAGAGCATGTCCTATTTTTTTCACAATATAGCAATAACAAATGACAAAACAGGTGCACACTGCGGTCTTACTAAGCCCTCAAACTGATGTTAAAATTGAGAGGTTAGTCAACATGTCCTACAGTGGAGCACATGTCTTAAGCCCAAGCACCACAGCAAGGTCTCTGAAGTAGCTCGGGACCTAACACTCACCTATCTGTGCCATATGGGCAATACCAGCAATATCCTCAGTTACCTCCAGCATGTAGCCATGCCTGCAATGGGAGAAGGGAGAAGGCTGTGAGCCCCACCCAAGACTGGCTGGTATGGCCCAGGCTTCACAGGTGCACCTAAATATAGCCTGTGGATGGAAAACAGGCTACATTTACATGGGAGTTTATACACCTCCAAACAATTATATATACACAAACCAACTGAAAGGTGGCATGAAGCAGGATATGCTCAACCCAAAAATGCAGTTGTGCATATATATACAGGGGAGCAGATCCTGCACTTGTGGCCTGTTGCTAATGGCGACCCCTAGCAAAAATGCAGACAGTGGAGGATGTCCGCAGCAGACCACAAGTACCACAATAGACATCCTACACAAAATGGCAATAGTGTGGATGGGATAAATAAGGAGGTAACTGAGGAGTCTGCTGCGAGTTAACCTAATACATTCCTGTAATTTTGCCCACTGGCCCCTGATATTGCCCATATGGCACATGTAGGTGAGTGTCAGGTCCTGAGCTACTTGAGAGACCTTGGTGTGGTGCTCGGGCTTAAGACATGTCCTCCACTGTAGGATATGTTTACTAACCTCTCAATTTTAACATCAGTTTGAGGTCTTAGTAAGACCGCAGTGTGCACCTATTTTGTCATTTGTTATTGCTATATTGTTATATTATTTATCCCATCCACACTATTGCCATTTTGTGTAGGATGTCTATTGTGGTACTTGTGGTCCGCTGCGGGCATCCTCAACTGTATGCATTTTTGCTGGGGATCGCCATTAGCAACGGGCCACAAGTGCAGGATCTGCTCCCCTGTATATATATGCACAACTGCATTTATGGGTTGAGCATATCCTGCTTCATGCCACCTATTTTTTTCCAGTTTGAGGACAATGATAGACATTATTACAATGGATCTGCCAAAAAAACGGATCCCCCCCAAAAATGGTCCGTCATCCGTTTTTTTTGGCGGACGCAAAACACATACGGTCATGTGCATGAGGCCTTATCTCTAGTTGGCAGGCAACATCATGGTAGCCAGGCCGGCAGACAGTAAGATTGCAAGATGGGACACCGTCAGCAAGGCCAGATCTACTTATCTACCTCAGCCGAAGGAGTGTGAAAATCCTGCCTAATCCAGGCTTGGTTCATTTTAACTAGTGATGGGCCATATTCGTATTTGCGATATTTTGAGATTTTTTTTAAGAATATTTGTTATATTCGTGAATATTCACGAATATTCTAAAAAAACGAATATATAGCACTATAGCGAATATATTCGTTTTTTTGAATATTCTTTTTTTTTCTCAATCTCTAACCTTGCTGCACTTCTACATACTCCTCCCCGACAAGCATCCCCGTCACTATGGGAACGCCTGAGGGTTAGAATATACTGTCGGACTTGAGTTTTGACGAACTCAGTGAGATCGTGAAATCCCAGATCCGATGGTATATTCTAACTCCCTGGCGTTCCCATGGTGACTGGGACGCTTGTCAGGGAGGAGTATGCGAATATTTTTCAACTGCCGCTCAACACCATCACTACTGAATCACTACTCAGCTATGACATGTCTGGGCTGCCTTTCCTATTCTGTAATATGGGGAAAAGGCACCACAGTTGCTGTAATTGTAAGATGATTCAAGTTTATAATATACTGGCCCCCTGCTGTCAGAGGGCACCCGACCTCTGACAGGGTGCTGTGATCTGCACAATTAACCCGATTGCTGTGGTGTGGGCTGCACCTGAGGGGTTAATTGTGCTGATCACAGCGCCCTGTCAGAGGTCGGGTGCCGCCTGACAGCAGTGCCCCCCAGTATTTAAATCATCGTGGGCAGTGCGCATTTTGCGCAATCCCCTCCCCTCCCAAGTATAATAAATCATTGGTGGCCAGTGGGATCACAATCCCCCCACCCCCCTCCCCAGGATAATAAATCATTGGTGGCCAGTGGGATCGCAATCCCCCCACCCCCTCCCCAGTATTATAAATCATTGGTGGCCAGTGAGATCGCAATTCCCCCGCCTCCCTCCCATCATTGGTGGCAGCGGTAGTTCTTTCTCAGCCACGCAGATATACGCTGTTTAGCGCTTACCAACCACACATTCATTCATACAATTGTATGCTTTCGATTCGGTCCCTGTCTAAAAGCCAGCAGGCACTAACCCTCCCGACATGTTTCGCCGCATGTGCGGCTTCATCAGGGAAATAGCCTAATACCCTATTTCCCGTGGCTGAAAAAATTGGTGTGATATGGCTCATAGAAAAAGAGGGGTGAGCAGTGGGTGCCCCTTTACGATAAAATAGGGAAACCAGTCCCTGGTAATTTTGTAGGAATCTATTTCCTCTCTCATGAGCCATAGTGTGACAAAGCATGTGTGCACAAACATAGGAATTAGTCAGGTGGTTCCAGCGCCCTAATATAAGTGCAGTAGGAGCAAATAGAAATCTGCTCTATTATACAATCACATTGTTGCAACACTGACTTACAATCAGAATCTGACTGCCAAGAAGCTTCAAAGAGTGAGCACTTGGCTACACATTCCAGTGTTGCAACAAAGTTGTAGGTTGCCATCAAGCACAATGATAAGCAACGAATGCGCTGGATTCCTGATAGGAATGTAGAAAAACATATGCATTAACCTATGGCAGATGCACACATTATAACACAGCAAAGTGAACTGCAGCCATAAGCAGTACCTCCAAGTAAAAGAGGATTACACACATTCAGTATTGAGTGGAATATCTGATTCCTTCCCTGATAATTTTAATGGGACTGGGTGTATAAATAAATAGTAACAGAGTAACATAATATATAAGACCGAAAAGAGACATTTGTCCATCCAGTTCGGCCTGTTTCCTACAAGTTGATCCAGAGGAAGGCAAAAAACCCCTGTGAGGCAGAAGCCAATTTTTCCCACTTAAGGGGAAAAAAATTCCTTCCCGACTCCAATCAGGCAATCAGAATAACTCCCTGGATCAACGACCCCTCTCTAGTAGCTGTAGCCTCTAATATTATTACACTCCAGAAATAAATCCAGTCCCCTCTTGAATTCCCTTATTGTACTCACCATCACCACCTCCTCAGGCAGAGAGTTCCATAGTCTCACTGTTCTTACAGTGAAGAATTCTTTTCTATGTTTGTGTACAAACCTTCTTTCCTCCAGACTCAGAGGATATCCCCTCGTCACAGTCACAGACCTGGGGATAAATAGATGATGGGACAGATCTCTGTACTGACCCCTGATATATTTATACATAGTTATTAGATCTCCCCTCAGTCGTCTTTTTTCTAAAGTGAATAACCCTAATTTTGATAACCTTTCAGGGTACTGTAGATCCCTCATTCCAGTTATTACTTTAGTTGCCCTCCTCTGAACCCTCTCCAGCTCTGCTATGTCTGTCTTGTTCACAGGAGCCCAGAACTGTACACTGTACTCCATGTGTGGTCTGACTAGTGATTTGTAAAGTGGTAGGACTATGTTCTCATCACGGGCATCTATGCCCCCTTTGATACAACCCATTATCTTATTGGCCTTGGCAGTAGTTGCCTGACACTGGTTTTTGCAGCTTAATTTGCTGTTTATTAAAATTCCTAGATCCTTTTCCATGTCAGTGTTACCCAGTTTTTTACCATTTAATATGTACGGGTGACTTGCATTATTCCTTCCCATGTGCATAACTTTACATTTGTCAGTGTTAAACCTCATCTGCCATTTCTCTGCCCAAGCCTCCAATCTATCCAGATCCCTCTGTAGCAGAAAACTGTCCTCTTCAGTGTTAATTACTTTACACAGTTTAGTGTCATCTGCAAAAATAGATATTTTACTGTGCAAGCCTTCTACAAGATCATTAATAAATATATTGAAGAGAATAGGGCCCAATACTGACCCCTGAGGTACCCCACTAGTTACAGTGACCCAATCTGAGTATCTACCGTTAATAACCACCCTCTGTTTTCTGTCACTCAGCCAGTTACTTACCCACATACAGACATTTTCTCCCAGTCCGAGCATCCTCATTTTATATACCAACCTTTTATGAGGTACAGTGTCAAATGCTTTGGAGAAGTCCAGATATATGACACCCATTGATTCGCCGCTGTCAAGTCTAGAACTTACCTCCTCATAGAAGCTGATTAAATTCGTCTGGCATGACTGATCCCACATGAAGCCATGCTGATATGGCGTTATTTGCTTATTTTCATTGAGATACTCCAAAATAGCATCTCTTAGAAACCCTTCAAACAGTTTACCAACAATAGATGTTAAACTTACCGGCCTATAATTTCCAGGCTCTTTTTTTGGACCCTTTTTGAATATTGGCACAACATTTGCTATGCGCCAATCCTGTGGAACATTCCCTGTCAGTATAGAGTCCGTAAATATCAGAAATAAAGGTCTGGCTATGACATCACTTAATTCCCGTAGGATACGGGGGTGTATGCCATCCGGTCCTGGCGATTTGTCTATTTTAATCTTTTTAAGTCGCTGTTGTATTTCTTCCTGGGTCAGACAGGGCACTTTTAATGGGGAATTTACTTTTACATTCTGCATTTCATCTGACAGTTTATTTTCCTCAGTGAATATAGTGGAGAAAAAAAATATTTAATAGTTTTGCTTTATCCTCGTCGCTCTCTGCAACGCCCCCCTCATTGCTATGTAGAGGGCCGACTCCTTCAGATTTATATTTTTTACTATTTATATAATTGAAGAACATTTTAGCGTTAGTTTTACTTCTTTGGCAATTAATCTCTCGGTCTCTAGTTTGGCAAATTTTATTAGTTTTTTACATATTCTATTTTTTTCCTTATAGTTTATCAGTGCTTCCTGACTCCCCTCCTGTTCAGGCCGCAGCTGTCCCTGCTTACGAATTTTGTGGCCTCTTCCAAGGGCTTCAGCACATTACAGTCAATGTGGACTAGCTTCCGCTGCCGGATCTCAAAATTACACATGCTCCCTATTTTTGTTGATTCTGGCTGGTACATGACAAAGTTGGTCACTGCTTTCCACTGCTCATAGAGCCTTTCTAGCATGTGCAGTGTCGAATTCCAGTGAGTTGGCACGTCACCGATCATGTGGTGTAATGGCAGACCGTTTTGACGCTGCAAGTCAAGAAGAGTATTTCATGCCACGTAGGAATGGCTGAAAAGATTGTTCAGCTTTCTTCACTTTGCCAGCACTGTGCGCAGGCCAGTGAACTTTTTCAAGAAGCATTGGACCACAAGGTTAATTACTAGTGTTGAGCGCGAATATTCGAATTGCGAATTTTAATCGTGAATATCGCCACTTCAAGAATTCGCAAATATTTAGAATATAGTGCTAATTGAGAATTTATCGCACATTTATCGTGAATATCAGCACTTGGCAACATCCCTGGCAACCAATAGTAAAGTGGCCTACCCTTAGTGTTGATCGCTAATATTCTAATCGCAAATTTTTATCACGAATATATTACATTGCCGATTTTCACAATCAAGTAATTAATGACTGGAGATCACGAATTATCGAATTTGAAAATTTATGGCTAATATTCGGCCAAAAATTCGCGAAATATTGCAAATTCGAATACTGTTTATGCTGCTCATTACTATTATATACGTGTACCATACAGGGAGCATGTGTCATTCAGTCCAGGTTCAGCAGAACCACTATGTTGGTACCATTGTCGCTCACGACCTTGCCAACTTGGAGCTGGCAGGGAGACATATGTGACTGATCTGCTTCAGCAACCTCTAGTCTGTTTGGCTGCTTCTTGCCAAGGCAGATCAAGTTGAACACCGCATGGCATTGCTTAACCTGACACATGTGATAGGAGGTAAAAGGGACAATGCTGTGCCCTGCTGCTGTGGGAGACGGGAGGGTGTCCATGGAAGAGGAGGTGGAGGAGGCGGATGAGTGCCTGGTCTGGAATTCAGGCTGATAAAGGCGTGGAGGTACCAAAGGGACCTGGCCAGGTTGCTGGGGTGCTGCCTTGCCACTAAAAACATTGAGCCAGTAGTCCATGAAGGACATGTATTTCCCCTGGCCATAAGTGCTGCCCTAGGTGTCCACTGTGGTGTGCACGGTGCTGCAGAGGGACAGCTGCATGGAGTGTCCGATGTTGTCCACCACGTCAGAGTAAAGGGCAAGGATGGCTTTTTGTTTGAACACTGTAGGATTGCTTAAATCATAAACTTGCTTCTTGACCATGCATTCCATCATTGAGTGTGACAGAGTGGAGGAGGAGCTGGGGAAGCACACATGGATTTTGAGGAGGACATGAAAGACCTAGTACTCACATGGATGCGGGCTGGCTTCTGCAAGGGAACTCGGAAGAAGGAGCAAACTCTTCTTGTGTTAGCTGGTAGCAACCTTGTTTTGACATATGCAAGGGGTGACGTCACTACACGAGTGGTGGTGCCTACGTTTGATTCTTTTGACCCATGGCTCAATTACTACTTGCAGAAACTGCACAGGGCAGTTCTGCTATCTTCTGGTAGAGTCTAAAAGAACTTCCAGATGCCAGATTTTTACCCACTCCCACCAGAGGTGGCTGAGCTTGCCTTAGCCCTTGCACGATTCAGCCTTGAATTGGTCCCCACACTACTTGCAGCCTACTCAGTTCCCAAAGATGTCTGGCCCTACTTCACCTCTGTCGTTTCTTGCTTCCACTGCCAAATTCCTCTTCCTCTGATGTTAACTTCTCCTCCTCACCACCCTAATCCGGCTCCCAGGTCCTTCTATCTTCATTCAGCAGGACCTGTGATGACGTCACCACGCTCACCACGTGGTGAGCGCGGTGACGTCATCATACGTCCTTTTGCAGGTCCTGAATAAAGAAAAGGATACTGGCTGCGCGATCAAGTGAATGAGGTGAGTTTTTTTTTTATTATTTTTAACTCCTCAATGGCCATTTTATTTATCATTCTATATTAAGAATGCTATTATTTTCCATTATAACCATGTTATAATGGAAAATAATATAGTGACGTTCGGGACCCCAATGACTTTAATAGGGTCAGGGTTCGGGTTTGGTGTTCCGGTCAAGTTCGGGTCCTGAATCCGAACTTTGACCTGAAGTTTGGCCGAACCCGGAGAACCCGAACTTCACTGGATTCGCTCATCCCCAATCTTAAGCCAATTCTGATGGGACCATACAGCTGCCACACAGACAGGATACGTTGTGTGTCTCATTTTTCCTTCCTTCTAGATGAGAGATTGTGGAGGTGGCAGCATCAGAAGGCCACAGAGTGGCAAGGTGACAGTGTGGAGGTGGTAGCAGCATCAGGAGACCACAGAGTGGCAAGGTGACATAGTGTGGAGGTGGAAGCAGCATCAGGAGGCCACAGAGTGGCAAGGTGACATAGTGTGGAGGTACCAGCTGAAGATGATGGGCGAAAGAAGGAGCACTTGGCATCAGATGTGTGGCATCAGGCGGGTGGCAGCATTAGAATAGTAGCTGAGGTAGGTAGCCAGAAGAAACCAGTCTCTTTTGTCAAATTGTTGGTGTGGCACCATGGATGATCTAATCTGATGCACCAGGCATTGGGGTGTGGAAATCCTGGCTGATCCACACATGATTCATCTTGACAAAGGTCAGTCTCTCCACATTTTGGGTACACAGGGGAGTTCTTCTTGGAGTAACTATGGCCCCCTCCACACTAAATACCCGCTCTGATCCCAAACTACTGGTCGGGCAGGACAGCTTTTCCAGGGCAAACTCTGCCAGTTGCGGCCACAAATACAGTTTGGCTGCCCAGTACTCCAGCGGATCTTTAATGTGGGGTGGCAGGGTGCTGTCCAAGTATGCCACCACCTGCTGGTTTAGATCCTGCTCCAGGTCTAGCTGCTGTTGCTGGCGAGTAGCATCTTCACTAGGCGGGTGAAGAAAGCTGCTCATCAGTGAATCTAGACTCAGGCTGCTGCTAATAGAGCTGGTACTGCTCCTGCCACCCCACCCATCTCATGCAGCCATGGCAGTGGAACGTGAGATTTACCAGCATCTGTTCCAGGACATGAAGCAGCAAATGCCATTGTTCATCCCATAGTCCTGGCGACTGACAAATAACGTGGCTTCCTCAAAGGGCCTGAGCAAACGGCAGGTGTCACGTATAAGCTGCCACTGGCTGACATTGAAGTTACACAGATGAGTACTCCTATCTAGAGTTGAGCGAACTCGAACTGTATAGTATAGTTTGGGTTCGGGTCCGTTGTTAGGCGATTCTTCACGCTTTTTGAAAGGCTGCAGAGCAGCCAATCAGCAAGCCATTTACATATTTGCCCTAAGAACCCATTACAGCCATGCCTACTAATGGCATGGCTGTGATTGGCTGAGTGCAGCACAGGACCCAGCCTCTTTATAAGCTGTAGGCACGTAGTGCTGCTCGTCATTCTTCTGCTGTTAGTATAAGGAAAGGTTGCTGCCAGTGCTCTCAGGGAGAGATTAGGAAAAAAATCTGTTGAACCTGGGGGGGGTGAAATCTTCAAGCTACAGCAATTATTGATGGAGGGTGCTACTGCAATCCCACATTTTTGTACCCAGCCCTGAGCCCAGTGATACTGCAAAGTGTTCTTTTTTTTTTAATCCATTTGTTACTGAGGTGGGGGTTGGCGGCCATTTTAGCCACTGCAGTGTCCTTGGAACTGCATGTGACCTGCATATGTTGTTTACTGCCTAAATAGAGTACGTTAAAAAAACACTTTATTTAACTATATTAAAAAATCTCCACAAATATAGGCTGGCAGGGAAAACTGGAACTATACAGACCAATATATTGCTGGTTCCTAACGTTAACCCTACCACAAAGAACTCCCTATTAAATCTAGGGGTATAGAAAATGGAGGAGCGTTCCTGCTGTAGTCTTAAGGGTATAATTGCACCAGTCCCTCAGGGCTGCAGTCCCTATAAGCTGTGTGTGACCCTAATGAGCAGCAGGGACGTTCCTCAAAGGCTCACATAGAAAGAGCAAGTCAGCCTGTATCTGTGATGTATATCTTGCAGTGCTAATGCTCAAAGCATTAGCACTGCAAGATATACATCACAGATGCAGGCTGACTTGCTCTTTCTTTGTGAGCCTTTGAGGAACGTCCCTGCCAGGGACATCAGTCTAATCCTTTTTGGTAGCTCAGTGACGGAAAAAATCCTTTTTTCTGGCAGGTCAAGTCCCCTAAATTACCTTTTGTATAATTTAGGGATGACATAGTCCATTTCTGTAGTCTGGGGCAAAAATCTGTATTGTGGTGTTATAGAGCACTTGTGCATACAACGCACCAAAACGTATTTTCAATTTCAGCAGTGAAATAGTGCATCAGTGTATTTTTTGGAAAAAAAGTGTTATTTCTGGTCCACAAAGCAGTTTTAAATTCACCGCCCAAATACCTATTTTACATTTCTGCATTGAAATAGTGCATCAGTGTATTTTTAGGGAAAAAAGCAGTATTCCTGGTCCACAAAGCAGTTGTGCATACAGCGTACAAATACCTATTTTAAATTTCAGCACTGAAATAGTGCATTACTGTGTTTTTGGGAAAAAAGCGGTATTCCTGGTCCACAAAGCAGTTGTGCATACAGCGTACAAATACCTATTTTAAATTTCAGCACTGAAATAGTGCATTAGTGTGTTTTAGGGGGAAAAAAAGCAGTGTTCTTGGTTCACAAAGCAGTTGTGCATACAGCATACAAATACCTATGTTTAATTTCCAGCCGTTAAATAGTGCATTTGTGAATTATGGGGAAAAGCCGTGTTCTTGGGCCACAAAGCAGTTGTGCATACAGCGTACAAATACATATTTTACATTTCTGCAGTGAAATAGTGCATCAGTGTATTTTTGGGAAAAAAAGCGGTATTTCAGGTCCACAAAGCAGTTGTGCATACAGTGTACAAATGCCTACATTTAATTTCCAGCCTTTAAATAGTGCATTTGTGAATTTTGGGGAAAAAAGCCATGTTCTTGGTCCACTGAAATAGTGCATTTTTCTGTTTTGTTGAAAAAATGCTGTATTCTGGCTTCACAGGGGAAAAAAAGCCGTATTCTTGGTCCACAGAGCAGTTTTTAATAAACCGCACAAATACCTACGTTTAAATTTCAGCAGTGAAATACTGCATTAGTGTATTTTGTGGGAAATAAACCCGTATTGTTGTTACACAGAGCACAACGCACAAAAACGTATTTTAAAATTTAGCAGTGACATAACAGCATTTCTGTAGTTTGTTGCAATAAACGCTGGTTTTGTGATACATAGCAGATCTGAGGCCTACCCTGTATTTCAGTCATTTAAAGTAACCTTTTGAACTCCGCATTTACATAGTTGGTTGCAAACACACTGGTCTTGTGGTAGATAGCACATTTGTGGTGTACGCTGCATTTCTGACAGTCAAATAAAACTGTTAACTTCTGTTTTTACATTGTTGGTTTGAAAAATCTAATTTTTGGTGATAGTGAAGTAATTGTATTGAATTGCTCTGTTACACTGTTGTGTGACCTAAAGAAATGTATTCTGTTTATGACACGGGCACTGCCTTACTGTATAGTGAACTTAATAGTTGACTATTGGCAGTTAAATGCAGCAGTCTCTTATGCTTCTTTATGACTCTGCTGGCAGGGTTTCCCAGGGCCATAATCATAGTCCTGCCCCAGAAGTGGAAGAGATTGAGTGCACGGATGCCCAACCACTTAGGTTTGAGGATGGGGACAGGGGAAGACCACGGCAGCAAGTCTCTGATGATGACGAAACACAGGTGCAAACCGCTGCGGCTTTCCGCGGTGTGCAGACCAACAAAGAAGGCAGGGGTGAAGACTGGGTGGAAGGTGATGTTGAGAACAATGAGTTCCTACACCCCAAAATATACCACTGAAATCCATGTTTTCCATGGGTGGTGATAAAATCATAATTTCTTAGGCCAGGAATTACCTTTGCGGCCTGCACTGCATATGTGCCGGGGACAATAATATAGTTAATCCGTCTGGGAGTTCAGGGGTTGACATATTCCAATTATTTGCTGTCAAGTAACCCTGCACTGCAAGGTGAGCCAGGGACTGAAAATGTGAATAATCCTCTTTTAAATTGTTGGGTGCAATATTACCATTTTGCCAGGTACAAACCCCTGCAATGCCTAACTGTCAGGGAACTTACAATTGGCGGTTACATTCTTGCATGACATAAAGCCTTTTATGGATGTGAAGCCAAAGGTAGCATGTTTTTTATTTTTTTATAAAACAAAGTGTAAGTGCATGGTAGTATAACAATGGTTTGGTGAGGCCGGTATACATGTCTATTCTGCATAAGGTACAAACAAGTCCTGTGGGATCCATGCCTGGTTCTTTTTAATAAACTAAAGCTTGCCCACATTGGCTACGGACAGGCGGCTGCGCTTGTCTGTGATAATGCCCCCAGCCATGCTAAACACACGTTCAGACAATACAGTGGCTGCAGGGTAGGCCAGCACCTCCAAGGCGTAAAGGGCAACCTCAGGACATGTGCCCAATTTGAAGACCCAGAAGTTGAATGGGGCAGACCCAGTGGTGTAACTAGAAATGATTGGGCACCACAGCAAATATTTGACTGGGGCCCCCCACCCACAGTAATTTTTGCATAACCCCTTCCTTTCATGCCGCCATTCCTGGGGCTACTAAAGATCGCTCTCTCAGACCAGGCCCAGCAGTTGTTCCATCCGCTTTCTACACTGTCTTTACGGCCACTGTATATTTTATTGAATAATACTGTTGAGGGGGCCCTGACAAAGTCTTTTAGTCCTCCTCCTCCTGGATGGGCCCCTTCTAGGTCAGGGCCCCAAAGCAGTAGCTTCAGCTGCTTCCCCTGTAGCTATGCCCCTGGGCAGACCTATCAGTCAGTACGTGTACTGTTCCACCATGTTGCTGAAATGCTGCCTCCTGCTAAGACATTCCAGATCTGCTGGTGGTGCAGGTTGTTGTGGCGTGATGACAAAGCTTTTCCACATTTCGCCCATGATAACCCTGCCTCCTGAGGTGTTGGTGGTTACCCAGCTGCGTTGGCGACTTCTTTCTCCTCCTCCTCTGCCTTCACTTTGTGCTTCCAGTCCCCAGTGTCAGGTATGAATTCCATCAGCAGCGTGTCTACTGGCGGGCGCATCTTCTTTTCACACTCCAGTGAGGGAATTAAGGACGGAACGTTGTCTTTGTAACGGAGATTCAGCAGGGTGGCTACCCAGTAATCAGTACAAGCTAGAATTAGAGTTGAGCGAACACCTGCATGTTCGGGTTTGAGAAGTTCGGCCGAACTTCCCGAAAATGTTCGGGTTCGGGATCCGAACTCGACCCAAACTTCATCCCGAACCCTATTGAAGTTAATGGGGACCCAAATTTTTGGGAACTAAAAAGGCTGTAAAATAGTCCAGGAAAGGGCTAGAGTGCTGCAACCTGTGCAAACAAATGTGGATAGAGAAATGAATTTAAATAACATAAAATAAATAAAAATTAAGCAATATCAATTGGAGAGAAATATTTGGGTAGGGCACACACCAATATTTGGGTCACATGTACCAAGCACAATATAGTAAAAACAATAATTTTATTAAAAATACAAAAAATCAACGCAATATGTGCAGGTGCAAAATGTAAACACAACACTCAAGGTCATAGGTTATTGTAGAGTGGAACACAGATTAATCTATCAAGAGATACAGTTGAATGTTTCGACTATATGGCCATCAGTCCATTAAATGGTGGAAATTAAAAGTTGTCCATTTGTATGTTCGTGTATTTGCCACTATTGGTACTAAAGCGATATAAAGTTCATAATTCCCCTAAAAATTGCTCCAAAATAGGTGAGTTGATCAGGATCCAGATCCAAATATAATAAGTTCAAGCTGACAATGCAGCAGGTAACTGTATTGCCCACAATGTAAACCAGTTGTAACGTTAGAGCGGCGTCCCGCTCTGTGAATTGCAGTGGCGTCCCGCTGTTTAGAAAGCGATCGCTATTCCGCCCACAATCTGAGTAACAGACGGTCTTACCGTAGTATAAGGAATGGTACTTGTGTCTCCCACCTTCAGGTTAGATAATACAGGTATCGGAAGTCTGCCCCAGTACAGCGTGTCCACGCCGGCGTTCTACAGCACGAGGACCGATGATGTCGTATCTGTATCTTCTCTGTGCCAGACGCCGTGTTTCGGTCGGTGTATTAGCGGAGTAGTCAAAATGGCAGGTACTAAGATGAGTTTCTTCAAAGTCTCAGATGGGCATACTTAGGGCCGTGGATCCAGCATATGGGGGTCAGTTTACCAGACGCGTTTCGGGGTATACTTGTTTCACCCCTTCCTCAGTGGTTTCACCCTGCTTCATCCTCATCCTGCTCCACCTCCTCCTCACCCTCCTCGTCCTCCAGTAGTGGGCCCTGGCTGGCCACATTTGTACCTGGCCTCTGCTGTTGCAAAAAAACTCTCTCTGAGGCACTTCTAACAGACTGGCCTGAAAGTGCTAAAAATGAGCCCTCATCCTCCTCCTCCTCCCCCTCCTGGGCCACCTCCTCTTCCATCATCGCCCTAAGTGTTTTCTCAAGGAGACATAGAAGTGGTATGGTAATGCTGATAACGGCGTCATCACCACTGGCCATGTTGATGGAGTACTTGAAACGGCGCAACAGGGCACACAGGTCTCGCATGGAGGCCAAGTCATTGGTAGTGAAGTGGTGCTGTTCCGCAGTGCGACTGACGCATGCGTGCTGCAGCTGAAACTCCACTATGGCCTGCTGCTGCTTGCACAGTCTCTCCAGCATGTGCAAGATGGAGTTCCACCTGGTGGGCACGTTGCATATGAGGCGATGAGCGGGAAGGCCGAAGTTACGCTGTAGCGCAGACAGGTGAGCAGCGGCATGATGTGAAAGCCAGAAGCGCGCACAGACGGCCCGCACTTTATGCAGCAGCTCTGACATGTCGGGGTAGTTGTGAATGAACTTCTGCACCACCAAATTCAGCACATGCGCCAGGCAAGGGATATGCGTCAAACCGGCTAGTCCCAGAGCTGCGATGAGATTTCGCCCATTAACGCACACCTCCAGGCCGGGCTTGAGGCCCACCGGCAGCAACCACTCGTCGGTCTGTTGTTCAATACCCCACCACAATTCCTGCGTGGTGTGGGGCCTGTCCCCCCAAACATATGAGTTTCAGAATGGCCTGCTGACGTTTACCCCGGGCTGTACTGAAGTTGGTGGTGAAGGCGTGTGGCTGACTTGATGAGCAGGTGGAAGAAGAGGAGGAGGAAGCCGAGTAGTAGGAGGAGGCTACAGGAGGCAAAGAATGATACTCTGCGATTCTTGGTGGCGGAAGGATGTGCGCCAAAGAACTCTCCTCCTGGGGCCCAGCCGCCACTACATTTACCCAGTGTGCAGTTAGGGAGATATAGCGTCCCTGGCTGTGCTTACTGGTCCACGTATCTGTGGTTAGGTGGACCTTGCCATAGATTTCGTTGCGCAGTGCACACTTGATTTTATCGGATACTTAGTTGTGCAGGGAAGGCACGGCTCTCTTGGAGAAGTAGTGGCGGCTGGGAGCAACATACTGTGGGACAGCCATCACCATCAGCTGTTTGAAGCTGTCTGTGTCCACCAGTCTGAATGATAGCATTTCAAAGGCCAGTAGTTTAGAAATGCTGGCATTCAGGCCCATGGCTCAAGGGTGGCAAGGTGGGAATTTACGCTTTCTCTCCAAGGTTTGTGAGATGGAGAGCTGAACGCTGCTGTGTGACATGGTTGAGATGCTTGGTGATGCAGGTGGTGGTGTTGGTGGCACATCCTCAGTTTGGTGGGCGGCAGGTGCCAACATTCCTCCCGAGGCGGAGGAAGAGGCCGAAGCAGCAGCAGAAGAGGGAGCAGGGGGAGCCTGAGTGAGTTCCTTGCTTTTAAGGTGTTTACTCCACTGCAGTTCATGCTTTGCATGTAGATGCCTGGTCATGCAGGTTGTGCTAAGGTTCAGAACGTTAATGCCTCGCTTCAGGCTCTGATGGAACAGCGTGCAAACAACTCGGGTCTTGTCGTCAGCACATTGTTTAAAGAAGTGCCATGCCATGGAAATCTTTGAAGCTGCCTTTTGGGTGCTCGGTCCCTGGTGGCGGTGGCCAGTAGCAGGCGAACTCTCTTGGTGGCGGCTGTTCTGCTTTTGCCCCCTGCTCCCTCTTTTGCTATGCTGTTGGCTCGGTCTCACCACTGCCTCTTCCTCTGAACTATGAAAGTCAGTGGCACGACCTTCATTCCATGTGGGATCTAGGACCTCATCGTCTCCTGCATCGTCTTCCACACAGTCTTCCTCCCTGACCTCCTGTTCGGTCTGCACACTGCAGAAACATGCAGTAGTTGGCACCTGTGTTTTGTCATCATCAGAGACGTGCGGACTCCGATGAGGTGGTATTCCCATGTCCTCATCATCAGGAAACATCAGTGGTTGTGCATCAGTGCATTCTATGTCTTCCACCACTGGGGAACGGCTAGGTGGATTCCCTTGGGAAACCCTGCTAGCAGAGTCTTCAAACAGCATAATAGACTGCTGCATAATTTGAGGCTCTGACAGTTTCTCTGATATGCATGGGGGTGATGTGACAGACTGATGGGCTTTGTTTTCAGGTGTCACCTGTGTGCTTTCTGCAGAAGACTGGGTGGGAGATAATGTTGTGAACGTGCTGGATCCACTGTCGGCCACCCAATTGACTAGCGCCTGTACCTGCTCAGGCCTTACCATCCTTAGAACGGCATTGGGCCCCACCAAATATTGCTGTAAATTCTGGCGGGTACTGGAACCTGAGGTAGTTGGTTCACTAGGACGTGTGGCTGTGGCAGACGTGTGGCTGTGGCAGACCGCGTCCGCGTCCCTTACTAAATGTTTTCCTCATTGTTACCGTTCACCAAGCACCACAATAAGAAAAAAATATTTGGCCCAATGTATTGATTTCAAATTCAGGCCTTTTTTTACATGCACCTAACACAATCTGCCTATTTATTTATGTACCGTATTACACTAATCCAGGCACAGCATTAACCACTGATTTAGGGGAATATCAATTGTAGGCCTAGTATTTAGACCCTGGATGAAAGGTAACCTTTTATGGACAGATTTACACTTGGAGATGCACAGCAGCATGTGAAAAAATATGTAGGATTATGCCTTCAGTAATTGTATTTTAACACTTTGTGTTATATATTCTTTAATGGACAAAAATACACTTGGAGATGCACGGTAGCATGTGGAGTTATTGAGGATGATCCTCTCAGCACTTGTATATACACCTTGAGTGTAATATCCCCTTTTACGGACAGAAATACACTATGAGATGCACAATAGTGCGTGCAGATTTACAGGATTATGCTTTCAGCAATTGTAATGTAACACTTTTTGTACTATACCCTTTTCCGGAAAGAAATATACTTGGAGATGCACGCTGAGTGTAATTTACCCTTTTATTGACAGATTAACAATTGGCCTGCAACAGCTGGAACACCAGATTCACCACTATTAAACTTTGCCAGGCACTGCTGGGACACCATATTTGCGGTATTGCTATTTTGGCAATTGAATTTCACCCCAGAAAAAAAATTATATCCTTTGCCAGACACTATTAAATTTGTCCAGCCACTGCTGGGACACCGATTTACGGTATTGCTATTTTAAATTTCACCCCAGAAAATAATATACCTTTTACGGACAGTTTTAAACTAGGCCTGCAACAGCTGGAACACCAGATTCAGGGTATTGCTATTTTGGCAATTAAATTTCATCCCAGAACAATATCTATCCTGTGACGGACACTATTAAACTTGGCCAGCCACAGCTGAAACAACTGATTTATGGTATTGCTATTTTGGCAATAAAATTTCACGCCAGAAAAAAATACCCTTTTACGGACGGATTTAAACTAGGCCTGCAACAGCTGGAACACCAGATTTACTGTATTTCTATTTTTGCTACTGACTTTCACCCCAGAAAATAATATATCCTTTGACGGACACTAGGGAAATTGTCCAGTTACAGCTGGAACACCAGATTCAGGGTATTGCTATTTTGGCAATTAAATTTCACCCCAGAACAAAATCTATCCTTTGCCGGACACTATTAAACTTGGCCAGCCACAGCTGAAACACCAGATTTACGGTATTTCTATTTTTGCAACTGTATTTCACCCCAGAAAATAATATATCCTATGACGGACACTATAAAACTTGTCCAGTCACAGCTGGAACACCAGATTTACGGTATTGCTATTCTGGCAATTGAATTTCACCCCAGAAAATTATCTATCCTTTGCCGGACACTATCAAACTTTGACAGCCACTGCTGGGACACCAGATTTAGGGGATTACTATTTTGGCAATTGAATTTCACCACAGAATAAAATCTATCCTTTGCCATATAGTAGACAGTATTACACCTAGCAAGCCACAGCTGGAACACCAGATTTAGTGGATTTCTATTTTGGCAATTGAATTTAACCCCTTAATAAAATATAGAAATTTCTATCCTGAGTTTCTAGGGGTGACAATAAGCACAGCCAAGCCCCTCATGTAGGATATAGCAAAAAAAACCTTAGTATTGATGGATTGATGGACTGCACCACAAGACACAAAATGGCCGCCGATCAAAGTGACAGAAAAACGCTCTGTGCAGCCTAAAAACCAGTGAGCAATTAACTAACAGAAGTTGAATGTTTCATAGCTGTAGATTGATCACTTCGTTAGGTGTTTTTGCTGACTTTTCCCTGGGTAATCTCGCCCTCACAGAAGCTGCGTCCTCTCCCTACACTAATCAGAGCAGTGTGACGTGCGGCTGGGTCACATGCTGCACTTGGCCGTTCACAGCCATGCCATTAGTAGGCATGGCTGTTATGGCTTCTTAGGGCAAGAAGTAAAACGTTAGTAGATTGGCTGCTGTGCAGCCCTTCAGAAAGCGGGATGAAATCGCCGAACAACGAACCCGAACCCGAACTTTTTTGAAAATGTTCGGGTCCGGGTCCAGGTCCCGAACACCCTAAAATTCGGTACGAACCCGAACTATCCAGTTCAGGTTCATTCATCCCTAGCTAGAATGTGACAGTAACTCAGCGGTCGTTGCGCATGCACTGCATCATGTAGTCGCTCATGTGTGCCAGGCTGCCCAGAGGCAAGGACAAGCTGTCCTCTTTGAGGGAGGTGTATCGTCTGTGTCCTCTGTATCCCCCAGCGTTCCTCCTACTTCTCATCCTCCTCATCCTCCAGAACTGTGCCCTGGCTGGACAATTGTGTTCCAGGCCAGGGCCTATGTTGGTGCAGGAACCCACCCTCCGAGCCAATTGTATTTGGCTGGCCTTAAGTTAAGGATAAGGCATGTATATAGTTTTGTTTGTTTATATAGTTAGTTTAGCTGCATTATAGTTATTTTAATATGTTTTTAAGTAAATTTGTAAATAGTTTGTTAAGGGTGTTGTGTGTGTTTGATTAACTGAATTGATTTTCACTGTCTGGTGTTTAGGAATTCCTGCACCCTTAAATTCAGCACATGTGGCAGGCAGGGGATGTGTGTCAAACCAGCTAGGCCCAGACCGGCTATTAAATTTCAACAACACCAGTCCAGGTTGGAGGCTCAGTGGCACAAAGCAATCATCGGTCTGTTGTTCTATGCCTGTCTACAGCTCCTGCGCGGTGTGGGGTTTGTCCCACAAACACACAAGTTTTAAAACAGCCTGCTGTCGTTTCTCCCTGGCTGTGCTGCTGTGGGTGGTGAAGGTGAGTGGATGAAGGGGTGGTAGAGGAGGAGGCAGAAGCCGAGTAGGAGGAGGAGGTAACAGGAGGCAAAGAGAAATGCCCCGCAATCCTCTGGGGCAGAAGGACATTCGCAAAAATGCTATGCGCCTCAGGCACAGCCGCCACTGCATTTACCCAGTGTGCTGTTAAGAGAGATATAACGTCCCAGCCCGTGCTTACTGGTCCATGTATCCGTTGTCATGTGGGCCTTGCCAGAGATGGCGTTGTGCAGTGCACACCTGATTTTGCCTGCCACTTCGTTGTGCAGGGAAGGGATGGCTCACCTGCAAAAGTAGTGGTGGCTCGGATCCACATACTGTGGGACAGCCACACCGCCATTAGGTTTTTAAAACTGTCCACCAGACAGAATGACAGCATTTCAAAGGATCAGGAATTTTTAACTCAAGGCATTCAGAGCCAGGGATCGCGGGTGGGTAGAGGGGTATTTCCTCTTTCTATTTCTCTCCAGTGTTTGGGAGATGGACAGCTGATAGCTGAACACTTCCATGGAATTCGGTGGAGTTGTTTGGTGACGGTGCCAGATGTGGTTGCCACCACATCCTCTGTTTGCTGGGTGGCAGGTGACACTGTCACTCACTTGGGCTCAGGTTTAGAATGTTTATTTATAACTTTTCTGTATTTTATGTTATTTTAAGTCATTTCCCTATCCACATTTGTTTGCAGGACATTTACCTACATTTTGCTATTCCTTGGCTATTTTACAGCCATTTCAGTGCCCAAAAGTTTGGGTCCCCATTGACTTCAATGGGGTTTGGGTTCGGGGTCAAGTTCAGGTTAAGTTCGGATCCCGAACCAGAATTTTTTTGTGAAGTTCGGCCGAACCCGTTGAACCCGAACTTCCAAGTGTTCGCTCAACTCTACTCATGTCCACTTGGATCATCAAGAAATCGTTTATGGCCTTTTTCTGTTCGTATAGTCGGTCCAACATATGGAGGGTGGAATTTCAATGGGTGGAAACGTCACATATCAGCCTATGTTGGGGGATGCCGCTCTGAAGCTGCAGCTCAAGGAGGGTGTGCTCTGAGGTGTATGAGTGGCTGAAGTGCATGCAAAGTTTCCTGGCCATTTTTAGGATGTCTTGGAGAGGGATGGAAGACTTCAGGAACTGCTTGACAACCAGATTGAACAAAGGAGTCATGCAGGGCACATGGCTTAGCCCTGCTTGACGCAGTGCCGACACCATGTTCTTCCCGTTGTCGGTCACCATGGTTCCGATTTTGAGTTGTCGTGGAGAAAGCCAGGATTCGATTTCTTGATGAAGGACACGTAGAAGTTCCTCCCCTTTGTGACTCTGTTCTTCCAGGCAAACGAGGTGCAGAACAGCATGACACGGCCCTGCCCTGCACATGTGGTATGCTGGAAGGGCACTGTGAATTGTCCCTGCGGTGGAGGCTGAGGACACGGTGGAGGATGAGGTGGCAGAGGCGTACATTGTCGCAGGACCAACGGCGTGAGAATGTGAAGGCGGAAGCGGCATCACCTGGCCAAGTTGCTGGTGTGGCTGTGCTGGAACCAAATTACCCAGTGGGCCATAAAGGACATGTATTGTCCCTGACCGTAGTAACAGCGCCACACGTCGGCGCTGCTTTACACTTTGGCAGACACCGACATGCTCAAGGACTGGCCCACCTTCTGTTCTAGGTGTGTGTGCAGGGACGGTACTGCATTTTTGGTAAAGAAATGATGGCTTGGGACTCTCCACCTCGGCTCGGCACAAGCCATCAGTTCTCTAAAATGTGCAAAGTCCACAACTTGGAAAGGGAGGGACTGCAGCACCAGCAACTTGGACAGGAGCATGTTCAACTTCTGCGCCGTTAGATGAGTGCACGCATACTGTTTTCTCTTGGCAATCACTTCGGTGATCGATTGCTGACAGGGTCGTGGTGTGAACATTGGCATCCTGGCCACGCCTCACCTTCTGCCCACAGATTCTACAAATGGCCATGTTCACCTCCTCTGGTGGCTTAACAAAAAACTGCCACACCGCCCTAGTAGGTGATTTTACCCCCAACACTGACTGTCTTCTATCGCTGCTGCCTCCGTGAACCCGTGCACCGCTACTTCCTGGGCAGGTGGTCTACCCCGGTCACGTTTGGCTCCCGACCTCCCACTGCTGCTACCCTGCTAACTCCCGGTCACACTAGCGACTTCCTGGCCCCCGCCGCTGGCTCACAGACAAGCTGCCACCCTCTTCTCCCAATGATGATGAAGCTCCTTCGTCACCCAGCTCACAAGTACGATCAGCTATATCATCATCATCATTGAATACTGTCTGCACATCACTGATGTCCTCCTAAACTGTCTCTGGGTCAGGAGTCTGACCACTCGCAACACCAGCTCCCATGCCACTCTCCTCATCACTAATTGCCTGCCTAGCGGAGGAAGCGTTGGATGTCTCCTACATATATTGGCTTGCCAGTAGCTGCTGACTATCTTCTAGTAGCTCGTCCTCACTGTATAGTGGAGCTGGGCTCACAGCATACAATACTTCTCTGGCTGAGGGAACAGAATAGGACAGAGGCAGGTTGATGATAGGTTAGAGCACAGGGCCTGCTCCTAGGCCGTGCCAACTAAGGGTTGTGTCTTAGCTGAGGGTTGCTGGTCACTAGGGTTGAGCGAACACCTGGAAATTCGGGTTCGCCAGGTTCGGCCGAACTTCGCTGCAAAGTTCAGGTTCGGGACCCGAACTTGACCCCGAACTTAAACCCCATTGAAGGCAATGGGGACCCGAACTGGCACATGGGGGGCATGGAGAGGCACTTGTTACTGGCATATGGGGGAAGAGAGGCACTTGTTACTGGCACATGGGGGGGCACTTGCTACTGGCACACGGGGGGCATGAAGAGGCACTTGTTACTGGCATATGGGGAGGGGAGAGAGGCACTTGTTACTGGCACATGGGGAGGGGAGAGAGGAACTTGTTACTGGCACATGGGATGCACTTGTTACTGGCACATGGGGGGAGAGGCACTTGTTACTGGCACATTATTATGGGGCACTATGAGGGCATCTACTGAGACCACAAAGAAGGGGTATTTTATATAGGGGCTATGTGTGGTACTAGTATTATCAGTAGATATGTCGCGAACATGAAATTTTCCGTTCGCGAACAGGCGAACCAGGCGATCCGCCATAGACTTCAATATTCAGGTGAATTTTAAAACCCACAGGGACTCTTTCTTGCCACAATAGTGATGGAAAAGTTGTTTCAAGGGGACTAACACCTGGACTGTGGCATGTCGGAGGGGGATCCATGGCAAAACTCCCATGGAAAATTACGTAGTTGACGCAGAGTCGGGTTTTAATCAATAAAGGGCATAAATCACCTAAAATTCCTAAATTGTTTGGAATAATGTGCTTTAAAACATCCAGTGTGTGTATACGATCAGGTATGATGTTGTATCGAACAGGTAGTGTAAGGGTTACGCCCGCTTCACAGTGACAGACCAAACTCCCCGTTTAATGCACCGCAAACAACCGGAAACAGTCCATTTGCACAACCGCAAACTCCCCATTTGCAGAAGGTTGGATACCAAGCTAGCCATGTCTCGTTCCTTGTTCTCACTGACGTAATTGAAGGTCTCTTCCTCCACCCAGCCACGTACAACACCAAGGGTCCCCGAAAGGTGACATCAAGCCCCGTGGGACGCCTGCTGTGGTTGGTCTTCCACCTCCTCAAAGCTACCTTCCTCCTCTGACTCCTCTTCTTCAGACTCCTCTCTCTGCGTTGCCGCAGATCCAGCAATCAACGGCAACAAGGCTGCTTCTGGTGGTGATGGTGAACACAACTCTTCCTCTTCATGCTCATCTACGGCCCGATCCAGCACTCTTCGCAGGGCATGCTCCAGAAAAAAACGCATATGGGATGAGGTCGATGATATTGCCTTGGGTTTGACTGACCAGGTTTGTCACCTCCGCAAAAGGGCTCATGAGCCTACAGCCATTGTGCATGAGCGTTCAGTAACGCGGCCAAAAATTACCCAGCTCTGCATAGGCTGTCCTCTTTTTTTTTAATTAAAAAAATCTGTTCTTACCAGTTTAATCTCTCTTTTGTCCCCTATCAGGGGACGTGTATCGAATAGATTTTAGGAATCGGGAGATGGAAAAAGATGGTTGGTCGGTCCTCTTACTTCCAATTTGGGGCACTGCACGTGCGCCGTGCAATGTACTGTGCCAACCTATATGAGTGATGTGTTAAGTAGTACTATTCCTATCAGTTTAATCCCTCTTACGTCCCCTATCAGGGGATGTGTATAGAATAGATTTTAGGAACCGGGAGATGGAAAAAGATGGTTGGTCGATCCTCTTCCTTCCAATTTGGGGCACTGCGCGTGTGCCGTGCAATGTACTGTGACACCCTATTTGAGTGGTGTGTTAAGTAGTACTATTCTTATCAGTTTAATCCCTGTTATGTTCCCTATCAGGGGACGTGTATCAAATAGATTTTAGACAACTGCAAAGAGTTGTCAATAGTTGACACACTCATGACATAAATTTTATTCCTCTTGCGTCAATCTTGGTGTGCAGACGTCTTGATGACGTTTGGGAGATTGCAGGCGATGGCGGTTTTTCAAAGCCTATGGTCATGCTGAGGTAGTTCAGTGACAGTTAAGTGACCCAGAAAAAAATGATTCTGCAGTGTGGGCCCATTGTTGGCCTAGTAGGCTTTAATCATCACCTTAGATCAGGCATCCTCAAACTGCGGCCCTCCAGCTGTTGTAAAACTACAACTTCCACAATGCCCTGCTGTAGGCTGATACCTGTAGGCTGTTCTGGCATGCTGGGAGTTGTAGTTTTGCAACAGCTGGAGGGCCGCAGTTTGAGGATGCCTGCCTTAGATGATCACAAAGAAAATTTATGTTTTTTCTATGAAAAATTATCCAGCCGATCGCTTTTGGTCTGTTCACAATGAAGCAACGACCTTATCATCTGGGGTATGCCAACATTGCCAACACACTCATAGAGGTGATCGTTTCATTGTGATACGCAAGCCCCTTCACCACAACAAGGTAACGATCACAAAGGGGAATTGACACATGTATGTGCCTTTTTTTTGTTTTGTTTTTGCAGCCACAGTGCAGCACCAGAGGCCAGAAAAATTAGGCATGTACACATGCCTGAAGAACTAGATATTGTTGCAGCTGCTGCTGTAGCAGCGGCCGGAAAAATTAATGTTTTCCAGGCAGAAAGTGTACTAAAACATTGCGGCTTGAACACTAGTTGGTGGCGGAGAAGTCACGCAAGTCATCCGGCATGCAGAAATGAAATACAGCAGCGTGGGGACCATTTTTAGCCCAAGGCATCTCAAGGCATTTTTTAGTCAAATGTATCCCCCACTGTCAGGCCCTTCGTTATCCACGCCTTAATAAAGGTGATGTAATCTAGACTTTTTTGACCTAGGCGACTTCTCTTGTCAGTGACAATACCTCCTGCTGCGCTGAAGGTCCTTTCTGACAGGGCACTTGAAGCGGGGAAGGCCAGAAGTTCTATTGCAAATTGGGATAGCTCAGGCCACAGGTCAAGCCTGTACACCCTGTAGTCAAGGGGTTCATCGCTCCTCAGAGTGTCGATATCTGCAGTTATGGCAAGGTAGTCTGCTACCTGTTGGTCGAGTCGTTCTCTGAGGGTGGACTCTGAAGGGCTGTGGCGATGCGTAGAACCTAAAAAGCTCTGCATGCCCTCCATCAACAACACGTCTGCAAAGCGTCCTGTCCTTGCCGGCGTGGTCATGGTAGGAGGAGGATTACTTTCACCTCTTCCCCTGTTAGATTCCCGTTGTGCTGTGACATCACCCTTATGCGCTGTGTAAAGCATACTTTTTAACTTGTTTTGGAACTGCTGCATCCTTTCCGACTTCCGGTAATTCGGTAACATTTAAGCCACTTTCTGATTATACCGGGGGTCTAGTAACGTGGCCACCCAGTACAGGTTGTTCTCCTTCAGCCTTTTTATACGAGGGTCCCTCAACAGGCATGACAGCATGAAAGACCCCATTTTTACAAGGTTGGATGCCGAGCTACTCACCTCCCGTTCCTCGTCCTCACTGATCTCATTGAAGGTCTGTTCTTTTCCCCAGCCACGTACAATACCACGGGTCCCAGATAGGTGACAACAGCGAGCACCCTGGGATGCCTGCTGTGGTTGGTCTTCTTCCTCCTCAAAGCCACATTCCTCCTCTGACTCCTCTTCCTCAGACTCCTCTTCCAGCGTTACAGCAGGTCCAGCAAGCGATGATGATAAGGCTGTCTCTGGTGGTGATGGTGACCACAACTCTTCTTCTTCCTCTTCACGCTCATCTACATCCTGATCCAGCACTCTTCGCAGGGCACGCTCAAGGAAGAAAACAAATGGGATGAGGTCGCTGATGGTGCCTTCTGTGCGACTGACTAGGATTGTCACCTCCTCAAAAGGACGCATGAGCCTACAGGCATTGCGCATGAGCGTCCAGTAAAGTGGCAAAAAAATACCCAGCTCCGCAGAGGCTGTCCTAGCACCCCGGTCATACAAATATTCGTTGATGGCTTTTTCTTGTTGGAGCAGGCGGTCAAACATTAGGAGTGTTGAATTCCAATGTGTCGGGCTGTCGCAAATCAAGCGCCACACTGGCATGTTGTTTCACTGCTGAATATCGGAAAAGTGCTCCATGGCTGTGTATGAACGTCTGAAATGGCCACACACCTTCCTGGCCTGCTTGAGGATGTCCTGTAAGCCTGGGTACTTACACACATTTGCCCAAATTCAATGCCGCCAACAGATTGCTTCCGTTGTCACACACCACTTTACCGATCTCCAGTTGGTGCTGGGTCAGCCACTGATCCACCTGTGCGTTCAGGGCGGACAGGAGTACTGGTCCGGTGTGACTCTCTGCTTTCAGGCAACCCCAAGAAGGCGTGACACTGTCGTATCCGGGAAATGGAATAGCCCCCGGGGAGCTGGGGGGGGGGGTGCAGTTGATGTGGAGCAAGACGCATCAGCAGAAGAGGACTCAGCCGAGGAGGTTAGCGAAGAGGATGGAGTAGGAGGAGTAGAGGAGGTGGCAGCAGGCCAGCCTTCAAGTTGTGGCGGTGTCACCAACTCTGCTGCAGAGCCATGCATTCCATGTTTGGCAGCCGTCAGCTGGTTTACCCAATGCGCAGTGTACGTGATATATCTGCCTTGACCGTGCTTTGTAGACCAGGTATCAGTGGTCAGATGGAACCTTGCCCCAACACTGTGTGCCAGGCATGCCATGACTTCCTTTTCCACAATGGAGTACAGGTTAGGGATTGCCTTTTGTGAAAAAAATTTCGTCCGGGTACCTTCCACTGCAGTGTCCCAATAGCTACAAATTTTTTGAAGGCCTCAGACTCCACCAGCTTGTATGGTAAAAGCTGGCGGGCTAAGAGTTCCGACAAGCCAGCTGTCAGACGCCGGGCAAGGGGGTGACTCTGTGAAATTGGCTTCTTACGCTCAAACATTTTCTTGACAGACACCTGATTGTGGGCAGATGAGCAGGAACTTCTCAAGGTGAGTGGCGGGTGGTTGAGAGGGGGCAAGGAGGACAGCAGTGGTTGACGTGGCTGAAGATGCTGGACCAGGAGGAGGATGGTGGCTTTGAGTTTGTGTGCTGCTTGTACTCATGTGTTGATCCCATAGGCGTTTGTGATGTGAGATCATGTGCCTTCGCAAAGCAGTTGTACCTAGGTGGGTGTTGGACTTCCCACGACTTAGTTTCTTTTGGCACAGGTTGCAAATGGCATCGCTGTTATCAGAGGCAGACACACAAAAAAATTTGCCACACTGCTGAGCTTTGCAAAGACGGCATTCTGGTGGTGGCAACAGCATGCGTTGATTGGCGTGCTGTCTGTCTGACCCCGGATGCCTATACATGCTGTCTGACTGTGTCACTAGATCCTTGCGGTGACCTCCCCCTGCTTCCAACTCGTCTCCTCCTCCTCTCTGTCTCCCCATCTGAACTTTCTCCCTGTTCTTTTTCTCTTCGAGCGGGCACCCACGTGACATCCACGGACGCATCGTCATCATCAACTGCTTCACTTGTATCTGACAATTCAGCAAAGGAAGCAGCAGTGGGTACAACATCATCATCATCACACTGTACGTCCACGTGTGTAATGCTGCCTGACTGAGACATATCCCTGTTATCTACATCATCTGGCAATAATGGTTGCACATCACTCATTTCTTCCAACTGATAACTCCTCTGACAGATCAAGTGAAGCGGCTGTGGTGCTAGTGTTGGTGGTGGCAGTGGGCGGGCGAGTGGTAACTTAAGAGGTGCCCGATGCAGAGCTGGAGGAGGATGGTGCGTCAAGGTTCTGAGCTGAAGCTGTAGAAGATTGGGTGTCCTGTGTAAGCCAGTCAACTATGTCCTCAGAATTTTTCGAGTTCAGGGTATGTGGCCTCTGAACACTGGGCATTATTCTAGGGCCAAAGGAAATCACAGCACCACGACCACGACGGCCCCTGCAGGGTGGCCTGCCTCTGCCTGTCATTTTTTTGGGGATTAGTGGTACTATGCGCGCAAGGTAACCAGCCACCCTATATGAGTGGTGGGCAGTGGGCACAGTACAGTCAGTGGGCCAGACACACACTGGCAGGCAACTGAAATTATATTAAAGGGTAAAAAATAAATGACTTTTTTATCTGCAAGGTACTGTGCCACCCGATATGAGTGGTGGGCACTTGCAGTGGGCACAGTACAGTCTGTGTGGGCCTGACACACACTGGCAGGCAACTGAAATTATATTAAAGGGTAAAAATTGAATGACTTTTTTATCTGCAAGGTACTGTGCCACCCGATATGAGTGGTGGGCACTGGCAGTGGGCACAGTCCAGTCTGTGTGGGCCTGACACACACTGGCAGGCAACTGAAATTATATTAAAGGGTAAAAATTGAATGACTTTTTTATCTGCAAGGTACTGTGCCACCTGTGGTAAGGTGCAAGGTGTCATATGCGATGGCAGGTACGTGTCACCGAGGTTGAGGTAAGAGCCGGGGTTTTTGGTCTGCAGCAGCTAGTGCTGCTTGACTCTGTTTAAATAGCATGGCTGCAAAGCCGATCCGGGCCGGCTCTTACTGGGAGCAGCTAAAGAGTAGGGTGGGTGGCTGCTCCCCACGGTCCAGTCCATGTTTTCGGCTGGGTATAAAACACAGCCATCAGCTGTGTCTGAGTGTGTGATTGTCCTGGAGCTGCTAATAGTGCTGGGAGCTGAGGGCTGTTTTTTGGGACCTGCGGCTGGAGCCAAGCTGGAGGGCTCAGACCCCTGTGAAACCGAACAGGCTGC
Organism: Bufotes viridis; assembly: GCA_033119425.1. Lineage (NCBI taxonomy): Eukaryota > Metazoa > Chordata > Amphibia > Anura > Bufonidae > Bufotes > Bufotes viridis. Next base: position 3,344,452 of record CM065598.1, on the reverse strand, counting down.
CTGAAAAAGCCTGTCTATGGACTTGCTAACACCAAGGAGCTAAGGTGACTCTTCCGTTTATGGACTTTTGTGTGTGTGAACAAACACCAAGCCACCTGTTTTTGTGATGCTCTTTTTGTTGTGTGAATAAAACACGGACATTTAATTTACAAGCTTGAACGTTGCCTCTGTACTGCACCCGCTGGTCCTATCTACCAGAGCGAATCCCCACATTTGGTGGAGGATGCGGGCAAGTCAAACCCCGGAGGCCTCCACCCCAGCTCCGACGACCGGCGACAGAGAGACCTGCACGGCATGTACCCCCTGCGGATCCGCCTCCCGTGGTATGCTGGAGGTGTCAGGAGCCAGGCCACATCCGGGCCGACTGTCCACATCGGGATGAGCCGATGGATATGAACTACGGGGGTCGTCACTCCCTGTATGCACGGAAGCTGTGCGCAACTGGCACCCGTGAGGTGCAGGACCATAACCACCTGTGTCAGGTAGAGGTGGGAGACTCTCTGGCGGTGGCTCTGCTGGACTCCGGGAGTCTAGTCTCCCTGGTAAGGGCTGCCCTTGTACGGCCTGCGGAGTATACTGGCCGTAAAGTCGGGGTCCTGTGCATCCACGGAGACCTGAAAGACTACCCCACTGCACTAGTGACTTTGTCCACCGCGGCTGGTAGGTGGACCCACGAGGTGGCTGTCGCTACTAAACTCCCACACGAACTGATACTTGGGAGGGACTTCCCCGGTTTTCCGGCGCTGTGGCCGGTAATAAAGGTATCTGAGGGACCCGAGACAGGGGTGACCCTAGTAGAGTGGCCTGATACCGCTGGAAGGCCAGAACCCTGGGAGCCCGAGTCTGAAGGGCCGGCGGTAGGGGTGACCACTGCTCCAGCGGTAGAGGGAGAGACAACCCCACTGAGTGTAATGGTGGGAGACACGGAGGACTTGCCACCGGGACCTGAGTTGGCAGACCTCAATGTCTCCGGGGAAAATTTTGGGACCGCACAACACCGGGACCAAACCCTAACCAGGGCCTGGGAGAATGTGCTGGAAATTGATGGTAAACCCCAGAAACCAGGGGCTGAATTAATGTTTCCACGATTTATTGTTCTACAGGATATGTTGTATCGGGTGAACCAAGTCCGAGGTGAACCTGTTGAACAGTTGGTGGTGCCCACAGCGTATCGCAAGCTTGTCATGGAGCTTGCCCACCAACATGTTCTTGGGGGACACCTCGGGTGGCAGAAAACCCAGGACCGCATACTGCAGCGGTTTTATTGGCCCAGTGTGTTCAAGGAGGTAGAAAATTATTGTAAGTCCTGTCCAACCTGTCAGATAACTAGCCCCCAGCCTCATTTCCGTAGTCCTCTGGTACCTCTGCCAATTATTGAAGTACCGTTTGAGCGAATCGCTATGGATTTAATTGGGCCTGTACCAAAGTCTGCCAGGGGCCACCAACACATTCTGGTAGTTCTCGACTATGCCACTCGGTATCCGGAGGCGGTGCCTCTGCGACATACCTCAGCTAGGCTCATTGCCAAAGAGTTAATGGAGATGTTTTCCCGTGTGGGCCTGCCAAAAGAGGTTCTGACAGACCAAGGGACCCCTTTATGTCCAAAGTAATGAAGGAACTGTGTAAATTGTTGCGTATAAAGCAGTTACGGACGTCCGTTTACCATCCGCAAACAGACGGTCTTGTTGAGAGGTTTAACCAAACTCTAAAAATATGTTAAAAAGGGTGGTGTCTAGAGATGGGAAGGACTGGGACCTGCTTCTGCCCTATCTCATGTTCGCAGTGCGAGAGGTACCCCAGGCCTCTACTGGGTTCTCGCCCATCGAACTGCTTTATGGCAGACACCCTCGGGGCCTGTTGGATATCGCCAAGGAGGCATGGGAACAACAGCCTGTCCCCCACAAAAGTGTCATTGAGTATGTCGCCCAGATGCAGGAACGAATGGAAAGGGTGTTGCCCTTGGTCCGGGAGCATATGGAGGCAGCGCAACAAGCCCAGAGTAGGGTGTACAATCGTCAGGCTCGGGTACGGGACTTCAATCCGGGAGATCGGGTTTTGGTTCTGGTACCCACCCTTGACAGCAAATTCCTAGCTAGGTGGCAGGGCCCCTATGAGGTGATCGAGAAGGTAGGGGAAGTAAATTACAAAGTACACCAGCCAGGGCGGCGCAAGCCGGAGCAGGTGTACCACGTGAATTTGCTTAAGCCGTGGAAAGATAGGGACGCGGCCGACGATCACAGCCCCCGGCCAGGGCTTCTAGGTGAAAAGGGTCCAGCCCCACAGTTCGAGGCCTGTGAAGCCGTAACCACGGTAAAAATTGCAGACAGCCTGTCTTCCAAACAAGTTCAGGAAGTCAGGGAGTTCATCAGTCGGAACACGGATGTGTTCTCGGACCTCCCTGGCCGCACGTCTCTCATCCAACATGACATCGTCACTGAGCCTCAGGCCAAGATCTGGTTAAAACCATACCGGGTACCCGAGGCTCGGCGACGGGCCATCGCGGAGGAAGTACAATTAATGTTGAAGCTCGATGTCATTGAGGAGTCGAAAAGTGAGTGGGCCAGTCCCATAGTCCTAATACCCAAGCCGGATGGGACGTTGCGGTTCTGCAACGACTTTCGCAAGTTAAATGAAGTATCCAAGTTTGACGCGTATCCCATGCCCCGAGTAGACGAGCTTGTTGAAAGTTTAGGACAAGCCCGTTATTTTTCTGTGCTGGACCTCACTAAAGGGTACTGGCAGGTACCCTTAACGGAGTCGGCTAAGGAAAAACCGCATTTGTTACCCGCAGGGCCTGTATCACTACAAGGTGTTACCCTTTGGCCTGCATGGCGCCCCGCCACTTTCCAAAGGTTAATGGACATAGTGCTGCGACCACATCGTCGGTACGCCTCGGCCTACTTAGATGATGTAGTCATCCACAGCACCGACTGGGAAAGCCATTTACCCAAGGTGCAGGCGGTAGTGGATGCCCTGAGGAAAGCCGGACTGACCGCTAACCCAAAGAAGTGCTCCATAGGGTTAGAGGAGACAAAATATCTGGGATATGTAATTGGGCGGGAGTCATCAAACCTCAGGTAACCAAGGTAGAGGCCATTCGTAACTGGCCCCGACCGGTCACCACCAGGCAGGTAAAGTCGTTCCTGGGGATTGTAGGTTACTACATGAGGTTTTTGCCCCACTTTGCCACAATAGCAGCGCCATTGACAGACCTGTTGAAGGGGCGAAAGTCTGGGAGGGTTAGCTGGAGTGAGAAGGCGGAGGAGGCTTTCTCCGCGTTGAAGTCGGCCCTGTGTGGGTCCCCGGTTTTGGTGACACCCGACTTCAACAAGGAGTTTGTCGTACAGACCGACGCCTCGGAGGTAGGCCTCGGTGCGGTACTGTCGCAGGAGGTCAACGGGGAAGAACATCCCGTTGTCTTCCTGAGCCGTAAGCTCAGTCCCGCCGAGTCCAGATATAGTATAGTGGAGAGGGAGTGCCTGGCTATCAAGTGGGCACTCGAATCTCTCCGCTACTACCTGTTAGGAGGAGGTTCCGTCTGGTGACCGACCATTCCCCCTCAAATGGATGAGTCAGGCCAAGGAGAGGAATGCTCGGGTCACCAGGTGGTTCCTATCTCTTCAAAATTTCAAGTTCTCCGTGGAACACAGGGCAGGCCGCTTGCAGGGCAACGCAGATGCCCTGTCCCGCGTCCACTGCCTCACGTGTGTTCACCCCTCAGGGTTGAACAAAGGGGGGTATGTGGTAAGGTGCAAGGTGTCATATGCGATGGCAGGTACGTGTCACCGAGGTTGCTGGCCTCGGTGAGGTAAGAGCCGGGTTTTTGGTCTGCAGCAGCTAGTGCTGCTTGACTCTGTTTAAATAGCATGGCTGCAAAGCCAATCCGGGCCGGCTCTTACTGGGAGCAGCTAAAGAGTAGGGTGGGTGGCTGCTCCCCACGGTCCAGTCCATGTTTTCGGCTGGGTATAAAACACAGCCATCAGCTGTGTCTGAGTGTGTGATTGTCCTGGAGCTGCTAATAGTGCTGGGAGCTGAGGGCTGTTTTTTGGGACCTGCGGCTGGAGCCAAGCTGGAGGGCTCAGACCCCTGTGAAACCGAACAGGCTGCCTGAAAAAGCCTGTCTATGGACTTGCTAACACCAAGGAGCTAAGGTGACTCTTCCGTTTATGGACTTTTGTGTGTGTGAACAAACACCAAGCCACCTGTTTTTGTGATGCTCTTTTTGTTGTGTGAATAAAACACGGACATTTAATTTACAAGCTTGAACGTTGCCTCTGTACTGCACCCGCTGGTCCTATCTACCAGAGCGAATCCCCACACACCCTATATGAGTGGTGTGCACACAGTACAGTCTGTGGGCCTGCGGCCTCTTACACACGGGCAGGCAACTGCAATATAATATATATATTTAAAAAAAAAGCAGACTGATGTACCAGCCCTAAAAAGGGCTTTTTGGGGTGCTGTAAGGACGCTGTCCTTACAGCAGATGAGTCTTTGAGGCCTGGAGTGGACACAGAACACTAGTAGCTAACACTTTCCCTAGAATCCCTATATTGATTCAGCAGCAGCAGCACTCTCCCTGCTCTAACTAACACTGCAGCTTCAGAATGAATCTAAGATGGATGCTGTCCTTTCTTTTTGATAGGAGGTGGGAGGCTTTGGGAGGGAGGGTATGCTGATTGGCTGGAATGTGTCTGATGACTGTAAGGTACAGGGTCAAAGTTTGCTCAATGATGATGTATAGGGGGCGGACCGAACATCGCATATGTTCGCCCACCGCGGTGGACGAGAACAAGCGATGTTCGCCGGAAACTGTTTGCCTGCGAATAGTTCGGGACATCTCTAATTATCAGGGGTATTATCTGTTTCTGCAGTATATTATTGGGGAGCACAGCAGCATAGTATTGGGGGTAGTAGGATGATTTGTTCAGAAGATGGGAGGATGATGGAAAAGTAGTAAACTAAGATTTTTTTGTTGTTGTCAAACTGCAGAGACGGAAAATGGCTACAAAATGGTGGTCTGGTCTGAAAGGAGAAGAGGAGGACAGGGAACATCTACATCAAAGCAGATGTCACTGATGTAAGAGGTATGGGGCGCTGTATTTCTGTACTGATGAGATCAGGAGCATAATGATCGTGGCTCGACCGGGGGTGGAGGCGGGATATGGGTGTGGCTGGAGGTGGAACATGGGTGAGGCCTTATTTTGCCCGGGGGCAAATTACTTAGGGGGGAGGGGTAAATTACATAATGGAGGGCAGTGTGGGGGACAAACGACATAATGTGGGGCAGTGTGTGGGCAAATTACATAATGTGTGGCAGTGTGGTGGGGGAAATTACATAATGTGGGCAGTGTGGGGCCCGGCAAATTACATATTGTGGGGCAGTGTGGGGGGCAAATCACAATGTGGGGCAGTGTGGGGGGCAAATCACAATGTGGGGCAGTGTGGGGGCATATTACTTAATGTGGGGCAGTGTGAGGGGGCAAATTACTTAATGTGGGGCAGTGTGGGGAGCAAATTACTTAATGTGAGGCAGTGTGGGGGGCATATTACTTAATGTGGGGCAGTGTAGAGGGAAGTATTACTAATGAGGGCATTCTAGAAGGGAATTACTATTGGTAGATTGGTGGAGACACCTAACTAACAAACTGATTGACTATATCAATTTCCCTGTCATGTATCCCGTGCAGGTATACTTCACGCAATAAATGGTTATATGACGTGCACCTAACTAAGAGATGGATTAACTATATCAATTTCCCTGTCATGTGTGCAATTCAGGTGTACTTCACACATTAAATGGGTATATGACGTGCACCTAACTAACAGACGGATTAACTATATCAATTTCCCTGTCATGTGTGCAGTGCAGGTGTACTTCATGCAATAAATGGGTATATGACGTGCACCTAACTAACAGACGGACTAACTATTATATTTGTGTGTCAGGTGTACAAAGTACAATGTTGCATTGCACCCACACAAAAAAATCGCTGTAGGTCACACACAGAATAAGCAGCCAGATTTATGATTAGCTTTCTGTGTCAGCAGTGCAAAGATGGTGTATTTCACCCACAAAAAATCACACTAACACTGTCCCTCACTTCAGCTGCCTGCTTTCTGTCCCTTCACTACTGAGAGATGATGGGTGGTGCTACACATGATCCAGCTTATAGAGAGGCTGGGTCACATGATTCACCGGCCAATCACAGCCATGCTATTAGTAAGCATGGCTGTGATGGCTTCTAAGGGCACACAGCTTAAAAGATTGTTGATTGGCTGCCCTGCAGCCTTTCAACAAACTTTATTAAATGCCCGAACACCGAACTCCAACCCAACAAAGTTCGGGTTCGGGTCTGGGTATCAAAAATCATAAAGTTTGGTACGGACCCGAACTTTACAGTTCAGGTTCGCTCAACACTACTGTTCACGACACGAATGCTAGCTGACACTGTAAGCTCAGGCCTCTCAAAGTAACCCCTGCTGCCATGGCCCCTTACTCTGTTGTGACCTGTGCCTGCACCAGAAACATTTAGGCCTCTGCCACTCCCCAGTGCAGGGCCTGGCACTTCTCTGTCTGACATACTGTTAGATCAAATAAATAAATAAATAACTAAAAAGGAAATTAAAACACTCCAAAAAAGTCTGTAATTTTTTCACTCCACCACACAACGGCTAATAAGCCTTTTCTTTGCCCCACTAATACACACAAAAAAGGGTTTTAGAAGATATAACTGCACCGCTGAACAGCAAATAAATTTTACTTTTGCCACTAATACACAACAAAAAGGGCTTCAGAACATATAACTGCACCGCTGAACGGCACATATATTTTACTTTTGCCACTAATAAATGACAAAAAGGGCTTTAGAACATATAACTACACTGCTGAACGACAAATATGTTTTTCTTTTGTCACTATTACACGACAAAAAGTGCTTTAGGACATATAACTGCACCGCTGAATGGCAAATATATTTTTCTTTTGCCACTAATACACGCCACAAAAGCTTTTAAACATATAACTGCACCGCTGAACAGAAAATATATTTTTCTTTTGCCACTAATACAAGCCACAAAAGGCTTTAGAACATATAACTGCACTGCTGACCAGCAAATAAATTTTTTCTTTTTCCACTAATACACGATAAAAAGGGCTTTAGAACATATAACTGCACCGCTGAATGGCAAATATATTTTACTTTTGCCACTAATACACTCCACAAAAGGCTTTAGAACTTATAACTGAACCGGTGACCGTCAAATATAATTTTTCTTTTTCCACTAATACATGCCACAAAAGACTCTAGAACATATAACTGCACTGCTGATCGACAAATATATTTTTTCTTTTTCCACTAATACATGACAAAAAGGGCTTTAGAACATATAACTGCACCGCTGAATGGCAAATATGTTTTACTTTTGCCACTAATACACAACAAAAATGGCTGTAATTTTAGCACTTCACCACACAACGGCCAATAAGCCCTTTTTTCCCACTAATAAAAGCCCAAAAATAGTTTAGAACATATAACTGCGCCGCACAAGGGCAAATAAGACATAGAAATATTTCCTTGTAATAAACCCTGTTATTGTCTTTATTAAACAGCACTTGTACCCTTATAAGAACGGTTTGCTGGAATTACAATCAATGGATGTCATATACAGTTGTGTTCAAAATTATTCAACCCCCAATGCTGTAAAGGGTTTTAGGGAATTTAGTGTACATTTGTAATTGTGTTCAGAATAAAATCTTACAAGGACTTTTTAAAGAACCAAATGCAACGAAAATGACATCAATTGTTTTTGTAATACATTATTAAATGTTTTTTTTTGTGATTTCTTCATTGACACAATTATTCAACCCCTTAAAGACTACCACTCTTAAGAACAGAGGTTCATTCAAGTGTTTTCGATCAGGTATTGAAAACACCTGTGGATGTCAAGGAGCAGCAATCAAGCATAATAAGCACCAATTAGGCAGATTTAAAATGACTGTGATACTCAGCTCCTTCTAGACATTTACTAGTGTGTTTACAAACATGGTGAAATCAAGAGAATGGTCCAGGAAGACAAGAGAAGAGGTGATGTCTCTTCACCTGAAGGGCAATGGCTATAAGAAGATTGCAAAGATGTTAAACATACCAAGAGACACCATAAGAAGCATCATTCGCAAAGTCAAGGCAATGGGCACTGTTGAAACGCTACCTGGTCGTGGCAGAAAGAAGATGCTGACTTCGACTGCTGTGCGCTACCTGAAGCGCAAAGTGGACTAAAGTCCCTGCGTGACTGCTGAGGAACTGAAAAAAGATTTGTCAGATGCGGGTACTGAAGTTTCAGCTCAGACAATAAGGCGCACACTGCGTAATAAGGGCCTCCATGCCAGAACTCCCAGGCGCACCCCCTTGCTGTCTCCAAAGAATAAGAAAAGTCGACTGCAGTATGCCAAAAGTCATGTGGACAAACCACAAAAGTTTTGGGATAGTGTTCTGTGGACTGATGAAACAAAATTAGAACTGTTTGGGCCCATGAATCAATGCTATGTTTGGAGGAGGCCTATGAAGAAAAGAACACCTTGCCTACTGTGAAGCATGGCGGGGGGGTCTATCATGCTTTGGGGCTGTTTTGCTTCTACAGGTACAGGGAAGCTTCAGCGTGTGCAAGGTACCATGAATTCTCTTCAGTACCAGGAGATATTGGATGAAACTGTGATGCAGTCCGTCACAAACCTGAGGCTTGGGAGACGTTGGACCTTTCAACAGGACAATGATCCCAAGCATATCTCCAAGTCCACTAGAGCATGGTTGCAGATTAAAGACTGGAACATTTTGAAGTGGCCATCGCAGTCACCAGACTTAAATCCGATTGAGAACCTATGGTGGGACTTAAAGAAAGCAGTTGCAGCGCGCAAGCCTAAGAATGTGACTGAACTGAAGGCTTTTGCCCATGAAGAATGGGCGAAGATACCCGTAGATCGCTGCAAGACACTTGTGTCAAGCTATGCTTCACGTTTAAAAGCCGTTATAACTGGAAAAGGATGTTGTACTAAGTACTAAGATTGAATGTCACTTGGGGGTTGAATAAAACTGATAATGATGTGAGCACAGAAAAGACATTTGTGGTTATTTCATTATAAATGTTATGTTATATTTGTCTGACTTACAAGTGCCTCTTTGATTTAACTGTAAACAAGATGACTGAAATGATCGAAATCAATGTCAAACTGGCCAAAACACTCAATTTCATTGGGGGTTGAATAATTTTGAACACAACTGTATCTGGACTTCTCCAAAGCATTTGACACCGTACCTCATAAAAGGTTAGTATATAAAATGAGGATGCTCGGACTGGGAGAAAATGTCTGTATGTGGGTAAGTAACTGGCTAAGTGACAGAAAACAGAGGGTGGTTATTAACGGTAGATACTCAGATTGGTTCACTGTAACTAGTGGGGTACCTCAGGGGTCAGTATTGGGCCCTATTCTCTTCAATATATTTATTAATGATCTTGTAGAAGGCTTGCACAGTAAAATATCTATTTTTGCAGATGACACTAAACTGTGTAAAGTAATTAACACTGAAGAGGACAGTTTTCTGCTACAGAGGGATCTGGATAGATTGGAGGCTTGGGCAGAAAAATGGCAGATGAGGTTTAACACTGACAAATGTAAAGTTATGCAGATGGGAAGGAATAATACAAGTCACCCGTACATATTAAATGGTAAACCACTCGGTAACACTGACATGGAAAAGGATCTAGGAATTTTAATAAACAGCAAATTAAGCTGCAAAAACCAGTGTCAGGCAGCTACTGCCAAGGCCAATAAAATAATGGGTTGCATCAAAAGGGGCATAGATGCCCGTGATGAGAACATAGTCCTACCACTTTACAAATCACTAGTCAGACCACACATGGAGTACAGTGTACAGTTCTGGGCTCCTGTGAACAAGACAGACATAGCAGAGCTGGAGAGGGTTCAGAGGAGGGCAACTAAAGTAATAACTGGAATGAGGGATCTACAGTACCCAGAAAGATTATCAAAATTAGGGTTATTCACCTTAGAAAAAAGAATAATGCGGAGATCTAACAACAATGTATAAATATTTCTGAGATCAGTACAGATATCTCTCTCATCATCTATTTATCCCCAGAACTGTGACAGGGGACATCCTCTGCATCTGGAGGAAAGAAGGTTTGTACACAAACATAGAAGAGGATTCTTTACTGTAAGAGCAGTGAGACTATGAAACTCTCTGCCTGAGGAGTTGGTGATGGTGAATTCCCTGAAAGAGTTCTAGAGGGGTCCAGATGTATTTCTGGAGTGTAATCATATTACAGGTTATTGTTACTAGAGATGGCACAATAGAAAACGGATCCATCCCCCATTGACTTACAATGGTGTTCAAGACGGATCCGTTTAACCTATGTTCATGATAATACAAACGGATCCGTTCTGAACGGATGCATGCGGTTGTATTATCAGTGCGGATCCGTCTGTGCAGATACATGACGGATCCGCACCAGACACCAATGTGAAAGTAGCCTTAGGAGAGCCATGTGTATACAGATGGTAGAGTATATATGGAACTTACTGACTGTGCTGCAGGGTTTAATACTATAGGAAGAGAAGAGCCATGTGTAGGGCTAAGGGGTTAATACAATGTCTAGGAAGAACAGAGCCATGTGTGGTACTAAAGGGTTAATCTGGGGTAATGGGGGGCTGCACTTAGTGAACCCATGCAGGGGTTAATACATGGTTATGGGGGGGGGGGCTGCACTTACTGAACCCATGCAGGGGTTACTTGTAGGATGCAGAGAGGTTGGTGAAGCCATGCATAGGACACCTGCAGTGAAGTTAGTGAAGACCAGCACTGTATATGGGGGTCTTGCAGTGAAGTTCCCGGGTCTGACTGAAGCCTGTAGTCCTCCTGCAGCACAGAGAGGTTGCCCCGAGCTCTCCTCTTATCATATGTTGCTGAGCGGCTTGGCTGCTCCAGCTCCTATTCTCCAGCACTGCTGAGGGAGCGTCTGCCAAAAGCAGGGATGTGGAGAAGTGCACACAGCCCAGGCACTGTTATCAGCTGCTAGGGAGGACCTGGCTTTTTAAACACTCCCTTACAACTTTTACTCTGACTGTCAGTTCTGGTCAGTAATGTGAGCACGCACGCAGCCAGGAGGATGCCTAGCAACCCTATTTTAAGCAAAGGTAATAATAGGCATTACAGGGAACAAAAATGTGGAATTAAGGGGTAATTGAATAGACAGTGAAAAGTTGAAACAGGGCCACCAAGGTGATATTAATCACCAAAATCCAATACTCCAAAAAAAATAAAAAAATATGACAGTTATCATTTAAGGAGGCAGTAGATGTGGTGGTGTACGTGGAAGAGGCGGAGGAGGAAGCCAACACTGTTTTGGTGGGGTATTTTTTTATTTCTTTTTTTATTTGTCTGCTAATTCTATGTGTGACCTATAGACATTTTTTGGGGGGTGCGGCGGGTATACTTCTCTATTCTGCCAATATAACAAATAATAATCTTGAGCCAGGAGGTGGAGGTCCGAATGGAAGAGGAGGTGATTGTGGCGGTGTAAGTGGAAGAGGCAGAGGAGGTAGCCAACACTCTTTTTGTGTTTAGTTTTTTCTAATCTTTTTTATTATTTTTATTTGGGGATGCCCCAAAACATTGGAAAATGGCAAATAGAAGGCACAAACTGCATTGGAGTATAACAGTAGCTTGGTGAGGCCGGTAAACTTCTCTACTCTGCCAATATAACAAATAATAAGCTTGAGCCAGGAGGTGGAGGTCCAAGTGGAGAAGGAGGTGGAGAAGGTGGTGTAGATTTGAGAGGTGGAGGAGGTAGATTTTTTTTTTTTTTTTTTTATTAATTAATTAATTTATTTTTTGTTTGGGAAGGCCTCAAAACATTTGGAAATGGAAAACAGATTGCACAAACTGCAGTATGGAGCGCTGGAGTATAACAATGGCCGATATACTTCTCTCCTCTGCCCAAGGTACAGACAAGTCCCGTGAGATCCATGTCTGGTTCATTTTAATGAATGTGAGCTTGTCCACGTTGGCTGTGGACAGGTGGATGCGCTTGTCCATGATCACACCAGCTGCCAGCACCTCCAAGGCGTAAAGGGCAAGCTCAGGTCCTGTGTCCAATTTAGAGACCCAGAAGTTAAATGGGGCTGACCCATCAGTCAGTACATGCAGATGTGTGCACACATACTCTTCCACCATGCTGCCCTAACGCTGCCTCCTACTAAGACGGTCCTTACCAGATGATGGTGCTGGATGTTGGGAGTGCTGCCGAAGGTTTTTCACATTTTGGCCATGCTATCCCTCACTTCTGAGGTGGTGCCCCAGCTGCGTTGGCAACTTCTTCCTCCGCCCCCTCCTCCACCCTGCTGTCAGGTGGGAAACCATCAGTAGTTCGTCTACCAGCATGCACTTGTATTCACGCATCTTCCGACCAAGCTCCAGTGACGGAAATAAGGACAGCAACTCGGCAGTCATTGTGCAGGCACTGCAGCATGTACTCGCTCGTGTTCCAGGATGCCCAGAGGCAACGACAAGCTGTCCTCTGTGAGAGGTGTATTGTCTGTGTCCTCTATATCCCCCCAGCTACGCTCTAGTGATGCCCGTGAGCTGCTTTGGGTTCCACCCTGCTGTGAAGAGGGTTCCTCTTCCTCCCCCTCATCATCTTCCTAATCTTCCAAAACTGTGCCCTCGCTGGACAGTTGTGTACCTGGCCACTGATGGTGCAGGAACCCACCCTCTGAGCCACCTGTGGACGACTGGCCTGATAACCATGAGAATGATCCCTGTTCCTTCTCCTCTTCCTCTGGTGCCACATTCTCATCCATTAACGTCCAAAGCGTTTTTTCAAGGAGACATAGAAGTGGGATAGTAATGCTGACCATGTTGGTGGAGTACTCGAAACAACACAACACATACCGCATTTAGGCCCACTCGCTGGTGGTGAAGTGGTGCTGTTCCACAGAGCGACTCATCCATGGGTGCTGAAGCTGAAATTCCACAATCACCTGCTGCTGCTCACACAGTCTCTCCAGCATGTGCAAGGTGGAGTGGGAAGGCAGAAGTTATGCTGCAGTGGAGGCAGGTGAACCGCAGCAGGGTGAGAATGCTGAAAGTGCCCATAGACAGCCTGTACTTTCTGCAGCAGCTCTTATATCTTGGGGTAATTCTTCAGGAACTTCTGCACCACCAAATTCAGCATATGCACCCAAACAAGGGATGTGTGTCAACAGGCTAGGACCAGAGCTGGTATGAGATAATGCCCATCATCGCACACCACAAGGCCAGGTTTAAGGCTCATCAGCACCAACCACTCATCAGTCTGTTCTTTGATGCCCATCCACAGATGTTTTTCCCCTAAACAGATGAATTTCAGAACAGCCTGCTATAGTTTTCCCCTAGCCTTGCTGAAGTTGGTGGGGCTGCTGACTGGATGAGTAGGCAGGGAAGGAGGATGAGAAGGTGGTAGAGGAGGAAGCAGAGTAGAAGTAGGAGGCAACAGGAGGCACTGAGAAACGTCCAGCAATCTTCGGTAGCACTGAACCGTGTTCCACCTCAGGCCCAAGTGCCACTACTTTTACCCAGTGGGCAGTTAGGGAGATATAATGTTCCTACCTGTGCTTACTGGGCCAAGTAACGCTGATTATGTGGACCTTGCTGTAGCTGGCCAGCTAAGACCTGTCCTAGGTTGCTAATATGACTTACATGTATATACAGCTAGACCTGCTAATAACCTTAATACAGTTCATATGTTTATATGTTAAAGAACAAAGCAGAGTTATTTACAGTGACTTCATGTTTTGGATGTCATGTAACAGTTATACTGTATATTGTGTTCACAGAAGCAGAAAAGATAATATGCCTTTAAGATTCATTATATAAATGTAAGGTAAGCTCAATGACTCAGCAGAATTAACAACAGAAAGCATAGAGTTATACGGTTGTTACTGCCCAGGAGTCTTGACCAATCACAGCCAGCCTCACACTGAGCAGGAGTCTTGGCCAATCTCAGCCAATCTTACACTCAGCCTGTCTGGGAAATCCCCCAGCTAGAATCATTACACCAGAGATCAGAGGAGCTGAACAGACATTCATTCCACCAAGAGCTGAGTTTTATGGAAGCAAAGAGGCCAAAATAGGTATTTTAGAACAGTTATTAGTATTAAGATTAGAACTGTAAACTGAACCAGTTATGTATGTTTACTTACAGTTCCACCAATCTGAAAACTGTTCATATCAGATCATACTGAGCCATAAAAATCAAACAATCTGCAATTATATAGAACAAACTGCTCAAAGCAATTGTATAGAGTAAACTGCAAACCAAGTAGAGCAAGTAGAACTATTGGTTAAGCCTCAGATATAACTCTCAGAGAGATCAGAAAGTGCTTAAATTACTTAACGTGAGAGTACAGATACTGAAGAGAGAAATATGTCCACCATTTTATGTTGAATGACAAAATTGAACAGTTAAACCACCACTTTGTGATACTTTATGCAACACGTGTTTGTACATGGACTATCTTCTGCGGAGGTGGTAGTGTTATATATGAAGAAAAGTTGAAGTTAATAAAGAAGTTATTTCAAATATTTGGTGTGCTCTTTAAGCCTATTGTTTCCATACAACAGCGCTAGAAGCAGTAAAGCAGAGTAACAGACAGTCTGGTTGGACTAAAAGTTTAGAGATTTCAAAATTCTTCCAATGCCACAGCGCAAAAGGCACTTAATAGTGCTGCGCCTTTCACAGTGGAACTATTGCCCTGAGAGGGCGAAGCAATAGCGCTCCTAAACCTTCACAGTAAAGAGCGCATTAGAGCAGCGGAGCACCAGCATATACTGCCGTGCAGCAACTGTTCCCTGAGTGAGCAAGCAAAGACACCTAAGCGGAGCTACCATAGAGGCCATAGAAAGTGTGTATTAGTCAGATTGCAGCCGGATCTTAAAGTGGCAGAATGGCAAAGGCAAGATAGTCAGAGAAAGAGCACCAACCCTCCTGTGATCCCTAGAAAGAAAAAGTGAACCATGGTGGGAGGCCAGAGTCCAGAGCTAGAGTACCCGCACTGCTACACACGAAGAGGCCACATACTGCAGCCAGCTAGTTTCCCGCCACTAGGCCCAAAGCCTGCAGCAGCGCATCCAAGCCAGCGAATCGCAAGTCAGCACAAAGCTTCGCAAGTCAGCACAGAACATTGCAAGTCAGCGCAAGCATCGCATCACATCAAGAAAAGACAAGTCTCCTTTAAGACTGACATTTGTTTCTGCTCTTCAGAATAAGGTCAGAGCTTTCCTTTTATTACTTATTATTGAAAATAGGTTTTAGCATAAAGATACATTTTTGTGTTCAGGAATAAAAGACTGTAATGTAAAACAAAGGACAGTTTGTAGTACATGGACTCTAAAGTATTTAAAGTGAAAGTCATTTATTGTCAGCATTTATCGTTATTGCATTTAAAGTGAAAGTCATTTATTTCTGCATTTGTCAGTATTGCATTTTAAATTGAAAGGTCCTTTAATATTCGCATTGATTGTTATAGCATTTAAAGTAAAATGTCTGAGCCTAGTATTACCATCCCACTGTTAGAGGATACAAAGATCGGATAGAAGTTGAAGAGCAAGGGAACCTGTCTGAGGTAGAAGAGTGTGATGCAGCATTAGTCTTGCCTCAAACAAATATAGCCCAAACAAGTAGTAAGGCTGACTAGTCAGCCTGCATTTGTGGGAGGGGCGGAGGCTCTTCTTAAACAAGCCACTGCCTCACTCCTGGGCGTGTGTTCTTCAGGTGCACAGGTGCTGCTGGGTGTCATTAGTGAACTAGCTTCTCTGGTGGCAGGATCTCTTTCTTTGCAGCATGGAGCCAGAACGGAGGTTTTGTTTTGTCTTTTTTTTTTCTTCGCTCTCTGCTATCGTAGCAATGCACGCGGGGTAATACGTAAGTAAGTTGGGCCGTGGCCATCCCTCCTGGCCGGTCGGAACCCGACTTTTCTAGCGAACGGGAGGCTTCGCCTCAGAATCTTCTGCCTCAGGTTTGTTTTGTTGGGGCTAAAAATTTCTATTTCTTTTTCAACCTCGTTTGTTTGATAATAAGAATTAGTTCCAATATATCTTGCAAATTTACGTCACTTGTTTGTTGCATGGAAAATTACTTCAGCTTATACGCAGTTAGGGAACAGTCACCCGGGCTGCATGTGACGTCATGATTGAACATCAGACTCAGCTGTTGTTTGACCTATTGCTGTAGCTGTTCCTTGCCATGTAACTCCCCCTCTCCCAGCCACCACCATCTTTAGACTTCATGTATTTTCCCTGCTTTATGTACTAAAACCCTGATGCACTTTATGCTCTGCTCTTATTCTGAGCGGCATTTCCACGATCGGCTCTACTTCTGTCTTATACCTGCTTGCACCTCGCTTCATACGCCTCACACCCTCAGATGTATCCGCACGTCTTTTATTGTCCATCACTTTCACGCTGCTCGTTCCAGACGGCCTTTACATTTTGCTTTACACGTGTTTTACTCTCTGCTCACTGGAGCTGTGTCCACATGTCTGCTATTTTCATCATGCTTCATACTTCAATCACATTCGAGTTGCATTCACCCGTTGGCTGTTCACACTTGGCTGTTGCATCATGTTGTTGTGTGTGGTTAGAGCTGCGTTTATGCGTCGGCTAGTATACCATGTTTTGCTCTGCTCACAGTCAGAGCTGCGTTCACATGTCTGCTGTTACAACAGGTCATACGAGGCTTGTTTTCAGAGGTGCATTCACGTTCGCTGTCACATCATGTTCATGCTCCACTCACATTTAGAGCTACTGTTATACCTATTTTCGTTCTCGGCTCACTCACAAAGGAGCCTTCACACTTACGCAGTCAAATTCACGACCAGAGCTGCGTCCATACGTCTATTGGCATATCATGTTTGCTCTACTCACACCCAGAGCTGCGTTCACACGTCCATTGTTACTACAGGCTCTTTCCAGGCCCATTTCAAGAGCTGCGTTCATGTCACTTTCACAGCATGTGTCACGCTCCATTCACAACCAGAGCTGCCGTTATACCAATTGTTTGCTCTGCCTATACCCAGAGTTGTGTTAACACTTCTACTGCTACAACAGGTTTTATACCCCACTCGCCAGAGCTGCTTTCCATGTCGGCTGTCACTTCGAGTTAATATTTCATTCACATCCAAAGCTGCGTCCACATGTCTACTTTTACATCCTGTCCTCTACTCCATTCACTACTAAAGCTGTGTTCATGTGTCCGCAGATGCATCACGTTAATAGTCCGCTCACGTTCAGTTTGCATTCTTACGTCTGCTTTATACCATGTTTTTCATGCTCTAGCCATACTCAGAGCAGCGCTCATACATTGTTACTCACATCCTGAGCGTCATTCACCCATCTGCTGTTACACCATGTGTTACATTTGGCTCCCACTCAAAGCTGCATTCTCCTGTTACTTGCTACACTCAGTAGTCTCAACGGGGCACTCCGCACCCACTGCTTAGTACTCTCCCAGTAAATACGGCTGCTTTCTTTTCAGGCTTACGTTTTTCCTCGGTGGTGTGAAAAAAAAAAAAAAAATCCTTTTAAATCCTGATTCGTGTTCACTCAGATTGGTCTCCTTTACTCCTGGTTTGCATTCACGCAGATTGGTCTCCTGCCTAGTTCAACAGAACAGCTTCTCAGCGGAGGCCAGTGGGCCTACCATGTTTTACAAGTTGTTCTTTTGTTTGTTGGGAAGGTACTGTACCTTCCCTATGGCTTCGGGGGTCCACCGACTGCTTCGGCCCCATGGCTTCGGGGGTACGACGACTGCTTCGGCCCTATGGCTTCGGGGGTCCGACGGCTGCTTCGGCCCTATGGCTTCGGGGGTCTGACAGCTGCTTCGGCCCTATGGCTTCGGGGGTCCGATGACTGCTTCGGCCCTATGGCTTCGGGGGTCCGATGACTGCTTCGGCCCTATGGCTTCGGGGGTCCGACGACTGCTTCGGCCCCATGGCTTCGGGGGTCCGACGACTGCTACGGCCCTATGGCTTCGGGGGTCAGACGACTGCTTCAGCCCCATGGCTTCGGGGGTCCGACGACTGCTATGGCCCTATGGCTTCGGGGGTCCGACGACTGCTACGGCCCTATGGCTTCGGGGGTCCGACTACTGCTTCGGCCCCATAGCTTCGGTGGTCCGACGACTGCTTTGGCCCTATGGCTTCGGGGGTCCGACGACTGCTACGGCCCTATGGCTTGGGGGGTCCGACGACTGCTACGGCCCTATGGCTTCGGAGGTCCGACGACTGCTTCGGCCCTATGGCTTCGGGGGTCCGACGACTGCTACGGCCCTATGGCTTCGGGGGTCCGACGACTGCTTCGGCCCTATGGCTTCGAGGGTCCGGCGACTGCTACGGCCCCATGGCTTCGGGGGTCAGACGACTGCTTCAGCCCCATGGCTTCGGGGGTCCGACGACTGCTACGGCCCTATGGCTTCGGGGGTCCGACGACTGCTTCGGCCCCATGGCTTCGGGGGTCTGTCGACTGCTTCGGCCCCATGGCTTCGGGGGTCCGACGACTGCTTCGGCCCCATGGCTTTGGGGGTCCGATGACTGCTTCGGCCCCATGGCTTCGGGGGTCCGATGAATGCTTCGGCCCCATGGCTTCGGGGGTCCGACGACTGCTTAGGCCCCATGGCTGCGGGGGTCCGATTACCTGTTTTCAGTCCTGCCTGGTTGGTTGTCCATCCATGGTTCCAAGCTAATTGGGCCCAAATGTCTCACATTCATATCTGCTTCCCTGATCACCTGCATACGGCCCATGTTTTAAACTAAAGTCTGTCACCTGCGGGGTTCAGTCAGGTTCACTTGTTACTCAACTAAGTTTCCTGCTCCTTACGTTCTTTAGGTGTTGCACCTTATTAATGTCCAGTGTCTGCCATGCTCCAGGATCACACTTCAATTACTGGAGCTCAAATCTTTAGGGTCACCTGCCATGTTGGTCAGGTCACATTTTTCAACGATATTCGCCTGCCACGGTATTCGGGCCACGTAGGTTAATGGTAGACTCAGATACCAGGTCGGTTTTCCCGTTTCAGGATTAAACCATTCTCAGGGGTTCACAGAAGAATGCAGGGGCCATGGCAAGCAGATAGATGATGTCTGGGGAACTATTCAAAGATTCCCTTCCTACTTTCATGGTTTCTTTTGCCCCTCACTTCTTGCATAGTCTAGGCAGGCAGGTTTCTCTTTCGGTTCCACAAACTCCGGAGGCCGGGGCAATTGTCAGTACTAGAACCACAGGTCACCAGGTTCAGTTAATATTTCATGCTCCATTCCACAGCGTATTCCCAGGTCTTCATTCCGCTTCAGGGCACTATCTGCAACATCGAGCATCATGTCTCCGGTTTCGTTATTTGCAAGCTGTGATGTACGTCTCCTTATGGTTTTGCCGCATACTTCCTGAATGTGCGGTCAAGATTGCCGATGCCTTGCAGTTGGTCACGGATTTGTTTGCACTTTCATTGTGTTTCTTTATAACCTACTTGGCTTGGCTTTTGCCCCCTTTTAGGCCTACCCACGGCTATGGCTAAGGGCACAATTCAAGCCATTAAGTTAGGTTTAGCTAGCACACGGCTAGCCGGGTTAGGTTGTTCTTGATGTTTATCTCCCTAGGGTTCATCAAGCATCGTTGGCCGTAGCCATGACCACAAGTAGTAAGGCTGACTAGTCAGCCTGCATTTGTGGGAGGGGCGGAGGCTCTTCTTAAACAAGCCACTGCCTCACTCCTGGGCGTGTGTTCTTCAGGTGCCCCACCCTCCCTCCCTTCTCTTTTCATTTCCACAGGGTATGCCCCCTTTTAGGCCTACCCACGGCTATGGCTAAGGGCACAATTCAAGCCATTAAGTTAGGTTTAGCTAGCACACGGCTAGCCGGGTTAGGTTGTTCTTGATGTTTATCTCCCTAGGGTTCATCAAGCATCATTGGCCGTAGCCATGACCACAAATTATTTTAGACGTCATCATGCGCCAGGAAACCAACATCAAAGATGTTGGAAAATTTGGAGCAAGAAGCAGCATTAATAGAGAAAAGGTTTGCCTGAATGTATGAGAAGTGGAGTTTATACATTAAAGGCATTCGTTGAAAGTTAAAACAAGAAAGTATAAAAATGAACTTCAGTGATATGGTAGAGACGGTAGAAGAATCTGAATCAGAGCTTATGGCAGCATATGTCAAACTGCGGTCATCTACGACACCTTCCCAGGATATTGTAAGGAACATGCTCATGAGAGAACCATCTGTAGCTAACTATGATGAAGTTAAAGCAAGAAGTAGAATGAACAAGTATTTTATGAGAGAATATGCTAAATCCTTAGGTGTGTTGTGCCTTTTCATAAGTATAAATTGTTGTCTGCTTATTCTTGACATTCATTGCCTTTAAGAGTCATGCTCCATATTCTCCATTTTGTATGTCTTATGTAAGCCAAAGTGAGTTCAAAGAAAGATTACCACTGATTAGTGTTTGACTTTGCAGATGTGTGCAGACTTGAGAGGAGTAACTTTTCCCTCATTGCTAGGTTATGGCGAAGATAAGAGTTTTTCCTTGAAACTAGGGTTGAGCGAACCTGAACTGTAAAGTTCGTGTTCGTACCGAACTTTAGGGTTTTTGGCACCCAAACCCGGACATTTCCGTAAAAGTTCAGGTTCTGTGTTCTGCGATTTCTTTGCACGACAGCCAATCAACAAGCGTTTCACTAGTCTGCCCTTAGAAGCCATCACAGCCATGCCTACTAATGCCTACAGCCTGTTCAATTGGTGGATCAAGTTTTACCATTTTTGCCGAATTCAAACCCCTGCTCTGCATAGGTGACAAGGAGGTAAATTTGCACAAATCATCTGTTACATTCTGGTGTGACATTAACCCAGTTTTTGCATATACAAACCCCCGCTCTGTATAGGTGACAGGGAGGTAAATTTGTAAAAATCGTCTGTTCAATTGGTGCGTGACATTTTACTATTTTTGCCGTATACAAACCCCTGCTTTGCAGAAAGAACAGGGAGGTAAATATGTAAAAATCGTCTGTTACATTCTTGGGTGACATTAACAGAGTTTTGCCGTATACAAACCCGTGCTCTGCATAAGTGACAGGGAGGTAAATTTGTAAAAATTGTCTGTTACATTGGTGGGTGACATTTTTTTCAATTTTTGCTGTATACAAACCCCTGCTCTGCATAGGTGACAGGGAGTTAAATTTGTAAAGATCGTCTGTTACATTGGTGGGTGACAATATACTGTTTTTGCCAGATACAAAGCCCTGCTCTGCACAGATGACAGCAAGGTAAATTTGTAAAAATCGTCTGTTCGATTAGTGGGTGACATTTTACCATTTTTGCCAGATACAAACCCCAGCTCTGCATAGGTGACAGGGAGGTAAATTTGTAAAAATCGTCTGTTCAATTGGTGGGTGACATTTTACTATTTTTGCCGTATGCAAACCCTTGATCTACATAGGTGACTGGGAGGTAAATTTGGAAAAATCATCGATTACATACTTGGGTGACAATAACCCAATTTTGCCGTATACAAACCCCTGCTCTGTGTAGATGACAGAGAGGTAAATTTATAAAAATCGTCTGTTCCATTGGTGGGTGACATTTTACCATTTTTGCCGTATGCAAACCCATGATCTACATAGGTGACAGGGAGGTAAATATGGAAAAATCATCTATTACATACTTGGGTGACAATAACCCACTTTTGCCGTATACAAACCCCTGCTCTGCATAGGTGACAGGGAGGTAAATTTGTAAAAATCGTCTGTTACATTGGTGGGTGACAATATACCGTTTTTGCCAGATACAAAGCCCTGCTCTGCACAGGTGACAGCAAGGTAAATTTGTAAAAATCGTCTGTTCGATTAGTGGGTGACATTTTACCATTTTTGCCGTATACAAATCCCTGCTTTGCATAGAGAACTGGGAGGTAAATTTGTAAAAATCATCTGTTACATTCTTGGGTGACATAAACAGAGTTTTGCCATATACAAACCCGTGCTCTGCATAGGTGACAGTGAGGTAAATTTGTAAAAATTGTCTGTTACATTGGTGGGTGACATTTTTTTCAATTTTTGCCGTATAAAAACCCCTGCTCTGCATAGGTGACAGGGAGTTAAATTTGTAAAGATCGTCTGTTCCATTGGTGGGTGACATTTTACCATTTTTGCAGTATGCAAACCCATGATTTACATAGGTGACAGGGAGGTAAGTTTGGAAAAATCATCTATTACATACTTGGTTGACAATAACCCACTTTTGCCGTATACAAACCCCTGCTCTGCATAGGTGACAGGGAGGTAAATTTATAAAAATCGTCTGTTCCATTGGTGGGTGACATTTTACCATTTTTGTCGTATACAAACCCCTGCTCTGCACAGGTGACAGGGAGGTAAATTTGTAAAAATCGTCTGTTCCACTGGTGGGTGACATTTTACCATTTTTGCCGTATACAAACCCCTACTCTGCATAGTTGACAGGGAAGAAAATTTGTACAAATCGTCTGTTACATTCTTGGGTGACATAAACCCTGTTTAGACATATAAAAAATAAATGCTCTGCATAGGTAACAGGGAGGTAAATTTGTAAAAATTGTCTGTTCCATTAGTGGGTGATATTTTAAAATTTTTGGCGAATACAAACCCCTGCTCTGCATAAGTGACAGGGAGGTAAATTTGTAAAAATTGTCTGTTACATTGGCGGGTGACATTTTTTTCAATTTTTGCCGTATACAAACCCCTGCTCTGCATAGGTGACAGGGAGTTAAATTTGTAAAGATCGTCTGTTCCATTGGTGGTTGACATTTTACCATTTTTGCCGTATGCAAACCCATGATCTACATAGGTGACAGGGAGGTAAATTTGGAAAAATCATCTATTACATACTTGGGTGACAATAACCCACTTTTGCCGTATACAAACCCCTGCTCTGCATAGGTGACAGGGAGGTAAATTTGTAAAAATCTTCTGTTACATTGGTGGGTGACCATATACCATTTTTGCCAGATACAAAGTCCTGCTCTGCACAGGAGAAGGCAAGGTAAATTTAGAAAAATCGTCTGTTACATTCTTGGGTGACATTAGCAGAGTTTTACCGTATACAAACCCGTGCTCTGCATAGGTGACAGGGAGGTAAATTTGTAAAAATTGTCTGTTACATTGGTGGGTGACATTTTACCATTTTTGTCGTATACAAACCCCTGCTCTGCATAGGTGACAGGGAGGTAAATTTGTAAAAATCGTCTTTTCCACTGGTGGGTGACATTTTACCATTTTTGCCGTATACAAACCCCTACTCTGCATAGCTGACAGGGAAGAAAATTTGTACAAATCGTCAGTTACATTCTTGGGTGATATTAACCCTTTTTAGCCATATAAAAAATACCTGCTCTGCATAGGTGACAGAGAGGTAAATTTGTAAAAATTGTCTGTTCCATTAGTGGGTGATATTTTCCAATTTTTGGCGAATACAAACCCCTGCTCTGCATAGGTGACAGGGAGGCAAATTTGTGAAAATTGTCTGTTACATTGGTGGGTGACATTTTTTTCAGTTTTTGCTGTATACAAACCCCTGCTCTGCATAGGTGACAGGGAGTTAAATTTGTAAAGATCGTCTGTTCCATTGGTGGGTGACATTTTACCATTTTTGCCGTATGCAAACCCATGATCTACATAGGTGACAGGGAGGTAAGTTTGGAAAAATCATCTATTACATACATGGGTGACAATAACCCACTTTTGCCATATACAAACCCCTGCTCTGCATAGGTGACAGGGAGGTAAATTTGTAAAAATCGTCTGCTACATTGGTGGGTGACATTTTACCATTTTTGCCATATACAAACTCCTGCTCTGCAAAGGTGACAGGGAGGTAAATTTGTAAAAATCATCTGTTACATTCTTGGGTGACATTAACCCAGTTTTGCCATATACAAACCCCTTCTATGTATAGGTGACAAGGAGGTAAATTTGTAAAAATCGTCTGTTCCATTGGTGGGTGACAATTTACCATTTTTGCCGTATACAAATCCCTGCTTTGCGTAGGTGACAGGGACGTAAATTTGTAAAAAACGTCTGTTACATTCTTGGGTGACATTAACCCAGTTTAAACCAGGCTTTGCGGCCGCCTGCCTTCTTGGGTGCTGTGAATGGGGTCCCCACCCGTGGTATCAATATCCAAAAAACACAGCAATAAATGAAGAGGTTTCTTTGCTCTTTATGGTTTTTTTATTTCCATAGCAAAAGTGGCAACATATGAGTGCGAACGTTTTCGGCCTAGAGTGGCCTTCGTCAGGCACTGTAACAATAATGACAAGAAATGACATGAAACTTGCATCATTTTACATAATTGTATAGTATAAAGTATATAGTATCTTGTAGAGTCCATATATTGTAGAAAACTCGCCGTCTATTCAGTTTACATGAAATCAATCCATCCATATAATATGGCTGTCATATCTGTTGTGTAAGTCTCATAAGGAAGTTATCCATCAAATATTTTTATTCATACCTAATAGTAGCTAAAACTTCTATAGCAATACTTGTCCAGGTATAAGTGGATATATATTTGGTATATCATACAAGAAGATATTGACCATTATTGTAACCATACTAATGTAGAGCCCAAGTAATTGTAAGTTATATCAAGCATCATGGTTAACAATCCCTTACCTATGCCGCCAGAGGAGAGAGTGTAGAGAGTTGTAGAAGGTATGTGGGGCGCTCCGGCCGCCTAATAGCATGTCCGCCATAGTGGGAGCGTCTGTCCAGTCCCGCTTTAATCGGGGTGGCGGGACAGACGCGCAGCATGTGTGCAGGAAGAGGCGCGGCCGGTGTGCGTCTCACTGGACCGGAAGGGAGACGGTGGAACGCAAGGTGCGTTCCAAAGACAGGAAACAGTAATAGTATGTGTTCCAAGGGGCCGGAAGTGACGCCCGTGGAACGCATAAGCAAAAGCTATGAATGTGGAAAATGTCAGGACAAGGAAAATATAGGAAAATCAAAGTAAATAGGATATCCCCTTGTGGTATTATCCAGGGAAAAGCTATCTAGGACACCTGAAAGTTAAAGGGACATAATATTAGTCAAAATGACAATGATAGCATCCAAGTCATTTAGATAAGCAGGAACGATACTAGTGAGTATTACAGGAATTGACAGAGTTAATAAAATTACAGGAAGGTCTGTAGCATATGTATCCAGTACGCCTCCCTGTGTTTCAGCATTCTGGATCTGTCTCCTCCTCTCCTTGGTTGAGGAATATGTTCAACAATTTGAAATTTTAGTTGCGAAATTTTGTGTCGGGCTTGGTGGAAATGATATGGGAGTGGCAGGAGTAGGTTTTCACGGCGAATTGAGGATTTATGCTGACAAATCCTATACCTAATTGTTTGTGTGGTCTCCCCCACATATATAAGACCACAAGGACGTTTGATGGTATAGATTACATAATTTGAATTACATGTAAAGAAACCTGGAATTTTAATCTGTTTGCCTGTGTAAGGATGGGAGATAAATGAACCTTTTTGTACGTTGCTATATTGTGCACAGTGTAGACAAGGAAACGTACCTGTCTTCTGAGTATGGAGGAATAATTGTTTTGGTGGTGGTTTAGATGGGCCTATATCTGCTCTGATGAGGAAATCTCCGATATTTTTGGGTCTCCGATTGCAAGGGAGAATGGGATTTTGGAATTCCTCGATATCCGGAAAGGCTTTTCGTAGGAGGGACCAATGAGATTTAATTATATTTACCACTTTGCGTGTATTCGGATGAAATTTGTGGACGAATGCTAGACGTTTGCCCTCTAGCGTTCGTTTTGGTTTTCCATTGATGGGAGATTTTAAAGTATGTGGGGGATATCCTCTCTCTCTGAAACGGTCCCTCATTTCCATTTCTCGCTCCTTTCTGACTAGTGAATCAGTCACTATTGTCCGTACCCGTTTGAGTTGTGAGTTGGGTAAAGCTCTTTTTGTCACTGGAGGGTGAAAACTTGTGAAGTGTATTGCAAAAAGGGTTATCCTTCTGCCCTTCATACCATCTGGATACCTTTCAGCTGGACTTGGACTTGCAGCGCTTTTTTAGAAATGTCCGCCTATGGGCGCATTTCTCAAAAACTCCAACAAACACACCACAAGATACCTCTGTAAAGATTTCCATTACACAACTAGGACTGCGAAACAAAAGCAACTTTGTACCACCTAAAATATACCCAGCCGTAGAAGCCTTCATTGAACTAGTACAAAAAGACATAGAAACATTTAAACAAGATGTTCACAAAGGCAAATATAAATACAAAAACAACATCACTAACGTAGAAAGACAAGCGCTCATCACCCTACAAAAATCTAAACAAATAGTAGTAAAACCAACAGACAAAGGGGGTGCACTAGTGATAATGGACAAGATCAAATACATCAGGGAAATACAACGTCAATTATAGGATAGTACAGTATGCAAAGCCTTAGATTACAACCCATCATCTACAATAGCCAGAAAGATACAGAACACCCTAACCCACTACCATACATAAGGGATCATAGACACCAAAACAGTCACCTTCCTTACAAAATCCTTTCCCATTACTCCTGTCTTTTACATACTTCCCAAAATTCATAAGGACCTAGTTAATCCACCAGGACGACCCATAGTCGCCTCAACAGATTCACTATTATCACCTCTGGCCATATTTCTCGAGAAAATACTCACCCCCCTAATCAAAAAAACAAGGTCATTCCTCCTAGACACAACTTCCTTTCTTCAAATTGTGCATAACCTAGAACCACTCCCACCAGACAGTTTATTGGTGACCTGGGATGTCTCAAGTTTATATACATCTATACAACATTCCAAAGGCATCTCCGCAGTACAAAAGCTACTCCAAAATAACAACATTGACAGCGACATAATTTCATTGAGCATTGATCTATTGACCATTGTACTGCATAACAATTTCTTCCTTTTCCAAGACACTTATTATTTACAAACACAGGGAATGGCAATGGGTTCAAACATGGCCCCTCCTTACGCCAACAGCTACATGGAAACGTTATATAGATGACGTCTTCTGCATCTGGCAAGGACCCATTGACACACTTAATCAGTTCCACCAGTTCCTCAACAACATCTACCCGGAATTAAAATTCACTATACATCATGACATGACATCCATCAGTTTTCTAGACACCACAGTACTCAAGGACCCATCGGGTACACTATCCACTGACCTTTTCAGAAAACAAACAGATAGAAACAATCTACTACACTTCACAAGTTTTCACCCTCCAGCGACAAAAAGAGCTTTACCCAACTCACAACTCAAACGGGTACGGACAATAGTGACTGATTCACTAGTCTGAAAGGAGCGAGAAATGGAAATGAGGGACCGTTTCAGAGAGAGAGAATATCCCCCACATACTTTAAAATCTCCAATCAATGGAAAACCAAAACGAACGCTAGAGGGCAAACGTCTAGCATTCGTCCACAAATTCCATCCGAATACACGCAAAGTGGTAAATATAATTAAATCTCATTGGTCCCTCCTACGAAAAGCCTTTCCGGATATCGAGGAATTCCAAAATCCCATTCTCCCTTGCAATCGGAGACCCAAAACTATCGGAGATTTCCTCATCAGAGCAGATATAGGCCCATTTAAACCACCACCAAAACAATTATTCCTCCATACTCAGAAGACAGGTACGTTTCCTTGTCTACATTGTGCACAATGTAGCAACGTACAAAAAGGTTCATTTATCTCCCATCCTTACACAGGCACACAGATTAAAATTCCAGGTTTCTTTACATGTAATTCAGATTATGTAATCTATACCATCAAATGTCCTTGTGGTCTTATGTATGTGGGGGAGACCACACAAACAATTAGGTATAGGACTTGTCAGCATAAATCCTCAATTCGCCGTGAAAACCTACTCCTGCCACTCCCATATCATTTCCACCAAGCCCGACACAAAATTTCGCAACTGAAATTTCAAATTGTTGAACATATTCCTCAACCAAGGAGAGGAGGAGACAGATCCAGAATGCTGAAACACAGGGAGGCGTTCTGGATACATATGCTACAGACCTTATCTCCCAAGGGACTAAACAGGGAATACGAACTTTATGCGTTTATTTAATTCTACTAAGATATAAATAATTGTATATCATTCATGTACTGCCTGTAATCTTATTAATTCCTGTAATTTTATTAACTCTGTCAATTCCTGTAATACTCACTAGTATCGTTCCTGCTTATCTAAATGACTTGGATGCTATTATTGTCATTTTGACTAATATTATGTCCCTTTAACTTTCAGGTGTCCTAGATAGCTTTTCCCTGGATAATACCACAAGGGGATATCCTTTTTACTTTGATTTTCCTATATTTTCCTTGTCCTGACATTTTCCACATTCATAGCTTTTGCTTATGCGTTCCACGGGCGTCACTTCCGGCCCCGTGGAACACATACTATTACTGTTTCCTGTCTTTGGAACGCACCTTGCGTTCCACCGTCTCCCTTCCGGTCCAGTGAGACGCACACCGGCCGCGCCTCTTCCTGCTCACATGCGGCGCATCTGTCCCGCCACCCCGATTAAAGCGGGACCGGACAGACGCTCCCACTATGGCGGACATGCTATTAGGCGGCCGGAGCGCCCCACATACCTTCTACAACTCTCTACACTCTCTCCTCTGGCGGCATAGGTAAGGGATTGTTAACCATGATGATTGATATGCTTGATATAACTTACAATTACTTGGGCTCTACATTAGTATGGTTACAATAATGGTCAATATCTTCTTGTATGATATACCAAATATATATCCACTTATACCTGGACAAGTATTGCTATAGAAGTTTTAGCTACTATTAGGTATGAATAAAAATATTTGATGGATAACTTCCTTATGAGACTTACACAACAGATATGACAGCCATATTATATGGATGGATTGATTTCATGTAAACTCAATAGACGGCGAGTTTTCTACAATATATGGACTCTACAAGATACTATATACTTTATACTATACAATTATGTAAAATGATGCAAGTTTCATGTCATTTCTTGTCATTATTGTTACAGTGCCTGACGAAGGCCACTCTAGGCCGAAAACGTTCGCACTCATATGTTGCCACTTTTGCTATGGAAATAAAAAACCATAAAGAGCAAAGAAACCTCTTCATTTATTGCTGTGTTTTTTGGATATTATTAACCCAGTTTAGCCATATAAAAAAAACCTGCTCTGCATAAGTGACAGGGAGGTAAATTTGTAAAAATTGTCTGTTCCATTAGTGGGTGATAATTTAAATTTTTTGCCGAATACAAACCCCTGCTCTGCATAGGTGACAGGAAGGTACATTTGTAAAAATCGTCTGTTACATTGGTGGGTGACCTTTTACCATTTTTGCAATATACAAACCCCTACTCTGCATAGGTGACAGAGAGGTAAATTTGTAAAAATCGTCTGTTACGTTGGTGGGTGACGTTTTACCATTTTTGCCAGATACAAACCCCTGCTCTGCACAGGTGACAGCAAGGTAAATTTGGTAAAATCGTCTTTTCCATTGGTGGGTGACATTTTTATCATTTTTGCCGTTTACAAACTCCTGCTCTGCATAGGTGACAGGGGGGTAAATTTGTAAAAATCATCTGTTACATTCTTGGGTGACATTAACCCTGTTTTGCCATATACAAACCCCTGCTTTGCATAGGTGACAGGGACGTAAATTTTTAAAAAACGTCTGTTACATTCTTGGGTGACATTAACCGAGTTTTGCCATATACAAACCCCTGCTCTGCATAGGTGACAGGGATGTAAATTTGTAAAAATCGTCTGTTCCATTGGTGGGTGACAT
Organism: Bufotes viridis; assembly: GCA_033119425.1. NCBI lineage: Eukaryota > Metazoa > Chordata > Amphibia > Anura > Bufonidae > Bufotes > Bufotes viridis. The sequence continues at coordinate 3,314,516 of CM065598.1, read as the reverse complement.
TTTACCATTTTTGCCGTGTACAAATCCCTGCTCTGCATAGGTGACAGGGACGTAAATTTGTAAAAAACGTCTATTACATTCTTGGGTGACATTAACCGAGTTTTGCCATATACAAACCCCTGCTCTGCATAGGTGACAGGGAGGTAAATTTGTAACAATTGTCTGCTACATTGGTGGGTGACGTTTTACTATTTTTGCCGTATACAAACCCCTGCTCTGCATAGGTGACAGGGAGGTAAATTTGTAAAAATTTTCTGTTCCATTGGTGGGTAACATTTACCATTTTTGCCATATACAAACCCCTGCTCTGCCTAGGTGACAGGGAGGTAAATTTGTAAAAATCGTCTGTTACATTGGTGGGTGATATTAACCCAGTTTTGCCATATACACACGCCTGCTATGCATAGGTGACAAGAAGTTAAATTTGTAAAAATCGTCTTTTACATTGAGTGATATTAACTCAGTTTTGCCATATACAAACCCATGTTCTGCATAGGTGACAGGGAGGTAAATTTCTAAAAATCGTCTGTTCCATTGGTGGGTGACATTTTACAATTTTTGCCCTATGTAAACCCCTGCTCTGCATAGGTGACATGGAGGTAAATTTCTAAACATGGTCTGTTACATTCTTGGGTGACAATAACCCAGTTTTTCCGTATACAAACCCCTGCACTGCATAGGTGACAGGGACGTAAATTTCTAAAAATAGTCCATTCCATTGGTGGGTGACATTAACCCAGTTATGTTGGTGAAAAACCCCTGCTCTGCATTGCTGACAGGGAACTAAATTTAGTAAAAAATGTCTGTAACTTCGGTGGGTGACCACAGAAAATGAGGAGAGCGTCAAATAAGGTGCTCGTAGATTAAAGAGTCTTTAACGTTATTTAGTAGGCCCGAATGCTGCTCTACGAATGACGAGGCCAGAACAAGTACAGTCGCTAGTAGATTGAGCGGCTGATAATGCCTCCAGTACCTTCACATTGTCTCCCATCCGGTCAACTGCTGAAAGGTCAGAGTTGGCACCTGCAGACCATGGGCATCTATCTAGCACCTCACGCCCTTGAAAATCAGCCAAGCAGTCTGAGCCCTATTTCATGCAGCAGTCTCTTATGCTTTTTGATGACTCTGCTGGTAGGGTTTTCCAGGGCCATCCACCTAGCCCTGCCCCAGAAGTGGAAGAGATTGAATGCACCGATGCCCAACCACTGATGTTTGAGGATGAGGACATGGGAAGACCACCACAGCATGTTTCTGATGATGATGAAACACAGGTGCCAACTGCTGCGCCTTTCTGCAGTGTGCAAACCAACAAGGAGGGCAGGGTTGAAGACTGGGTGGAAGATGATGTGGAGGACGATGAGGTCCTAGACCCCACATGGAATCAAGGTCATGTGAGTGACCTGTGCAGTTTGTAGGGAGAGGCGGTGGTTGCACAGAGCCACCAGCACAGCAAAAGAGGGAGCAGGGTGCAATAGCAGACCTCTAGACAGTACGCCTGGTACTGCCCACCACACCCAGGGACCGAGCACAACAAAGCAAGCTTTAAGGAATTCCCTGGCGTAGCAGTTCTTCAGACAATGTGCAGACGACAAGACACAAGTGGTTTGCACGCTGCGCAATCACAGCCTGAAGCGAGGCATAAAAGTTCTAAACCTGAGCACAACCTGCATGACCAGGCATCTAATTACAAATCACGAGCTGCAGTGGAGTAAACACCTCCAAAACCCAGAAAGGTCTCAGGCTCCTCCTGCTCTCTCTTTTGCTGCAGTCTTGGCCTCTTCATCCACCTCTGGAGTTGACACCGCAAACAGTGGATGTGGCAGCAACATCACCACTAGGGAGGAGCAAACCTGAACTGTATAGTTCGGGTTCGTACCGAATTTTGGGGTGTTCGTGACACGGACCTGAACCCGAACATTTACTTAAAAGTTTGGGTTCGGGTTCGTTGTTCGGCGATTTCTTTGGCGCATTTTGAAAGCCTGCAAAGCAGCCAATCAACAAGCGTCATACTACTTGCCCCAAGAGGCCATCACAGCCATGCTTCCTATTGGCATGGCTGTGATTGGCCAAGTGCAGCATGTGACCCAGCCTCTATTTAAGCTGGAGTCATGTCGCGCTGTAGGAATAGGATGAAGCTGCTGTTAGGGCGAGATTAGGCAGGGATTAATTTAGCAAAAACACTTAATGAAGTGATCGATCTACAGCTGTGAATCATTCAACTTCTGCTAGTTAATTGCTCACTGTTTTCAGGCTGCCCAGAGAGTTTTTCTGTCACTTTTTTCTGGGGTGATCGGCGGCCATTTTCCATGCAAAGTAGGGTTTTTTTTTTTTTGCTATATCCTACATCAGGGGCTTGGCTGTGCTTATTGTCACCCCTAGAAACTCAGGATAGAATTTTCTATATTTTATTGAGAAGTGAATATATATTTTTTTCTGGGGTAAAATTCAATTTCCAAAATAGCAATACCCTAAATCAGTGGTTTCTGCTGTGGCAAGACAAGTTTTATAGTGTCCGTCAAAGGAATCGGGCAACTATAGACCAGTAAGCCTGACATCAATAGTGGGGAAATTAATGGAAACCATACTCAAGAAGAGGATTGTGGAACATCTAAAAACCCATGGGTTGATTGATAAAAAACAGCATGGGTTTACTTCAGGGAGATCATGTCAAACTAATCTTATTGACTTTTTTGATTGGGTGACTAAAATAATAGATGGTGGAGGTGCAGTAGACATCGCTTATCTGGACTTTAGTAAGGCTTTTGATACTGTCCCACATAGAAGGCTTATCAATAAACTGCAGTCTTTGAGCTTGGGCTCACATATTGTTGAATGGATTAGGCAGTGGCTGAAGGACAGAAAACAGAGGGTTGTAGTCAATGGAGTATATTCAAACCATGATATTGTTACCAGTGGGGTACCTCAGGGATCTGTTCTGGGACCCATATTGTATCTTTATCAGCGAAATTGCAGAAGGCCTCAATGGTAAGGTGTGTCTTTTTGCTGATGACACAAAGATTTGTAACAGGGTTGATGTTCCTGGAGGGATACACCAAATGGAAAAGGATTTAGGGAAACTAGAGGAATGGTCAAAAATCTGGCAACTAAAATTTAATGTCGATAAGTGCAAGATAATGCACCTGGGGCGTAAAAACCCAAGAGCAGAATATAAAATCAGTGATACAGTACTAACCTCAGTATCTGAGGAAAGGGATTTAGGGGTCATTATATCAGACGACCTAAAGGTGGGCAGACAATGTCATAGAGCAGCAGGTAATGCCAGCAGAATGTTTGGGTGTATAGGGAGAGGCATTAACAGTAGAAAGAGGGAGGTGGTCATGCCGCTCTACAGAGCACTAGTGAGACCTCATTTGGAGTATTGTGTGCAGTACTGGAGACCATATCTGCAGAAGGATATTGAAACTTCGGCGAGAGTTCAGAGAAGAGCTACTAAACTAGTACATGGATTGCAGGACAAAACTTACCAGGAAAGGTAAAGGACCTTAACATGTATAGCTTGGAAGTAAGAAGAGACAGAGGGGATATGATAGAAACTTTTAAATACATAAAGGGAATCATCACCGTAAAAGAGGAGAGAATATTTAAACGAAGAAAAACTGCTACAAGAGGACATAGTTTTAAATTAGAGGGTCAAAGGTTTAAAAGTAATATCAGGAAGAATTACTTTACTGAGAGAGTAGTGGACGCATGGAATAGCCTTCCTGCAGAAGTGGTAGCTGCAAATACAGTGAAGGAGTTTAAGCATGCATGGGATAGGCATAAGGCCATCCTTCATATAAGTTAGGGCCTGGGGCTATTCATAGTATTCAGTATATTGGGCAGACTAGATGGGCCAAATGGTTCTTATCTGCCGACACATTCTATGTTTCTATGTTCTGGGGTTAAATTCAATTGCCAAAATAGCAATACCCTAAATCAGTGGTTTCAGTGGCTGGCAAAGTATAATAGTGTCCGCCAAAACATATATTTTGTTGTGGGTTGAAATTCAATTACCAAAATAGAAATACCGTAAATCTGGTGTTCCATCTGTGACTGGACAAGTTTCATAGTGTCCGTCAAAGGATATATTATTTTCTGGGGTGAATTTCAGTTGCAAAAATAGAAATACAGTAAATCTGGTGTTCTAGCTGTGGCTGGACAAGTAGTTTAATAGTATCCATCAAAGGATATATTTTGTTCTGGGGTGAAATTCAATTGACAAAATAGCAATACCCAAAATCTGGTGTTCCAGCTGTTGCAGGCCAAGTGTAAAGCTGTCCGTAAAAGGGTATATTACACTCAGCGTGCATCTCCAAGTGTATTTCTTTCCGTAAAAGGGTATATTACACAAAGTGTTAAATTACAATTGTTGAAAGCATAATCCTTTAAATTTGCACGCACTATTGTGCATCTCATAGTGTCCACAAGTTTTGTCATTTGTTATTGCTATATTGTTATATTATTTATCACATCTACAATATTGCCATTTTGTGTAGGATGTCTATTATGGTACTTGTGGTCCAATGCGGGCATCCTCCACCGTATGCATTTCTGATGGGGATCGCCATTAGCAACGGGCCACAAGTGCAGGATCTGCTCCCCTGTATATATATGCACAATTGCATTTTTGGGTTAGCATATCCTGCTTCATGCCACCTTTCAGTTGGTTTGTGTATATATAATTGTTTGGAGGTGTATAAACTCCCATGTAAATGTAGCCTGTTTTCCATCCACAGGCTATATTTAGGTGCACCTGTGAGGCCTGGGCCATGTCAGCCAGTCTTGGGTGGGGCTCACAGCTTTCTCCCTCCTCCCATTGCAGGCATGGTTACATGCTGGAGGCAATTGAGGAATCTGCTGCGAGTCGGCCTAATACATTCCTGTAATTTTGCCCACTGGCCCCTGGTATTGCCCATATGGCACAGGTAGGTGAGTGTTAGGTCCCGAGCTACTTGAGAGACCTTCGCGTGGTGCTCGGGCTTAAGACATTTCCTCCACTGTAGGACATGTTGACTAACCTCTCAATTTTAACATCAGTTTGAGGGCTTAGTAAGACTGCAGTGTGCACCTGTTTGGTCATTTGTTACAATTGATATTCCCCTAAATCTGTGGTTACTGCTGTGCCTGGATTAGTGTAAAACGGTACATAAGTAGATAGCCAGATAGTGTTAGGTGCCTGTTAAAAAAAGGCCTGAATTTGAATTCAATACATTGGGCCAAATAATTTTTTTCTTATTGTGGTGAATGGTAACAATGATGAAAACATCAAGTTAGGGCTCATCACTGGTACGTGGCTGGGGGGAAACGGAGGACGATGACGATACACCTCCCACAGAGGACAGTTTGTCCTTACCTCTGGGAAGCCTGGCACACATGAGTGACTTCATGCTGCAGTGCCTGCGCAACGACAGCAGAGTTGCCCACATTTTAACGTGTGCGGACTACTGGGTTGCCACCCTGCTGGATCCCCGGTACAAAGACAATGTGCCCACCTTACTTCCTGCACTAGAGCATGATAGGAAGATGCGCGAGCACAAGTGCACGTTGGTAGATGCGCTTCTGAGATCATTCCCAAATGTCACAGGGGAACAAGTGGAAGCCCAAGGCGAAGGCAGAGGAGGAGCGAGAGGTCACCAACACAGCTGTGTCACGGCCAGCTCCTCTGAGGGCAGGGTTAGCATGGAAGAGATGTGGAAAAGTTTTGTCACCACGCCAAAGCTAACTGCACCACCACCTGATACGGAACCTGATAGCAGGATGCAGCATTTTACTAACATGGTGGAACAGTACATGTGCACACCCCTCCACGTACTGACTGATGGTTCGGCCCCATTCAACTTCTGGGTCTCCAAATTGTCCATGTGGCCAGAGCTAGCCTTTTATGCCTTGGAGGTGCCAGCCTGCCCGACGGCCAGCGTTTTGTCTGAACGTGTATTCAGCATCGCAGGAGGCGTCATTACAGAAAAAACGCAGCCAATGTGGCCAAGCTGACGTTCATAAAAATGAACCAGGCATGGATCCCACAGGACCTGTCCATCCCTTGTGCAGATTAGACATTTATAACTACCTCCCCTTAACCATATATTCTTGGACTCCAGGGCACTTCTTCATTCAATCCTCTTTTTTTAATTTTACCATTATATTGCGGGGCAACACAAAGTTGAATGAACGTCTCCTCTGTATTGTGTCGGGGCCTAAATATTTGAAAATGGCCTGTTCCATTGGTGGGTGACATGAAGCCTGATTCTCTGCTATGTGACCTCTCTCCTATTGATATTGGTTAATTTGTATCTATTTTAGTTTAATTAATTTCCCTATCCACATTTGTTTGCAGGGGATTTACCTACATTTTGCTGCCTTTTGCAGCCCTCTAGCGCTTTCCTGGGCTATTTTACAGCCTTTTTAGTGCCCAAAAGTTTGGGTCCCCATTGACTTTAATGGGGTTCGGGTTCAGGGTGAAGTTCAGGTCGAGTTCGGATCCCGAACCCGAACATTTTCGGGAAGTTCGGCCGAACTTCTCGAACCCGAACATCCAGGTGTTCGCTCAACTCTAGTCACCACGTCTGTCAACTTCAACAAGCAGCACCACGTCATCTGTCGCAAGGTCCACATAACCACAGATATATGGACCAGTAAGCATGGCCAGGGCTGCTATATCTCCCTAACAGCACACAGGGTAAATGCAGTGGCGGCTGGGCCGGAGGAAAATAGCTGTTTGGCGCATATCCTTCCGCCAATTGCAGGGCATTCCTCTTTGCCTCCTGTTGCCTCCTCCTCCTCTTCCTCCTCTAACACCTCCTCATCTGGTTAGCATAACACCTTCACCACCAACTTCAGCACAGCCAGGGGAAACGACAGCAGGCAGTTTTGAAACTCATCTGTTTGGGGGCCAAACCCCACACCGCCCAGGAGCTTTGGACGGCCTAGTGGTGTGCAATAATGGGCGAAATCGTGTAGCAGCTCTGGGCCTAGCCAGTTGGACGCACATCCCTTTCCTGGCGCATGTGCTGAATTTGGTGGTACAGAAATTCCTGAAAAACTACCCCGATATGTCAGAGCTGCTGCATAAAGTGCGGGCCATCTGTGCGCGCTTTTGGCATTCTCACCCTGCTGCTGCACGCCTGTCTGCGCTGCAGCGTAACTTCGGCCTTCCCGCTCACCGCCTCATATGCGAAGTGCCCACAAGGTGGAACTCTACCTTGCACATGCTGGAAAGACTGTGCGAGCAGCAGCAGGCGATAGTGGAGTATCAGCTGCAGCACGCACGAGTGAGTCGCTCTGTGGAACAGCACCACTTCACCGCCACTGAGTGGGCCTCCATGCGACACCTGTGTACCTTGTTGTGCTGTTTTGACTACTCCACCAACATGGCCAGCGCCGATGACGCCAATCTCAGCATTACTATCTCTTTGAAAAAACGCTTTGGACGATGATGGAAGAGGATGTGGCACAGGAGGAGTAGGAAGAGGATTCATTTCCATGGTCATTCACAAGTGGCTAAGAGGGTGGGTTCCTGCACCAACATAGGTGTTAGCAGGAGGCAGCATTTCAGGCCAGGTACACAATTGCCCAGCCAGGACACAGTTAGGATGAGGATGAGGAGGAACCGTGTTCACAGCAGAGTGGTACCAAAAGCAGCTCAGGGCCATCACTACAGCGTGGCTGGGGGAATACCGAGGACACAGACGATACACCTCCCATAGAGGACAGCTTTTCGTTGCCTCTGGGCAGCCTGGCACACATGAGCAACTACATGCTGCAGTGCATGCGCAATGACCCCTGAGTTGCCCACATTCTAACTAGTGCTGATTACTGGGTGGATCCCCGTTACAAGGACAAGGTGCCGTCCTTAATTCCCTCACTGGAGCGGGATCGGAAAATACGCGACTACAAGCGCACGCTGGTAGACACGCTGCTGATGGCATTCCCATCTGACACCGTGGCCTCAGCGGAAGCCCAAGACGAAGGCAGAGGAGGAGGAAGAGGTCGTCAACGCAGCCGCCAGCACCTCACAAGGCAGGGTTAGCATGGCTTAAATGTGGAAAAGCTTTGTCACCACGCCACAACCACCACCACAACCAGCTGACATGCAACATCTTAGCAGCAATCAGCATTTTAGCAACATGATGGAAAAGTATTTGTGCACACGCCTACACATGCTGACTGATGGATCTGCCCCGTTCAACTTCTGGATCTCCAAATTGGACACATGGCTTGAGCTTGCCCTTTACGCCGTGGAGGTGCTGGTCTGCACCGGAGCTAGTGTATTGTTGTAACGTGTATTTAGCACGGCAGGGGGCGTTATAACGGACAAGCACAGCCGACTGTCCACAGCTAATGTGAACAAGCTCACATTCATTAAAATTAACCAGGCATGGATCCCACAAGAGTCAGACTTGTCTGTACCTTGAGCAGAATAGACATTTATACCGGCCTCAACCATCTATTCTTTTATACAAGTGCACTTATTCTTTGTTTTATTTTTTTTATATGTCCCAATATTTTGGGGGCTACCCCAATGAAAAAAAACAAAAAAACTGTGTTGGCTACCTCCTCCACCCCTGCTTCCACCTACACAGCCACGGTCACCGCCTCCTCAACCTCCTACTCTACATCCACCTCATCCTCCTAGATCAAGATTGTTATTGTTAATTTTTATTTATTTTATATTAAGTTATTTCCCTATCCACATTTGTTTGCAGAGCACTTGCCATGCTATTAAGCACATTTTGCTTCCTTTTGCAGCCCTCTAGCCATTTCTATGACATTTTTAGAGCCATTTTAGTGCCCAAAAGTTTGGGTCCCCATTCACTTCAATAGGGTTCGGGTTCGTCGGCAAGTTCAGGCAACTCGAACTTTGCGACGAAGTTTGGCTGAACCCGAACTTCCAGTTGTTCACTCAACTCTACTTGAAACACATCTGGTATATGTTATTATTAGAGATGAGCGAACACCTGGATGTTCGGGTTCGAGAGGTTCGGCCGAACTTCCGGAAAATGTCCGGGTTCGTAATCCGAACTCAACCCGAACTTCATCCCGAACCTGAACCCCATAGAAGTCAATGGGGACCCAAACTTTTGGGCACTAAAAAGGCTGTAAAAGACTCCCGGAAAGGGCTAGAGGGCTGCAAAAGGCAGCAAAATGTAGGTAAATCCCCTGCAAACAAATGTGGATAGGGAAATGATGACCTAACATAAAATAAAATAAAATTAACCAATATTAATTGGAGTTAGGTCTCATAGCACAGAATCAGGCTTCAAATCACCCACCAATGGAGAAGGTCGCTTACTATTATTTCGACCCCAGCATCCAGACAAAGGAGAGAGTCCCATAGCAGAGAATCTGGCATCCTATCAACCACCACAGGAGAAGGCCACTTTCAGTGACTTAGGCCTTAGCAGCCAGACAGAGGAGACATGTCAGATAGCACAAGCATTACGTTTATACCATCCAGCACAGGAGAAGGCCACTGTTAGTTACTTTGACCCCTGCACCCAGAAAGAGGAGAGAGGCCCCACAGCACATATTCAGGCATCATATCACCCACCACAGGAGTAGGCCACCAATTAGTTAATTTGACCCCTGCACACATGTCAGCTGGTACAAGCATCAGTTTTACATCACCCAGCACAAGAGAAGGCCACTTTTAGAGACTTTGACCCCTGCACCCAGACGGGTTAGAGAGGTTTTCACAGCAGAGAATCAGGCATTTAGATCACCCACCACAGGTGTAGGCCATCATTTAATGGGACCCCGGTAACCATGTCAGATGGCACAAGCTTCAGTTTCACATCACCCAGCACAGGAGAAGGCGACTTTGAGAGACTTTGATCCCTGCACCCAGACGGAGGAGAGAGGTTTCACAGCAGAGAATCAGGCATTTAGATCACCCACCACAGGAGTAGGCCACCATTTAATGGGACCCCGGCAACCATGTCAGATGGCACAAGCATCAGTTTCACATCACCCAGCACAGGAGAAGGCGACTTTGAGAGACTTTGGCCCCTGCACCCAGACGGAGGAGAGAGGTTTCACAGCAGAGAATCAGGCATTTAGATCACCCACCACAGGAGTAGGCCACCATTTAATGGGACCCCGGCAACCATGTCAGATGGCACAAGCATCAGTTTCACATCACCCAGCACAAGAGAAGGCCACTTTGAGAGACTTTGACCCCTGAACCCAGACGGAGGAGAGAGGTTTCACAGCAGAGAATCAGGCATTTAGATCACCCACCACAGGAGTAGGCCATCATTTAATGGGACCCCGGCAACCATGTCAGATGGCACTTGTATCACATTTATATCACCCAGCACATGACAAGGCCACTTTCAGTGAGTTAGGCCTTAGCAACGAGACAGAGGAGACAGGTCAGATAGCACAAGCATCAGTTTTACTGATCACCCACTACAGGAGTCGGCCACCTTTAGTTAATTTGATAGCTTCAACCATGTCAGATGGCACTTGTATCACATTTTTATCACCCAGCACATGACAAGGCCACTTTCAGTGAGTTAGGCCTTAGCACCGACACAGAGGAGACAGGTCAGATAGCACAAGCATCAGTTTTAGATCAACCAACACAGGAGAAGGGCACTTTTAGAGACTTTGACCCCTGCACCCAGAAAGAGAGAGAGGTCCCACAGCAGAGATTCAGGCATTTATATCAGCCAGCACAGGAGAAGGCCGCTTTCAGTGACTTAGGCCTTAGCACCGACACAGAGGAGACAGGTCAGATAGCACAAGCATCAGTTTTACATCAACCACCACAGGAGAAGGGCACTTTTAGAGACTTTGACCCCTGCAGCCACACGGAGGAGAGAGGTCCCACAGCAGAGAATCAGGCATCATGTCAACCACCACAGGAGTAGGCCACCTTTTGTTTCTTTGACCCCTGCACCCAGAAAGAGGAGAGAGGTCCCACAGCAAAGATTAAGGCATTTATATCAGCCAGCACAGGAGAAGGCCGCTTTCAGTGACTTAGGCCTTTGCACCGACACAGAGGAGACAGGTCAGATAGTACAAGCATCAGTTTTACATCAACCACCACAGGAGAAGGGCACTTTTAGAGACTTTGACCCCTGCAGCCACACGGAGGAGAGAGGTCCCACAGCAGAGAATCAGGCATCATGTCAACCACCACAGGAGTAGGCCACCTTTTGTTTCTTTGAACCCTGCACCCAGAAAGAGGAGAGAGGTCCCACAGCAGAGATTTAGGCATTTATATCAGCCAGCACAGGAGAAGGCCGCTTTCAGTGACTTTGGCTCCCTGCACCCACACAAAGGAGACATGTCAGACAGCACAAGTATAACATTCATATCACCCAGCACAGGAGAAGGACACTTTCATGTACTTTGGCCCCGGCACCCAGACAGAGGGAAGGTTCATTCAACTCTGGGTTGCACCCCAAGATCCTAGTTAATTTCAAAAATTGATTTTTCAATGAAGAAGTGGCCAGGAGTACAAGACAACATGGTTTAAGGCAGTTATTAAGGACTACTCTGCACAAGGGAGGGTCAGGTCTTGTGGGATCCATGCCTGGTTCATTTTTATAAACGTCAGCTTGTCCACGTTGGCTGCGGACAGGCGGCTGCGTTTGTCAGTAATGACACCCCCTGCCGTGCTGAATACACGTTCAGACAAAACGCTGGCCGCCGGGCAGGCCAGCACCTCCAAGGCATGACATGCTAATTCTGGCCACGTGGACAATTTGGAAACCCAGAAGTTGAATGGGGCCGAACCATCCGTCAGTACGTGGAGTTGTGTGCAGACGTACTGTTCAACCATGTTAGTGAAATGTTGCCTCCTGCTAACACGTTCCGTATCAGGTGGTGGGGCAGTTAGCTGTGGCGTGGAGACAAAACTTTTCCACATTTCTGCCATGCTAACCCTGCCCTCAGAGGAGCTGGCCGTGACACTGCTGCATGGGCGACCTCTAGCTCCTCCTCTGCCTTGGCCTTCCACCTGTTCCCCTGTGACAGTTGGGAATGCTCTCAGGAGCGCGTCTACCAGTGTGCGCTTGTACTCGCGCATCTTCCTATCACGCTCCAGTGCAGGAAGTAAAGTGGGCACATTGTCTTTGTACCGTGAATCCAGCAGGGTGGCCACCCAGTAGTCAGCACACGTTAAAATGTGGGCAACTCTGCTGTCATTGCGCAGGCACTGCAGCATGTAATCACTCATGTGTGCCAGGCTCCCCAGAGGTAAGGACAAGCTGTCCTCTGTGGGAGGCGTATCGTCATCATCCTCTGTATCCCCCCAGCCACGCACCAGGGATGTGCCTGCGCTGTGCTGGGTGCCACCCCGCTGTGAACCTGCTTCATCCTCATCCTCCTCCACCTCCTCCTCATCCTCCTCGTCCTCCAGTAGTGGTCCCTGGCTGGCCACATTTGTACCTGCCCTCTGCTGTTGCAAAAAACCTCCCTCTGAGCCACTTCTAACAGACTGGGCTGAAAATGCTAAAAACGACCCGTCATCCTCCTCCTCCTCCTCCTGGCCCTGGCCCACCTGCTCTTCCATCATCGCCCTAAGCGTTTTCTCTAGGAGACATAGAATTGGTATCGTCACGCTGATAACAGTGGCATCGCCACTGGCCATGTTGGTGGCGTACTCGAAACAGCGCAACAGGGAACACAGGTCTCGCATAGAGGCCCAATCATTGGTGGTGAAGTGGTGCTGTTCCGCAGTGCGACTGACCCGTGCGTGCTGCAGCTGAAACTCCACTATGGCCTGCTGCTGCTCGCACAGTCTCTCCAGCATGTGCAAGGTGGAGTTCCACCGGGTGGGCACGTCGCATATTAAGCGGTGAGCGGGAAGGCCGAAGTTCCGCTGTAGCGCTGACAGGCGAGCAGCGGCAGGATGTGAACGCTGGAAGCGCGCACAGACGGCCTGCACTTAATGCAGCAGCTCTGACATGTCTGGGTAGTTGTGAATGAACTTTTGCACCACCAAATTCAGCACATGCGCCAGGCAAGGGATGTGCGTCAAACCGGCTAGTCCCAGAGCTGCCACAAGATTTCGCCCATTATCGCACACCACCAGGCCGGCCTTGAGGCCCACCGGCAGCAACCACTGGTCGGTCTGTTGTTCAATACCCCGCCACAACTCCTGCGCGGTGTGGGGCCTGTCCCCCAAACATATGAGTTTCAGAATGGCCTGCTGACGTTTACCCCGGGCTGTGCTGAAGTTGGTGTTGAAGGTGTGTGGCTGACTGGATGAGCTGGTGGAAGCAGAGGAGGAGGAAGCCGAGTAGGAGGAGGAGGCTACAGGAAGCAAAGAATGATGCCCTGTGATTCTTGGCGGCGGAAGGACGTGCGCCAAGGAACTCTCCGCCTGGGGCCCAGCCGCCACTACATTTACCCAGTGTGCAGTTAGCGAGATATAGCGTCCCTGGCCGTGCTTACTGGTCCACGTATCTGTGGTTAGGTGGACCTTGCCACAGATGGCGTTGCGCAGTGCACACTTGATTTTATCGGACACTTGCATGTGCAGGGAAGGCACGGCTGTCTTGGAGAAGTAGTGGCGGCTGGGAACCACATACTGGGGGACAGCCATGGCCATCAGCTGTTTGAAGCTGTCTGTGTCCACCAGCCGGAATGACAGCATTTCAAAGGCCAGTAGTTTAGAAATGCTGGCATTCAGGCCAAGAGGCTCGAGGGTGACTAGGTGGGAATTTGCGCTTCCTCTCAAAGGTTTGAGAGATGGAGAGCTGAGCGCTGCTGTGTAAAATAGTGGAGACGCTAGGTGACGGTGGCGGTGGTGGTGTCGGTGGCACATCCTCTGTTTGCTGCTCGGCAGGTGGCAACATTCCTCTCGAGGCGGAAGCCGAGGCAGCAGCGGTAGAGGGAGCAGGGGGAGCCTGAGCGGGTTCCTTGTTTTTAAGGTGTGTACTCCACTGCAGTTCATGCTTTGCATGTAGATGCCTGATCATGCAGGTGGTGCTCAGGTTAAGAACGTTAATGCCTCGCCTCAGGGTCTGATGGCACAGCGTGCAAACCACTCTGGTCTTGTCGTCAGCATATTGTTTGAAGAAGTGCCATGCCAGGGAACTCCTTGAAGATGCCTTTGGGGTGCTGGGTCCCTGTTGGCGCTGGCCAATAGCAGGCGAACTCTCTGGACGGCGGCTGTTCTGCTTTTGCCCCCTGCTCCCTTTTTGGCTTCGCTGTTGTCTTGGTCTCACCACTGCCTCTTCCTCTGAACTATTTAAGTCAGCGGCACGACCTTCAGTCCATGTGGGGTCTAAGACCTCATCGTCCTCTGCATCGTCTTCCACCCAGTCTTCCTCCCTGACCTCCTCCTGTTCAGTCTGCACACTGCAATAAGACGTGGCAGTGGGCACCAGTGTTTCGTCATCATCAGAGACTCAGTCACTCTGCTGTGGTGGTATTCCCATGTCCTCATCATCTGGATACATAAGTGGTTGTGCGTCAGTGCATGGAATGTCTTCCACCGCTGGGGAAGGGGCTAGGTGGACGCCCCTGGAAAACCGTGGGAGCAGAGTCTTCAAACAGAATAAGAGACTGCTGCATAACTTGAGGCTCAGCCAGTTTCCCTGATATGCATGGGGGTGATGTGACAGACTGATGGGCTTGGTTTTCAGGTGCCAACTGTGCGCTTTCCGCAGAAGACTGGGCGGAAGACAATGTGGTGAACGTGCTGGAAGCACTGTCGGCCACCCAATCGACTAATGCCTGTACCTGCTCAGGCCTTACCATGCTCATAACGGCATTGGGCACCACCAAATATCGCTGTAAATTCTGCCGGCTACTTGAGGGAGTTGGTTCACTACTTTGTGCGCCTGAGGCCGAACGGCCACGGCCTCTGCCAGCAACAGAGGCTCCACGGACACCACCACGACAGCGTCCTCGTCCCTTAATAGAATGTTTCCTCATTGTTGCGATTCAACTCGCACCACAATAAAATATATTATTTTTTAGCCCCAAAATTCCCACACTGGAAGATATAATTCCTTTTTCCGGTATTAATTACAAGAAAACTGCTGCAAATTGGACACCAGAATTTTTAAAATGCTAGTTTTGGTACATAGATTCCCACACGGGGAGATATAATTCCTTTTTACAGGAGTAAAAACATGCACCCTACTGTTTCTGGTCTAACTAACACCAGATTGATTAAATTGGCCTTTTTTTCACCAAAATTACAACACTGGACAATGTAATGCCTTTTTGCAGTATTAATTACAAGAAGACTGCTGCTAATTGGACACCAGAATTTTTAAAATGCTAGTTTGTGTACATAAATTTCCACACTGGAAGATATAATTCCTTTTTCCGGTATTAATTACAAGAAAACTGCTGCAAATTGGACACCAGAATTTTTAATATGCTAGTTTTGGTACATAGATCCCACACGGGGAGATATAATTCCTTTTTACAGGAGTAAAAACGTGAGGCCTACTGTTTCTGGTGTAACTAACACCAGATTGATTAAATTGGCCTTTTTTTCACCAAAATTACAACACTGGACAATGTAATGCCTTTTTGCGGTATTAATTACAAGAAGACTGCTGCTAATTGGACACCAGAATTTTTAAAATGCTAGTTTGTGTACATAAATTCCCACACTGGAAGATATAATTCCTTTTTCCGGTATTAATTACAAGAAAACTGCTGCAAATTGGACACCAGAATTTTTAAAATGCTTGTTTTGGTACATAGATTCCCACACGGGGAGATATAATTCCTTTTTACAGGAGTAAAAACGTGAGGACTACTGTTTCTGGTCTAACTAACACCAGATTGATTAAATTGGCCTTTTTTTCACCAAAATTACAACACTGGACGATATAATGCCTTTTTGCGGTATTAATTACAAGAGGACTGCTGGTATTTCAGAACACCGGAATTTTTTAAATGCTAGTTTTGCTAGATAAATTTCCCACACTGGGAGAAATATTGCCTAAGCCTTTTTACAGTATTAATTACAACAGGAGTGCTTCTTCTGGTCTAACACCAGAATAATTTTATTATTTCGGTGAAAGCTTTTTCTAATTTATATTTCTGGCACATAAAAAAAAAAATATTTCTGGCTGACAGTATTGGACTTGGCTGTAGTGGCACTGGCTAGCCTAGCTGGAACAGCACATTCATGGGATTGCTATCCAAGTGGGTTACTTTCAGTTTCACCACTGATATATTAAATATCTTTGCAGTTAGTATGGGTGACACAAGCACAGCCAAACCCCTGATGTAGTATATCTATGAAAAAATCGACTATTACATGAGAGTAATGGACGTTGTGGCAGTTTTTGCTGTAGCACCACAAGTCCCAAAATGGCCGCCGCCTATCAGCCCAGTAACATGTGCCAGAAAACGGTCTGCCCAGCCAGAAAAAAAATAGACTTTGACTGAGCAGCTGAATCGCTGTTGTTCTGATTCACAGGTGTAGATTTTTCACTTCTTTGGAGCTTTGGTTTAGACTCTGTGGCAGCTTGTGCTGGCGCACCACAAGTCCCAAAATGGCCACCGCCGGTCAGCCCAGTTAGATGTGCCAGTAAAAATCGCTCTGGCCAGTCTCAACAAAATAGTGACTTGCAGTGAACAGCTCAGCTGAGTTGTTCTGATGCACAGGAGTAGAAAGGTAGATCATTCAATCACTTCTTTATCCCTGCCTATCTCGCCCTCACAGAAGCTGCATCCTCTCCCTACACTAGTCAGAGCAGTGTGACGTGCGGCGCTACATGACTCCAGCTTAAATAGAGGCTGGGTCACATGCTGCACTTGGCCAATCACAGCCATGCCATTAGTAGGCATGGCTGTGATGGGCTCTTAGCCTTAGGGCAAGAAGTAAAACGCTAGCTGATTGGCTGCTGTGCAGCCCTTCAGAAAGTGGGAAGTAATCGACGAACACCGGACCCGAACCCGAACTTTTTTGAAAATGTCCGGGTTCGGGTCCGTGTCACGGACACCCCAAAATTCGGTACGGACCCGAACGATTTTCGAACTGTTCGCTCAACACTAGTTATTATATTTCTTTTTATTTATTGATGTCTATTAATGAGGCAGAAGTATAATTTCTGTTCGTTCATATAGTGGATCTTATTTAGTTTTTAGCATGAGCTAATCAATTAATTACATATAGATTGTTTTATATTGCCACATATCATAACAAGGTATTGATGCATATATTATCCCATGTATGTTTCACTAGGAGAATATGTATATTCCTAGGATATAACCAAACAGTATATTTTTTTTCCTTTATAACAATTTAATTTAATCTTAAAAAAAAATATCTTAATCTTTTATTCCAATTATCTCAATACATGTAATTTACAGAAAACATAATTGCAAAATCATCCCCCCCGTGCAGCATTACCCCCCCCCCCGCCTTGTAAAAAAAAAAAAAAATTTAAGAAAAGAGGGTAAAATTCCTTAATCATCCTATTCCTTCCAAATACTATCCCACTTTTCATAGGATCCTCTTTGTCTATACAGAATCTTCTCGTAGCTTTTGAACTTATTAACTAAATTTAGCCAGTTCTTACAATCTGGAGCAGAGGGGGAGAACCATTTTCTAGTTACAAGAAGCCTAGCTAAGAACAACACTTTAATCAACAATCGGGACTTCATAACCTGACAACTAACCTCCGATAGGCCCCCAAAACCCATACTTTGGGAGAAAATGGAATATCCATATTAAGTCTTTGGAATAGGGTTCTTTGAACCAACTTCCAGTACTTACTCACCGTTGGGCAATCCCAGAACAGATGTAAATGATCTGCCCCGGGACTGCCACAACGGGGGCACTCAGAAGAGGCTCTAAATCCTCTCCTGTGGAGCCATAGAGGTGTTACATATATTTTGTGCATAATATTAAACTGTACCACCGTGTGATTAAAATTGTGCGAAACCCAACTTGAGTTATCACCTACATTTTCCCAATCCGGGGAACCCAAATCTAACAATAAAGTGGACCAGGATCTTTGCCCTGGAGACAAACAATCCATAAATTTTTTTTTATCAGGTACCTATAACAATGTGAAATTCTAACTTTCATGCCACCCTTCTTTTGGATCAACTTGTGTCTATAAGTATTAAGTAAGTGATTATCAGAGATACTAAGTGCCGAACGCAATTGAAAATATGCATACCAAGCCACCTCACCTACATTTTCCTCTTGTTCTAGCTCCATAAGAGTAAGGATTTGCCCATTTTTAACCACTTGACTCAAATAATAAATGTTTTTTTTCCTCCAATATTGCTGACAGTTTAAGTCATCAAGACTCAGGAGTTTTAAGTTATGCCACAATGGAGTGCAGATAAGTGATGCCCTAACTTTCAACCAACTTTTTATAACCATCCATGCTTTCATAGCCATTCTGCAGAAGGGTTTATAATCATCCTGTACCTTAAGGAGGTAATCAGACTCCAAAACTGTAAAAAAAATCCGAGAAACCTGAATCTTTAACCAATTTTTTGCAGAGATGGCTATTTTCCCAATCATTAAAGAAACAGAGTTGAGAGGCCATAACATAACCCTCAAAATAAGGGAGATTAAGACCTCCCTGCTTATAAGGCATAGAAAAGTACACTGCCTTTAATCTCACACGTTTCCTCCCCCATAATAGATCATTTATCATCCGCTCTATTAACCTAAAGTACTTATCCTCTATCCATATAGGAGAGTTACGAAGAACATAAAGAACCTGGGGCAACACCACCATTTTTATTAGCGAAATTCTATCCGCTCTTGCAGACAGAATTTTTTGCCATATCTTAATTTTAGATCTCAACTTTTGTAATAAAGGAATCAAGTTAAGCTGTAAATAATCTTGAGTTTTGGCAGAAACTGTCATCCCCAGATACTTCATCGTCTCCGAAACCGATAATCGACTAGTCAAGTCATCAGTGGGTCCTCGCATTTCATCTACTGGAAGGAGAGTCGTCTTAGCCCAATTAACCTCCAATCTGGAAGAATTGCCAAAAAAATTAACTAGCTCCATTACTCGGGGAAGTGTACTTTCTGTTTGCTGGATAAAAAACTGAATATCATCTGCGTAAAGGGAGATGCGATCCTGTTTTCCCATTACCCCAAAACCGGCCACCCTTGTATCCTGCCTTATACTAACCGCAAGGGGCTCAATATAGATATTAAACAGGAGGGGAGAGAGAGGACAGCCTTGTCGGGTGCCTCTCCCTAATTCAAAGCTCTCAGTCAGCGTGTCATTAATCCTAATCCTAGCAATCGGAGATTTATATAACAGCTGTATCATTGCTATAAATTTGGGGCCAAAATTCATTTTTCTCATCACTTCCCAAAGAAAAGCCCACTCGACCCTGTCAAACGCCTTAGTGGCGTCCAGTGACAGGATGAAGCGGGCGTCACTCCCAGACGACTGGATATTGGTAAAGAACCTATGCAGATTGTGATGAGTGCCCCTTCTCGGCATAAAACCATTCTGATCTGGATGGATAATCGAGGACAAAACCCTAGAAAGCCTCCTAGCCATGACTTTTGACAGTAGCTTAACATCCGTATTTAATAATGAGATTGGTCTATAAGAACTCAAATCCACCAGATCTTTATCTTTTTTTGGAATTAAGACTATCAAAGCTTCCATCATAGAGGTTGGAAGATCTCCGCCATCCAACGCATGAGAAAACACTTCTAATAAATGGGGAAGAATAACACCACTGTACTTACGATAAAATTCATACAGAAAACCATCTAGACCTGGCGCGGAGTTCCCAGAGATAGACCTCAAAGCCTCCTGGAGCTCCAAGAGGGTCACTTCTTTTCCCAGAGAGTTTTTCTGAGTCTCTGTTAACATCGGGAGAGAAATTCTCTCCAGGAACCGCCTTGCCAGGTCCGATGAAATACCAGGGGATGCCCTATATATTTGAGAAAAATATTGCAAAAAAGTATCTCTAACTCCCTCTGGATCTTGTATATTTACACTATCTGGATTACGAATCAGAGTTATAGCTTTCTTTTTCTTCTCCTGTGAAACTATTCTGGCCAGGAGCTTACCAGGGCGACCAGACTCTGAGAAATATTTTTGTCCTTTAAAAAATAATCTATGATTTGCTTTTTCAATTACATATTCCTCAAGCTTTCTGCATCTTATTCTTTTATCATCCGTAGATTGATTAATGAATCGCTCTGTTGTAAACGCCACATTCCTAGCCAATTCCTCTTCTTTTTTCCTAAATGTCTTTCTCATAGCAGTGATATCGCTTATAAGAACCCCCCTTAAGTACGCTTTTAGGGCATCCCACACTATATTGATGTTAGCAGAGGGGAGATTCACCTCCCAGAAGGAGGATATCAGTAATTTGATAGAGAGAAAGTTGTCCATAATAGTAAGCCAGTATGGATTCAACTTAAACCCAAGCCCCATAATATCTCTATTCCCCCCAGTGCGAACCTCAATTGTTATGGGTGAGTGGTCTGAAATTGTTCTTACTCCATATCGTATAGTTTTTATGTTGTTCAGATTACTCTCATTGGTAAACACTAAATCAATTCTGGACATTGCTTTACCACCCCTGCTAACACAGGAGTACACTCCGCCAAGATGTTCCCATATATCCACCAAACCCACCTCCAAACAGAACTGGGCCAATGGGGAAGAACCAAAATTCCTACCCAAATATGCATCCAAACTCAATCTGTCCCTTTTAGGATCCATAACAGTATTAAAATCTCCCATCAGGACAAGTCGACACTCTGGTCTTTTTTCCAAAAATAATAATAATTGATTGAGTGGATAAACCGAAAACGGCGGAGGTATATAAAAAAAGGCCAGAGTGTAGCTGTGTCCATAGAGTCTACCATACAGAAAAATAAATCTCCCCTGATCGTCTATGGAGGATTCTATTAACGTAAAATCTACAGAATGATGGATTAGGACCGAGACACCCCTTGAGGCACTACTAAGGGTGGAATGATATGATTGTACTTGCCAACCCACTGTCAAACGAGACACAGTCTCCTTGGTAAGATGGGTTTCTACTATACAAATAATTGCAGGGAGGACTATTTTTATTGCATCCATGATGGCTTGTCTCTTAACCCTCTCTCCAAGACCTCTAACATTCCAAGAGACGATTCTGACCGACATTAATCACACAAAAAAAAAAAAAAAAAACACCCCTGCAAAAGGCAAGTCCCTCCCCTTCCCCATTCCCCTCCCCATCCACTGGTCCGCCCGATCCTGTCAGCAAACCTCTATCTTCCGGCCGTTCTCCCCCCGCTGACCCCATCCCCCCCCCCCATCACCAAGCTACAAAGTTTCAGATGCCCATCCGCTCCATCGATTCTCGCGCTTGCTCCGGTTTTTCAAAAAACTGGGAAGTCCCATTATAGATTACTCTTAGCTTCGCTGGGTACTGTAAAGAATATTTAATGTCCTTAGCAGCCAAATGTTTCTTAATCTCAACAAAGCTTCTTCTTTTTTCTTGGGTCTCCTGGGCAAAATCGGGAAAGAATAGCAGTTTAGTCCCCTGATGTTCAATAGGTGAACATTCTCTAGCTCTTCTCAGTATCGTATCTCTATCCATGGACAGTAGCAGCTTCATTAGGATTGCTCGTGGTAATTTCCCTGGGATAGGTTCCCCCCCTGGAATACGATGAGCTCTTTCGATTTGGAACGTGGAGGAGAAATGTTCATCACCCAAATTATTAAATATCACATCTTTAAGCTGTTCAATCAACTGTGGACCTTCAACTCCTTCTGGAAATCCTACTATACGAATATTATATCGCCTTGATCTGTTTTCCAAGTCCTCAAGCTTAGTTTGTAAGCGATGGTTTTCTGAAGCAAAGATCAGGGTCTTTGATTTTAACAAGTCAACATCAGTTTGCAGGGAGTCGACCGTCTTCTCCATATTGAGAACTTGGTCTCGGATTTTAGCCAAATCTTCCCTTATTAAGGATATGTCGCTCTGCATTGACCCCAATTGGGTAGCCATCCCTTGCATTAAAATACCGTTATTTTTTACGGCACACAAAATTTTTTCCAAAGCTAAGGGATCATGCTAATTTTCTGTTGGTATTAGCAAGCTTTCCTCCCCTTTCTCAGGGTCTGCCTCTGATCGCCCATCTTCAGAAAGTTCTTCTGCTTGGGGAATGATGACATTTTTCTTAAGATTTACACCTGGTTTCCCTTTGATCAGTCCCTTCTCATTTGGGGATTTCCAGAATTGGTCAACTTTCCCCTCTGAGGCCTTAGCCCCTGTCCTAGTTCCGGAAGAGTCCACTGATCGCCGCTTCGGAGCCATTTGGAGTTATTTGAAGGCTTCTCCCTTTTTTTTTTCTTTATTCTTTGTATTTATTTATATATTTTTTTTTCTTTTCTTTTTTTCCTTTGATCCTCTCCTCTGTTGTTCTTTCCTTCTTCTCTTTTTTTTTTTTTTTTTTCCCCTCTCCGTTTTTTACCCTTTGCAACTTAGTCACTTATTTTCTCCCCCTTTTTTTTTTATTTTTTCCCTCCTCACTTTTATACATTTGTTAACTACATGGTAGATTTATGACATCAAAACTGAGAAATCTAGGTTTTAATTGGTTCAGGTGACCTTATAGGTTATTATCATAAGTGCACACCCTCCGATATGATTGGGAGACTGTTATCAAGGAAGATGTATTCTTTTGATAAGGTTGGGAATAATTACCCATGCAGATGGTAGGCAGGGATTCCCCATTATAAGAATAAAAACTACCAAGAACAAGAGACTCAGACAAGGGGCCAGGGGAAGCAAAGCTTTGGATTTTATCCTGGATTACTGGAAGCCCTTTGAGAGCTGGATTCTCTTTGAATCTGAATCATCTACATTCTCGGTAACGTATACTTTGTTGTACAGGTGTGGTATTGATAAGGTACTTTGCATGATATATAGCCACATCCTCGGTAATGACAGACGCATAGTGTGTATTACATCAATGGGACTCACCTTTTAATGGAATGCGCACCATTGAATAAAATGTCCTATTGATAAAGTTTTCTGGTTGGAATACTTTATTCCCTAGTCTTATATCAAGCAGGTAGTTTGTAGGTATTACATGCAATACTGCCATATACTGGAAATCGGGTGACAGACTAAGGGTTGATACCTCTCATTTTCTCTCATTTGGATTATTGTGTATTATTGAATAAATTGGTGATATTCATTATTAATTGAACGTAAATTTGCATTTCTCACGTTGATTTTTATTATTATAGAGTGTTGGTAGATTGTGGTGTGTCAGCACCATATTGTGGCACATATTGGTATTACATTTCATTGTATATTTTTTACCTTTGTATAGATTCTATATTGTTGATTGTATCCAGCACTTTTGTATAATAAATTCATATATATTTTTGCATAGACAATGGTACCTTGTTCTTTACTAATTGCACACAATAATTAAGATTTTTGATAAACAAACTCAGAGGTGTTAATTTATATCCACCTCTCCGCAGCAGGATCAATAACTTTTGATATTTTTTCTTTAATCCTTTCTGTTTATATAAAGCCCTTTTTGCTTTATAAATCTTTTGACATAAATGGAGGTCCCGCCGAGATCGAGTTAACTCTTTACTTTAACTCCTTAATTGTTTTTGCAAATAGTGAAAGCTTCCACATTTTTATTGGCTAGCCAGATTGTTGTTGAAATCTGAGCATTGATTATTGATCAGGAAAATGAGTGCTGCAGACAGCGACACGGGCAGTGGCCATGCTACAGCAGATAGTCCATCTAGCCCGGAGCAGCTGATCCATAACATTGTTGAATATATATATTCACAAATTAAATTGAATAAGGATTTCTCTGAATGGATCAGTGAGCTGCAGGAAAGAGCCAAGGAAGAATGTAAAGATGTGTGGACGCCATGTGGCACGGTCAGAAAATATCTGACATATCTTGATACGGTACAAGATAATACCAAGAAAAACCAACACATATTATGCTTGTTGCCACCTGTTTTGTTTGCATTATTAGAGACCAGTACTCTCTCAGAGAGTAGACATGCATATATAATGAAAACACAGATCAATGTATCCCAGTTAGAGTAAAAACTTAAATCTGTATAGGCAGCGATCTGGGACTTAGAGTACAGGCTCGATCACACTGCCGATCAACAGGCAAAAATTGACACAGAGGAGCAGCACCTCCATTATTCCAAACTTCAACAGACAGGCAAACCAAGTAATACTGTAGTCGATGCTTAAAGTGGCCCATTTGATACTGGGAGAACTCCAGACCCTCCATTTCTTACACCCCAGCATGCAAACATGTCAGCACATGCTCTTAAGGTAAACTCCATCCAAGGCCCTAAGCCACCCGAAAGTGATGGCGTGATTACACAGGAGGCATTAACCCAATTAAGTCGGGCATTCCAAACTGTAACCGGCTTACTAGGCACCAGCAACATGGAAGCCCCTAGAAGTGTCTCTCCACGTATTCCCCTGGAGAGGGACGTTAGGGTTAAATCACCAGTGCCAAGTGCGTCTGATGGAAGTGATCGCAGTGTATGTGATTCTTACAGTGATGTGGGGAAGTGTGTGACTTATTCCCTACCGAGTAGGCATGAGTTTGCACACAAGGGGGACCAGGGTCCCAGACAACTGTCATATGCTGATGTAGTCTCTATAAAGAAAAATCCTCAGTGTTCAGAAAAGGTTCAGAGGTCCTCAAATATCATTAAGTTTCTAAATGTCACTGTACCTAAATTCTCTAAAAAGGGTTCTTCTCAAATTGCAAATCATTTGGAACTGTACGAGTCAACTATAGATTCTTTAAAGTTGTACTCTGATGTAGACAAGATCAGATTCCTACCATGGGCATTTGAAGATAAATATCGCCATTATTTTATTTCCATGAGGGACAGAGAAATTCAGAGTTGTCATGATGTTTTGCATGACATTAAGGTAGAATTTGGACCTTACCGAACTATTACTGCTGCAAAACGTGACAATCAAAGTCCCCGTGAATTCCTCTATATCCTTAAAAATGCCTATGGATTAGCATATAGGTCCCCAAACTGGGAATCCTCAAACAGATGTTCTATGTTCCTATGCCGACCCAAGTTAAACTTAGCCTAGCTAGAGAGCTTGATCTTGAAGCTCCCTTGGACAGATTGGTGACGGCTGCCACCTCACTGTATAATGTCAGTGAATGCCATGCTACAGGTGAGAGGAGATACAAAAAGTTCCCAGAACAAAACATAGCAGAGGTTAAGGTAAACCCTAACTTGGGATTTGAAATGCAGTCTCATAAGTACCCTCAGTCTACGGGACCTGTCCAACAAACCAAGCAACAACAGGTGGGACCCAAGCAGACAAAACCCCATAGCCCCAATGGATCAGAGGGAGATAATTTTGGTGCTGGAAGGTCTAACTACCGACCCTATTACAATAGGGGTCCCCAGGGATACAGGCGCTGGAATAACAGGCCCAGACAACAGAAGGAAGGTAGGGCCAAACCCTCTACTTCACCTAAGAGTAGGTCACCCACCAATAACCAGGGCACACCAAAGGACCAAACTTTGCGCAAATCAAACAATCGGTTTGATCAGTTGGCAGATCAAGTTGCCAAGCTAAGTTACATTGTAAGTAAGTTGTCCAGGTATCCACAGGAAACAGCCTGAGTCTTTTTTAGGGGCAACTCCAGGTCCCAGCTCAGCCCCATACTGCAGGCAATGCATGGTCAGAGCCCTAGCCACTGCAAGGTTACTGAAACGGTTGAGGGAGAATCTAATGTGATTACTAACCCCATTTTGCCTTGCAGCGCTCCCGACCCTAAAATTGAGGTCAAGGAGGAGTTGTCTAATGTGTTTTCTGTTTTGCAGTATAATCAAGCTGATTCCTGCATAAATGTACTGTATCTTCTCCAGTGAATGATCCTTTGATTTCAGCGTCTATCTGTGAGCCTTCTGTAAACTGCATAATATCCAGTTTTCCCCAAAGGTGGGGGCTGCTTCTACTCCTTCTGCGTGTAGCAGGAATGTGAATACTTCTCCAGAGGCCGGGACGCTGCAGAATGGTCAAATCTGCAGAAAGAATCAAGTGAATGAACATCCTAACTTCTTATGTGATTTATTTCAGGTTGGAGGCTGATATTTTGTTGATTCCTCTTTCCAGGAGGAATTTATCGAGCTGATTAGGGGTTCACGTGACAAAGCATCACTAACAGCTATATTGTTATATAGTTATTTCTGACAGGTTGTGGATCTGACCGTATTTATTATGGAGAATCCATGCAAGCACCTTCAGCATACTTTTGTGTTTGCCCAGAAGAATCTAGAGAAAGCAGCAGTGAGCGCTAAAACTTACAACGATTTGAAGACGACTCAGAAGGAATATCAAATTTCCGATCAGGTTTACCTCTATAACTTTGCCTGGGATCAGGTGAAAGAAAGGAAGTTCCTGCCTTCCTGGAAAGGACCATACATCGTCACTGACAAATTGTCACCTGTGGTCTACAAGATCAAAATTCCAAGGTTCCAGCTAAAGACGGAAACCCAGGATCGATATTGTATAAACAAATGGGTGTATTAACCTATCCTCATGTGTTTCTTCCGTAACTAACTATCTCTTGAATCATTTCTGAACAAGAACTTGCTATGTTCAAGAAAAGAACCAATGCCAATTGAAGGCATATGGTAGTATAAACTCTTTTCTTGCAGGATTGAAAAAAAAAAAAGAGAGATGTATGTGCTTATATTTGTCATACAATGTTTTATAGGCACAAGATGACACTGAGATTTATTGCTTTGTCTATGTCATTCTGATCTTGGGGAAAGAGTTCCATGCTGAGCCGATTGCTGTACCAGGCCCTTTATCCGGGATCATGATACAGGATACCACAGGATTCATCTTGATGAATAAGAGGGTCCTGTCTCAGAAGATCTAAGAGAGTCTGGGTCCATGCATCTTCATTGAAAGACAGTTCAACGTATCTGAAATCCTGTCTCCGGAGATTTGATCATGTTATCAAGCACACATCGGTTATTCTCAAGAACGGATTACGCAGATCCTGGAACAGGTGAGAAGAGGACAGTTTTGTACAAGTCAAAGACCCAAACGGTTAATTTCTGCGATTGTAGCTGCCATAATCTTTGCCGTAGTGGGTGATGTCGTTGCTAGGGTTAATCAAATCCGGACGGTATAGTTCAGGTTCGTAATGAATTTTGGGGTGTTCTGGATCCAGCCTCGACCTTTTTCATAAAAGTTCGGTTTCGGTTCCGTTGTTCAGCAATTCTTCCCATTGTCTGAAGGGCTGCACAGCAGCCAATCAGCATGCGTTTTACTTCTTTGCCCTAAGAAGCCATCACAGCATTGCCTACTAATGGAATGGCTGTGATTGGCTGAGTGCAGCATATGACCCAGCCTCTTTATAAGCTGGAGTCACGTAGTGCTGCACGTCAGTCTGCTGATGTTAGCCTAATGAAAGGTTGCTGCCAGTGCTATTAGGGACAGGATAGGCAAGAAATCTGTAGAACCTGTTGTACTTTAATCTACAAGATACAGCTAATAGGGAGGGAGGGAGCTTCAGCAATCCTACATTCCCTTACGTCCTACCAGCAGCACAGATGGGGTTAACCACCCCCCGTGGACTGGCAGGACCGGCGGAATGTTTAATGAGCCCAAGACTAATAACTCAATTTAACAATTAAGTATCTCCTTAAAAGGAGGAAGTCAACCCCCAGCCCACTGTGTTTTTTTCTGTCCTCCTGGACAGGTGGACTAGGCGGTTTTGTT
Source organism: Bufotes viridis (assembly GCA_033119425.1). Classification (NCBI taxonomy): domain Eukaryota; kingdom Metazoa; phylum Chordata; class Amphibia; order Anura; family Bufonidae; genus Bufotes; species Bufotes viridis. The sequence goes on along the minus strand of CM065598.1, from coordinate 3,286,811 downwards.
CCCCCCTTTCTTATGGAAAGTGCGGGGAGCCTTCTTTTCGTTGTTTTTTCCTAGGTACCTTGTCAGTTTGGCCGGCAGCTTATTTGCTGCCGACCCCGCGCAGTTGCGCCTGGCTGGGGTATTTTGGCGGCGTCCTTGGCCAGGATTCCCGGTCCTGTGCGCCGCCATCTTCCGGAGGTGACGCGGTGACTCTCCTTTTGCATCACCTCCGGGGAATCCGGCCGTGATTGTTTTCACGGGCACGATTTTTTTCATAGATGCGATTTTTTAATGCATCTTCCTGTGGAGGATTTGCTGGGGGAGGGGTGGATTGGCTATCCCTCCCCTTCCCCTATTTTGGGAGGCTGTGTGCTCCAGTTCAGTCTCTGGCTACATATGCTTTTTTAAGCTATATCCCAGAGTCCTAAAATTGGTGTTTTTCCTCTTGTGGTGTTTTTTTCCTCAGCTGCCTCTGGTCTGTTTTTCTACCTTTCCTGTGTAGATAGGTGGTTTGCAAATGTTTTATTTGTCCCTTTGTTTTTTGTTTTTTCCCGCAGTGATGCCGCGGGATTCGGAAGGCAGGAAAGTGGATCCAAGAGGAAGCATCTATCCTGCTACCATTGCAGCAGTCAACGGTTATTGTAAGCTGATCATACCTGCACTCGTGAGACCGCAGAAGCTAAACAGCTTAAGGCTGGGCTAAGACCAGCTTGGGAGACTGGTTGGGAATCCCTGGGTCTGTTGACTTAACCTCCCAGGTGTTACAGCTGCCGTTAGAGGTTTCTGACCTCTAGTGAACCTACGTTGCAGGATATGTATCAATGGCTTTGTTAAAGGAGTCATAGGCCTGCTGGATGGAAAGGCTTCCTATTCGTGCCCAGGCCCCTATGGAGACCTCTGTCCCAGTAGAGAGACCTTCTTGGTCTCCTTAGTTTCTTCCTCCTTGGATGAGGAGGAGCTGACGTTGTGTTTTCTCCCCTGGAAAGACACAGAAGTTGCTTAAGTCCATCAGGTCGGGGGACCATGATGTTGACTGTGGGGAGCCTCCCGTTCCCGCTCGGGTACCTCGTGTCTTTAAAGCGGATGAGACCCTCCTCTCTGTCATGATATAGAGTGGAAAAAACCTGGTAAAGGTCCGGTTTTAACAAAGAAGTTTAAATCCATGTTTCCGATGGCTTAACCCTTGGTGGATTCGTGGGGATCCATTCCCAAGGTGGACATGGCTATTGCCAAGTTGTCCAAGCGCACTCTGGTTCCTGCAGATGATGGGTCTAGCTGCAGGACCCCCTTTCAGAGTGCACACTAAGACGGGGTGTTACGGCAGCTGCGGCTTCCGCTTCCACAGCCATAGCCATAGCGGCTTTTGAAGTCTCTACGTTCCTCCGATCTCGTCTGGATCAAATTCAAGTTGATGTGAACCAGAGGTTTTTTCCAGGACGACATACTGGCTGCTTTCAAGACCATCAACCTGGCTACGGACTTCTTGTGCGATACCGCACAGCTCCAGTTGAAGCTAGCGAAGAAGGTCCCCGCTAGCAAAGCAAGTCCTGGGAACGAGGCCAAGCACAGATCCTTGCTCTTGAAGCTAAGCAGCAGGTCTGTGGCTCATGGGAGACCAAGTGCGCCTTTGGCACCCTGTAACAATGCTATCAAATAATGTCAGGGGCCTATATATAGCATGGCCCTGGGGTCTGGCCAGCAAACAAGCTCTTGTAGTAGCTGGAGAGCACAGCGAAAGGGTTTGAGGTGCTCTCGTGGAGGAGCCAAGATGGAAAATTCCACCTCCTGACTACCGGCCTCTGCGAGGCTCTTGGTTAATTCCTGTTACTCCTGCCGTCCTGCCAATAAGCTTCCCCATTCCTAAGCTTCATGTACCCGTCGGGAGTTGTCTCTCCCACTTCTGAGAAGATTGGATCCAAGAGATCTCGGATCCCTGGGTCCTGAATATCATTTACAACAGTTATTTAGTCAACCTCACCTCTATCCCTCTGGACAGGTTTGTCAAGATCAACCTTCTACAAGCTGCCAAGGAGGCGATCCTAGAGGCCTACATTCAGGACTACATTTGCAAAGGGGCTCTGGAGGAGGTTCCGGCAGGAGAACGGGGCCTAGGGATCTATTCACCAGTTTTCTGGTTCCCAAGGCTTCAGGAGATCTCCGGATGATTATCGATCTGAGATATTTCAATCGATTCATAAGGAAGGTGAAGTTTCGTGTAGAAACCATCAGGTCAGTAGTTCACGTCGTCAATCCTGGAGACGTGATGGCAACCCTGGACCTCAATAATGCATATCTGCACATCCCGATCCATCCTGGTTCCAGGAAGTATATCAGGATCACGGTCCAGGTGTCCGGTGTCGTCAGGCATCTTCTGTTGTTGCCCTTCCCTTTGGCATTTCTTCTGCCCCTCACACTTTTACCAAGGTGGTGGTTCTGTGGTGGCGGCTTTGAGGCTTCAAGGACTGACCATCATTCCTTATCTGGACGACTGGCTTTGAAAGCCTCTGCTCTAGCGTTCCTAACCCAACGTCTTCAGGTAACAATCTCCTTTCTGTTCCACCTAGGTTGGATCATCAGCTGGTAGAAGTCGAACGTGAGCCCGTCGACTTCAGTAATATATCTAGGCTTCATAATCGACTCCACTGGGATGTCGCTCCAGTTGACTCCAGAAAGAAGATTCCGGGTTCAGAACACGGAAAGTTCCTTTCCCCAGCGAGTTCCAATCCGGACTCTCATGAAGATGTTGGGGCTCATGTCAGCGTCTGCGGAAGCAGTCCCTTGGGCTCTATGGCACCTCCGCCCTCTACAGTCGGAGGTCCTCTCCTAATGGAATGGCAGCCCTGCTGGGCTAAACTCCCTGTGCTCCCTGACTTGGCAAACTCTGTATTCCCTCAGATGGTGGTGCCATCTTTTAGACGGGAAGTCTATGGCCCAGCCAGTCTGGGTCATATTGACTACGGATGCGTCCTAAGTAGGCTGGGACGCTCACCTAGACGACTCTCCAGTTCACGGGACCTGGTTTCCTCAGGAGTGGCTTTTTTCATCCAATCTCCGCGAGATTCAAGCTATCCGGCTAGCCCTCCTTCACTTAGCCCCTCAGATCAGGGGCAAAGCGGTGAAAGTCCAGTCAGACAATGTGACTGCGGTACTTTACATCAACCAGCAGGGAGGCACGAGATCACTTCCCCTCTTGTCAGAGATCGGGGTGATTCTGGATTAGGCAGAGTTGTACCTTCCCACTTATCTGCAATCCACATCCAAGGCTCCCTCAATATGATAGCGGCTGAGCCGCGGTCTTCCGTCGGTGGAGTGGTCTTTACATCCGGAGAATTAAGCAGATAGTCCTCAAGTGGGTATGCCAGAGGTGGATCTCATGGCAACAAGGTTCAATGCCAAGGTGAGAGGTTCTGCTCCTCTACAGGGAGGACAACCCCCTGGCGTTAGATGCTCTGTCAATATCCTGGAGGTTCAGGCTGGCTTACATCTTCCCTCCCTTTTCCATGATACCGAGGGTATTGATGAAAATCCGTCAGGATCAGGCCTCAGTGATAGCCATCATACTGTTTTGGCCGAAGAAGATCCTGGTTTACCTAGCTCACCCAGTTGAGTCGAGGACAATATTGGAGGCTCCCCACAGCAGACCCTGGTGTCGTGGGACACTCACCTCTGCTCAGATCTGCACAGATTCAACCTGACAGCCTGGAGGTTGATCAGTCCCTTCCCAGAATAGAAGGGCTTTCAGAGTCGGTCCTGAGAACGCTGTCTCATTCTAGAGCGGACTCTACCAAGAGAGCCTACTCTCATCCTGTTGTACCTCAACTGAGGTGGCGTCTGCAGATCCGCCCCTCTCCGCTATCCTTCAGTTCCTGCAAGACGGCCTTGATAGAGGCTACTACTCTGAAGGTTCAAGTTTCAGCCATCTCAGCTTGCCTTAAACAGGCTTTTTCTCAGGACCCGCTGATCAAACGGTTCCTTAAAGGAGCTGAAAGATAAAAGCCTACAGTACTGAGACCCCTTTTTCAATGGGTTTTTCAGTAGTTCTCAGGGGTTAGCATCTCCCCCTTTGAACCGTTAGAGGAGGTGGACATCAAGTTCGTCACTTGGAAGTTTGTGTTTCTCCTTGCAGTGACTTTGGCCAAGAGGGTCTCTGAGCTTCAAGCTCTCTCAGCACATGAGCCCTATTCTTACATGACTGGGACCTTCTTAGATTCCTCCCGTATTGTAGGCCTAAAGTTCCTTCCTTCCAGAACATCAACCAGGTGATATTCCTCCCGGTTCTGTCGACATCTACCACCTCCTCCTAGGAACCTGCTAGACATCCTCTGGACGTCGAGATGTCTCCGGATCTATGTGGATAGATCAAGGAGTTCAGGAAAGATGAGAATCTGCTAATCCTGTTGCCGGTAAGTTTAAAGGCTATAAGGCATCCAAACCTTCCATCAGTCGGTGGATTGAGGAGGCTATTAAGGAATCCTTTGTTTCCACAATCTGGACCCTCCGGGATTCGTGAAGGCCCACTCTACTAGAGTTGTGGCTACTTCTTTTGCCGAGAGGAGTCTTCTGCCTCTCAACATGATTTGCAAAGCTGCCTCCTGGAGCTCTGAATCGACATTCATCTCCCATTATAGACTAGATGCCAGTCTAGCTGAGTTTCGGCCTTTGGGCAGACTTTTCTTAGTTCTGCCAGGCAGGAAGGCCCTCCCTAGGGGTTTCTTCTTGCTATCTCCCCATCTGTGCTGCTGGTAGGACGTAAGGGAATCGTTAATTTCTAACGATAATTTGTTTTCCCTTAGTCCTAACAGCAGCACACAAATTTCCCACCCTAGTAAGTCTAGTTTTTTTCTTGCTATAAACACAGTGGGCTGGGGGTTGACTTCCTCCTTTTAAGGAGATACTTAATTGTTAAATTGAGTTATTAGTCTTGGGCTCATTAAACATTCCGCCGGTCCTGCCAGTCCACGGGGGGTGGTTAACCCCATCTGTGCTGCTGTTAGGACTAAGGGAAAACAAATTATCGTTAGAAATTAACGATTTATGTACCCAGCCACTGCCAAGGAATTTTTTTTAATCCATCTGTTACTGAGTTGAGGGTCGACGGCCATTTTAGCCACTGCAGTGTACTGCATATGTGCCAGCCTGCCAGGGACATCAGCCTAATCCTGTTTGGTAACTCAGTGAAGGAAAAAAAATTTTTTTTCGGGTTGCTCAAGACCCCTACATTACCTTTTGTATAATTAAAGGGTGACATAGTCCATTTGTCTAGTCTGGGACCTGTGCTGCCACAGAGCACTTGTGTTACAATGCACTAAACCGTATTTTCAATTTCAGCAGTCAAATAGCCCATCAGTGTATTTTTGTGAGAAAAAGCGGTAATCCTGGTCCCCAAAGCATTTTTAAATACACCGCCCAAATACACGTTTGAAAATTCTGCAGTGAAATAGTGAATTATTTTTTTGTGGGAAAAAGTAATATTCTTGCTTCACAAAGCAATTGTATCTACAGCGTACAAATACATATTTATTATTTCTGCAGGGAAATAGTGCATCAGTGTGTTTCAGGGAAAAACACGTTTATCCTGGTCCACAAAACAGTATGAAATACACCGCCCAAATACATATTTGACAATTCTGCAGTGAAATAGTGAATTAGTCTTATTTTGTGGGAAAAAGAGCAATATTCTTGCTTCACAAAGCAGTTGTTCATACAGTGTAGAAATACCTACATTTTAGTTATTGCAGTGAAATACTGCATTTGTGTTTTTGTTTTAAAAAGCCGTGTTCTGGGTCCACAAACCACTTTTGCATACAGCGTAGAAATACCTAAGTTTAATTTACAGCAGTGAAATACTGCATTTCTGCGTTTTATTAAAAAAATACGTGTTCTGGGTCCACAAACCACTTTTGCATACAGCGTAGTAGGAATTTGGAAATGTGCGATCCAATACTTTTTTCTTATATTTTACATGTTATGTACAATCTATGCTCTTTTCCCTCCTGGTATCAGCACTCCTCCCCATTCAGCCCAGGTGCTTTTAATTATCAGAAGACTGCATAAGGGTATCAATTCTTACCTCTCAGATGGAGTTCCTGAGACTATGTGATAAGGTGAGTTTCACACCTGTTCACATGGTGCAGTACTGCACGGCGGCCATTGTTGCTTTGGTGCTGTGCTGGTGAATCGGTGGGGCCCAGTGACAGGGTGGCTTTGCCAGACAGCGGGGGCGCTGTTTGACTGCTGGGTCCCGCTGCCCGATGGTGTGGTGCTGCAGCATCGGTGGTCGCCGTGCAGTGCTGCACCACAATTTAGAATAAGGTCCCATTCAAAGAGGCAACCTTGTCGTGGTGAGTGGGCCTATGCTTATTGATCAAATTATATACTAATGCCTCATGTACATCATGCAGCATAGGGGTAGGTATACGATTAATTGCGCTGAGAAGCCATGTTAATAATGCTGAGAAGCAGTTATTAGACAAAAGCATAGTATTAAGGATGTGCGATCCAGTAATTTTTTCTTATATTTTACATACAGCGTAGAAATACCTACGTTTTATTTATAGCAGTGAAATACTGCATTTGTGTTTTTTTTTTTTTTAAAACCCGTGTTCTTGGTCCACAAACCACTTGTGCATACAGCATAGAAATACCTACATTTAATTTGCAGCAGTAAAATACAGCATTTCTGTGTTTTATTAAAGAAATCCGTGTTCTGGTTCCACAAACCACTTTTGCATACAGCGTACAAATACCTAAGTTTTATTGATAGAAGTGAAATACTGCATTTCTGTGATTTATTTAAAAAATCCTAGTTCTGGGTCCACCAACCGCTTTTGCATACAGCGTAGAAATACCTACATTAAATTTACAGCAGTAAAATACTGCATTTCTGCTTTTTATTTAAAAGAGATCCTTGTTCTGAGTCCACAAACCACTTTTGCATACAGCGTAGAAATAACTACGTTTTATTGATAGCAGTGAAATATTGCATTTCTGTGTTTTATTTAATAAATCCTTGTTCTGGGTCCACAAACCACTTTTGCATACAGCGCAGAAATACCTACGTATTATTGATAGCAGTGAAATACTGCATTTCTGTGTTTTAATAAAAAAATTATTGTTCTGGGTCCACAAACCACTTTTGCACACAGCGTAGAAATACATAAGTTAAATATACAGCAGTAAAATACTGCATTTCTGCATTTTATTTAAAAAAATCCTTGTTCTGGGTCCACAAACCACTTTTGCATACAGTGTAGAAATACCTATGTTTTATTGATAACAGTGAAATACTGCATTTCTGTGTTTTATTAAAATAAAATCAGTGTTCCGGGTCCACAAACCACGTGTGCATACAGCGTAGAAAAACCTACGTTAAATTTACTGCAAAAAATACTGCATGTATGAGTTTTATTTATTAAATCCTTGTTCTGGGTCCACAAACCACTTTTGCATACAGCGTAGAAATACCTACGTTTTATTGATAGCAGTGAAATACTGCATTTCTGTGTTTTAATAAAAAAATTCTTGTTCTGGGTCCACAAACCACTTTTGCACACAGCGTAGAAATACCTAAGTTAAATATACAGCAGTAAAATACTGCATTTCTGCGTTTTATAAAAAAAAATCCTTGTTCTGGGTCCACAAACCACTTTTGCATAAAGCGTAGAAATACCTATGTTTTATTGATAGCAGTGAAATAGGGCATTTCTGTGTTTTATTCAAAAAAATCTGTGTTCTGGGTCCACAAACCTTTTTTGCATACAGCATAGAAATACCTACATTTTATTGATAGCAATAAAATACTGCATTTCTGTGTTTTATTAAAAAAAATTGTGTTCTGGGTCCATAAACCACTTGTGCATACAGCGTAGAAATACCTACGTTAAATTTACAGCAATAAATGGAGAGACTGTGTGAGCAGCAGCAGGCGATAGTGTAGTTTCAGCTGCAGCACGCACGGGTCAGTCACTCTGCGGATCAGCACCTACGTTTTATTGATAGCAGTGAAATACTGCATTTCTGTGTTTTAGTAAAAACAATCTGTGTTCTGGGTCCACAAACTACTTGTGCATACAGCGTACAAATACCAATTTTAAATAGCAGCACGAAAATAGTGCTTTACTGTGTTTTACTGAAAAAAAAAATGGGTTCTGGGTTCACCAAATAGTTGTGCATACAGCGTACAAATACATATTTTACATTTCTGCAGTGAAATTGAGAATCAGTGTGTTTTAGGCCAAAAAATGTATTCTTGGTCCACAGAGCATTTTTATGACACGGGCACTGCCTTAGTGAACTAAATTGTTGACCATTGGCAGTTAAATTGACACTGGAGAGAAACCATCTTTCAGCTTGGTGAGTGAACACAAATAATGAGGAGAACATCAAATAAGGGACTTGGGCATGGTCGTGGTGGTGTTGGTGGAGCTCCTGTTCTGGGAGAGGACGTGGCCATTAAGTGCCAACTACCAATCCAAATGAAACACCTTCCTCTGGTGCAAGTAGGCGACAGAATCTGCAGCGTTATTTGGTAGGCCCAAATGCCTCTCTACGGATGGTGGTGCCCAGGGGCGTAACTATAGGGGAAGCAGGGGAAGCGGTTGCTTTGGGGCCCTGATCCAGAAGGGGCCCATCCAAGAGGGGGAGGAGAAGTACTAAAAGATTTTGTCAGGGCCCCTCAACAGTATTACACAATTAAATTATATACAATGGCAGTATAGACAGTGTAGAAAACGGATGGAACAGCTGCCGAGCCTGGTCTGAGAGAGCGATCTTTACTAGCCACAGGAAAGGGGGCGGCATGAAAGGAAGGGGTTGTAAAAAAATTACTGGGGGAGGGGGCCCCATTCAAAAATTTGCTGTGGGGCCCAGTCATTTCTAGTTACACCACTGGTGAGGCCAGAACATGTACAGACGATAGTAGATTGGGTGGCTTACAGTGCCTCCAGTTCCTTCACATTGTCTCCCACCAAGTCCTCTACAGAAAGCTCAGAGTTGGCACCTGCAGCCCATGCCCATCAGTCTTTCACCGTACCTCCTTGCAAATTAGCCAAGCAGTCAGAGCTCCAAGTCATGCAGCAAACTCTTATGCTTTTTGAGAAGTGGAAGACCCTGAATGCACTGATACCCAACCACTTATGTGGCAGGATGAGGACATGGGAAGACAGTAGCAGCACGTCGCTGATGATGACGAAACACAGATGCCAACTGCTGTGGCTTTCTGCAATTTGCTGACTGACGAGGAGGGCAGGGGTCATGAATGGGTGGAAGACGATGTGGAGGATGATGAGTTCCTAGACCCAGACTGGACTGAAGGTCGTGCTAGTGACGTGTGCAGTTCTGAGGAAGAGGCGGTGGTCGCACAGAGGCAACAGCAAATCAAAAGAGGGAGCAGGGTGCAAAAGCAGAGCAGCCTTTCCATAGATAGTACGCCTGCTGCTGCCCACCACACCCAGGCACCGAGCACACCAAGGCCAGCTCCAAGGAGTTCATTGGCATGGCAGTTCTGCACACAATGTCCTGACAACAAGACACAAGTGGTTTGCACGTTGTGCCATCAGAACCTGAAGCGTGGCATAAACGTTCTTAACCTCAGCACAACCTGCATGCCCAGACATCTACATGCAAAGCACAAACTGCAGTAGAGTAAACACCTTAAAAACCACGAAAGGTCTCAGACTTCTCCCGCTCCCTCTTCTGCTGCTGTCTCGGCCACTTTCTCCACCTCTGGCATCAACGTGGCACCTGGCAACCAGCAAACAGAGGATTTGCCACCAAGACCACCACCACCTCCGTCACCATCAACAAGCATCTCCACTATGTCACAGGCAAGTGTTCAGCTGTCCATCTCCCAAACATTAGAGATAAAGAGAAAATACCCACCTACCCACCCTCGATCCCTGGTCCTGAATGCCAGCCTTTTAAAATTGCTGGCCTTTGAAATGCTGTCATTCCGTCTGGTGGAGACGGACTGTTTCAAACAGCTGATGCAGTGGCTGTCCCACAGTACGTAGTTCCCAGCCACCACTACTTTTCTGGTTAAACGTAGTGGCGGCTGGGCTCGAGGCGGATAGCGGTTTGGCGCATCTCCTTCCACCACCGAGGATCGCAGGACATTATTATTTGCCTCCTGTTGCCTTCTACTCCTACTCTGCATCCTCCTCCTCCTCTTCTACCACCCTCACATCCGGTCATCGAAAGAACCTCACCCCCAACTTCAGGACAGCCAGGGGTAAACATCAGCAGGCGATTTTAAAACTCATGTGTTTGGGTCACAAACCCCACACCGCACAGGAGCTTTGGAGGGGCATAGAACAACAGACCGATGAGTGGTTGCTGCCAGTTAGCCTCAAGCCCAGCCTGGTGGTGTGCGAAAATGGGCGAAATCTCGTTGCAGCTCTGGGACTAGACGGTTTGACGAACATCCCTTGCCTGACACATGTGCTGAATCTTGTGGTGCAGAAGTTTCTTAAAAACTACCCAGACACGTCAGAGCTGCTCTGTGCTCGCTTTCTGCGTTCTCACCATGCCGCTGCTCGCCTGTCTGCGCTGCAGCGTAACTTCGGCCTTCCAGCTCACCGCCTCATATGCGACTTGCCCACCAGGTGGAACTCCACCTTGCAGATGCTGGAGAGACTGTGCGAGCAGCAGCAGGCGATAGTGTAGTTTCAGCTGCAGCATGCACAGGTCAGTCACTCTGCGGAACTGCACCACTTCAACACCAGTGACTGGGCCTGCATGCAAGTCCTGTGTACCTTTTGAGTACTCAACCAACATGGCCAGTGCTGATGACGCCATTGTTAGCATAACAATACCACTTCTATGCTCCTTGAAAAATCCATTACTTCGATGATGGAAGAGGATGTGGGGAGGAGGAGGAACAGGGGGCATTTCACAGGGTTTCAGCCTGGTCATTCCGAAGCAGCTCAGAGGGGGGGTCCCTGCACTAGCAGAGGCCAGGTACACATGTGGCCAGCCCGGGCACAGTTCTGGCGGACGAGGAGGATGAGGTAGAGGAGGAGAAGGAACTGGGTTAATTGCAGGGTGGCACCCAACGCAGCTCAGGGCCATCACTGGAGCTTGGCTGGGGGGATACGGAGGACACATACGATACACCACCTACAGAGGACAGCTTATCCCTACCTCTGTGCAGCCTGGCACACATGAGCAACTGCATGCCGCAGTGCCTGCGCAACGACAGCAGAGTTGCCCACATTGTAACTTGTGCTGACTACTTGGTTGCCACCATGCTGGATCCCCGGTAAAAAGACAACGTGCCCATCTTAATTCCCGCATTAGAACGTGATAGTAAGATGCGCGAGTACAAGCGCACGCTGGTATACGCGTTCCTGAGGGCATTCCCAACTGACACAAGGGGACAAGTGGAAGCACAAGGCGAAGGAAGAGGAGGAGGAGGAGCAAGAGGTCGCCAACGCAGCTGTGTCACGGCCAGCTCCTCAGAAGGCAGAGTTAGCATGGCCGACATGTGGAAAAGTTTTGTCACCGCGCCACAGCAACCTGCACCACCAGCTGATACGGAACGTCTTAGAAGGAGGCAGCATTTTATTGGTGGAACAGTACACGCCTCCACGTACTCACTGATGTTTCTGCCCGATTCAACTTTTGGGACTCCAAATTGTCCACATGGTCTGACCTTCCCCCTTATGCCTTGGAGGTGCTGGCCTGCCCTGCAGCCAGTGTATTGTCTGAATGTGTATTTAGCATGACAGGGGGCGTCATTACAGACTAACGCAACCGCCTGTCCACAGCAAACGTTGACAAGCTCACTTTCGTTAAAATTAACCAGGCATGGATCCCACAGGACTTGTCCGTACCTTGTGCAGAATAGACATTTATGACCGCCTCATTCTTGTACTCCAGTGCACTTATTCATTGAATCTTTTTCTTTATTTGTACCATTATTTTGTGGGCTACCCCAATTTGAATGAACCTCTCCTCTGTCTGGGTGCCAGGGGCCTAAATTAGGGAGAATGGCCTGTTCCATTGCTGGGTGACATTAACCTCTTATTGCCATGAATGCACCTCCCCTCTTTCTGGGTGCCAGGGGCCTAAATTAGTGAAAATGGCCTGCTCCATTGCTGGGTTACATTAACCACTTATTGCCATGAATGCACCTCTCCTCTGTCTGGCTGCCAGGGGCCTAAATTTGTGAACATGGCCTGTTCCATTGCTGGGTGACATTAACCTCTTATTGCCCTGAAAGCACCTCTTTTTTCCTCTCCTCTGTCTGGGTGCCAGGGGCCTACATTTCTGATAATCTCATGCTACATTGCTTGGTGACATGAAGCCTGTTTTGCTGTGCATTGACTTCTTCTCTGTTTGGGTGCAAGGGGCCAAAATTAGTGAAAATGGCCTGTTCCATTGCTGGGTGACATGAAGCCTGTTTTACCATGCATTCTCCTCTGTCTGTCGTGCCAGGAGCCTACATTTATGATAACGCCTGTTGCATTCGTGGGTTACATGAAGCCTGTTTTGCTGTGAATTGACCTCTTCTCTGTCTGGGTGTCAGGGGCCTAAATTAGTTAAAATGGCCTGATCCATTGCAAGGTGACATGAAGCCTGTTTTGCTGTACATTGACCTCTCCTCTTTCTGGTTTCCAAGGGCTTACATTTATGATAATCACATTTATTAAAATCGCCTGTTGCATTCGTGGGTGACATGAAGCCTTTTTTGCTATGAATTGACCTCTCCTCTGTCTGGGTGCAAGGGGCCTAAATTAGTGAAAATGGCCTGTTCCATTGCTGGGTGACATTAACCTCTTATTGCCGTGAATGCACCTCTTCTTTGTCTGGGTGCCTGGGGCCTAAATTAGTGAAAATGGCCTGTTCCATTGCTGGTTGACATGAAGCCTGTTTTGCCATGCATTGACTTCTCCTCTGTCTGGGTTCCGGGGCTTACATTTATTATAATCACCTGTTGTATTCGTGGGTGACATGAAGCCTTTTTTGCTGTGAATTGACCTCTCCTCTGTCTGGGTGCCAGGGGCCTACATTTCTGATAATCGACTGTTGAATTTGTGAGTGACATGAAGCCTGTTTTGCCTTGAATTGACCTCTCCTCTGTCTGGTTGTCAGGGGCCTAACATTTCTGATTATCACCTGTTCCTTTGGTGGGTGACATTAACCCAGTTTTGCCAGTGATAAGCCAGAGCTGTGCATTGCTGGCAGAAAACCAAATTTTGTAAAAATGTATGTTACTGATCAAAAGATGCATGACTACTGACTACAAAACACACAATGGTAGACGTGCTGCTGATGGCATTCCTACCTGATGCCTCCCCAACCTCCAATTCCACCTCCTCCTCTAAGTTGCCAATTAATATTGTTTAATTTTTATTTATTTTATTTTAAGTCATTTCCCTATCCACATTTGTTTGCAGGGCATTCACCTACATTTCCCTGCCTTTTGCAGCTCTCTAGCCCTTTCTTGGGCTATTTTACAGCCATTTTAGTGCCCAAAAGTATGGGTTCCCATTGACTTCAATGGGGTTCGGGGTCAAGTTCGGATCCCGCACCCGAACATTTCAGTGAAGTTCGGCCAAACTCGTCGAACCCAAACATCCAGGTGTCCGCTCAACTCTAGTCATTGCCACCGGTGTCTCTATTAAGACATTGGAACTTGAGATTGGTTCACTGAAAAAGAACCTACTAAGTATTCATGCAGAGATGGAAAATCAAAAGAAACATTTATTGGACTTATATTCCATTGTGGAGGATACTGTCGTTACCACAAACTTACATTCAGAGTTATTAACTCACTCAATGAATCTTTGGGTAACGAACAGTTTAAACAAGAACTATATTTGTAACGATTCAAGTGGTGCGTTGAATACGATTTTTCATAAAAACTTTAGCCATGCTATGGCTGGAATATTACAAACCTAATCTACGCACCCCAGTCCTTGAAGGATCCGTATGAAAAACCCTTTTTGTACATTCCAACATAATCCAATTAATTACATTGCATTAAGTTGTAATGAAGGGGGATTATGTTGTGCCTGTTCATAAGTATACATTGATGTCTGCTTACTCTTGACATTCATTGCTTTGAAGAGTCATGCTCCATATCCTCTATTTTGTATGTCTTATGTAGGCCAAAGTGAGTTCATAGAAAGGTTACCACCACTCATTAGGCCTCTTTCACATAAGATTGGGTCCCCATCCTGATTGTCTCTTAGCAACCATGCGGAAAAATTGCACCGCATCCGCACTTGCTTGCGGATGTTTGCGATTTTCACGCAGCCCCATTCACTTCTATGGGACCTGCGTTGTGTGAAAAAAAACGCACAATATAGATGCGTTAAAATCACCGCTTATGTGCACAGCCATAGAAATGAATGGGTCCGGATTCAGTGCGGGTGCAATGCGTTCACATCACGGATTGCACCCGCATGGAAAACTCGCCCATGTGAATGGGGCCTTAGTGTTTTTCCTTAAAACATATCTGGTATATGCTACTCTATTTTTTTTTTATTGATGTCCATTAATGAGGCAGATGTATAATTTTTGTTCATTCATATAGTGGATCTTATTTAGTTTTTAGCATGAGCTAATCAATACGTTACATATATCCTGTTTTATATTGCCACATATTATAACAAGGCATTGATGCATATATTATCCCGTGTATGTTTCACTAGGAGAATATGTACAGTCGTGGCCAAAAGTTTTGAGAATGACACAAATATTAGTTTTCACAAAGTTTGATGCGAAACTGATTTAGATCTTTGTTTCAGTTGTTTCTGTGATGTAGTGAAATATAATTACACGCACTTCATATGTTTCAAAGGCTTTTATCGACAATACATGACATTTATGCAAAGAGTCAGTATTTGCAGTGTTGGCCCTTCTTTTTCAGGACCTCTGGAATTCGACTGGGCATGCTCTCAATCAACTTCTGGGCCAATTCCTGACTGATAGAAACCCATTAGTTCATAATCACTTCTTGGAGTTTGTCAGAATTTGTGGGTTTTTGTTTGTCCACCCGCCTCTTGAGGATTGACCACAAGTTCTCAATGGGATTAAGATCTGGGGAGTTTCCAGGCCATGGACCCAAAATGTCAACGTTTTGGTCCCCTAGCCACTTAGTTATCACTTTTGCCTTATGGCACGGTGCTCCATCGTGCTGGAAAATGCATTGTTCTTCACCAAACTGATGTTGGATTGTTGGAAGAAGTTGCTGTTGGAGGGTGTTTTGGTACCATTCTTTATTCATGGCTGTGTTTTTGGGCAAAATTGTGAGTGAGCCCACTCCCTTGGATGAGAAGCAACCCCACACATGAATGGTCTCAGGATGCTTTACTGTTGGCATGACACAGGACTGATGGTAGCCCTTACCTTTTCTTCTCCGGACAAGCCTTTTTCTAGATGCCCTAAACAATCGGAAAGATGCTTCATCGGAGAATATGACTTTGCCCCAGTCCTCAGCAGTCCATTCACCATACTTTCTGCAGAAGATCAATCTGTCCCTGATGTTTTTTTTGGAGAGAAGTGGCTTCTTTGCTATCCTTCTTGACACCAGGCCATCTTCCAAAAGTCTTCGCCTCACTGTGTGTGCAGATGCGCTCCTACCTGCCTGCTGCCATTCCTGAGCAAGCTCTGCACTGGTGGCACTCCGATCCCGCAGCTGAATCCTCTTTAGGAGACGATCCTGGCTCTTGCTGGACTTTCTTGGATGCCCTGAAGCCTTCTTAACAAGAATTGAACCTCTTTCCTTGAAGTTCTTGATGATCCTATACATTGTTGATTGAGGTGCAATCTTAGTAGCCACAATATCCTTGCCTGTGAAGCCATTTTTATGCAACACAATGATGGCTGCACGCGTTTCTTTGCAGGTCACCATGGTTAACAATGTAAGAACAATGATTTCAAGCATCAACCTCCTTTTAACATGTCAAGTCTGCCATTTTAACCCAATCAGCCTGACATAATGATCTCCAGCCTTGTGCTCGTCAACATTCTCACCTGAGTTAACAAGACGATTACTGAAATGATTTTAGCAGGTCCTTTAATGACAGCAATGAAATGCAGTGGAAAGTTTTTTTGGGGGGATTAAGTAAATTTTCATGGCAAAGAAGGACTATGCAATTCATCTGATCACTCTTCATAACATTCTGGAGTATATGCAAATTGCTTTTATAAAAACTTAAACAGCAACTTTTCCAATTTCCAATATTTATGTAATTCTCAAAACTTTTGGCCACGACTGTATATTCCTAGTATATAGTCAAAAAATATTAATGAGATCTCATTTAGAGAGGCTGTGTTATTCTCAGAGATAAGCACCTCTGAAATACAAAACCCATACATTTGTTATCTACATGGTAGATTTATGACATTAAAACTGTCATACTAGTTTCGAGAAATCTAGGTTTTAATTGGTTCAGGTGTCAGGATGTATCTCTCCTCTCTGATTTAAGTTGCAGAGGTCAAATGTATATAACACAAAATTATGTGAGACTTATACAAATTAACTCTTTATAGGATGCTGCTAATAGCTTGTGCAATAGTGCCACCTAGCCGTAAGTGGGCATCCTTACACCATCTGCAGCAAAGCATTTTGGGTAATATATGACCTCATAGGTAATTACCATAAAAGCACATAAGGTTGGGAATAATTACCCATGCAGATGGTAGGCAGGGATTCCCCATTAAAAAAAAAAAAACTACCAAGAACAAGAGACTCAAAAGACACGTGGCCAGGGGAAGCAAAGCTCTGGATTTTATCCTGGATTACTGGAAGCCCTTTAAGAGCTGGATTCTCCTTGAATCTGCATCATCTACATTCTCGGTAACGTATACTTTGTTGTACAGGTGTGGTATTGATAAACTCCTTTGCTTGATATATATAGCCACATGCCCGCTAATGGCAGACGCATAGTGTGTATTACATCAATGGGACTCACCTTTCAATGGAATGCGCACCATTGAATGAAATGTCCTATTGATAAAGTTTTCTGGTTGGAATACTTTTTTCCCTAGTCGTGTATCAAGCATTTTGTTTGTAGGTATTACAAGCAATACTGCCATATACTGGAAATTGTCATAGGGTGACTGAATAAGGGTTGATACCTCTCATTTTCTCTCATTTGGAATATTGCAAATTATTGCATAAATTGGTGATATTTGTTATTAATTGAACTTAAATTGCATTTCCTGCATTGTTTTTGATTATTAGAGTGTTGGTAGATTGTGGTGTGTCAGCAACATATTGTGGCACATATTGGTATTACATTTCATTGTCTGTTTTTTGCCCTGGTATTGATTCTATATTATTGATTGTATTCAGCACTTTTGTGTAATAAATAAATAAATAGTTTTGCATAGACAATGGTACCTTGTTCTTTACTAATTGCACACAATAATTAAGATTCTTGATAAACGAACTCAGAGGTGTTAATTTATGTCCACCTCTCCGCAGCAGGATCAATAACTTTTGATATTTTTTCTTTGATCCTTTCTGTTTATATAAAGCCCTTTTTGCTTTATTAATCTTTCTACAGGTGGAACCACAATCTCAAGTGGGACTTCCTTCTCTAGCAGAAGTGCCAGCCACATATCAGAGTCCTCAAGTACTTCAGCCAAAAGAAAGGAATTAGCTGAACAACTTTCTGTCAAGAGAGCAGAAATTGAGATAGAAGCTGCCATCGAGGCGCAGCGCCAACTGAAAGCTGAAAAGGATGCACAACGCGATCAAATAGAAGCATAGTACTGTCAAATGGAAGCTGAATAGGAAGCACAGCGCTTTAAAATGGAAGCTGAAAAGGATGCACAGTGCTATCAAATGGAAGCACAGCATTGTCAAATGGAAGCTGAAATGGAGGCACAGCGCCAACAGATGAAAATTCTGGAAAGCCAAAAAGAAGTTAAGATCATGGAAGCCAGACTCAGGGTACTTGAATAAGATATGAATTAGAGTAGTCATAGGTTCAAATCTGTACTAAGTGAAGAAACAGACTCCTACTTTCCTCCATACACCCAGGAGAATGGAAGGAAATCTCCAGCATGTAGTGAAGAAATAAATCATTATCCTTCCATCCCTGCTCAGAGAAACAAAGAGAGGCCTAGTCTAGTGTTAGGAAAAGGGTGCATGAATTTAACCTCTATCTCTACCAGAAAAGATAAAGAATGGGACTCAGCTAATTCAGAACTAAGTGAGAAAATAGACCCGGATGATTCTATTCCTAGATGTCATGGCAATGCTCAGGAGAGTGTCCCAGCAATACAACAGAGAACAGTCCTAGCTAGACTTCCCGTTCCGGAACCTACTGCATTTCCAGGAGACATACGGAAGTTCATAAAGTGGAAGGCAAGTTTTGAAATGATCATTGAGCATCATTGCTTCAGTCCAGTTGACAAGTTATTCTACCTTCAGAAATATGTTTGGGGAGAAGCAAAGGAAGTTTTTGAGGGTAACTTCTATAGAAAAGACGAAGAAGCCTACAAGCAAGCTTGGGAAAAATTTAATGCAAGATATGGTAATCCTTTCTTAGTACAAAGAGCTTTTAGAGAGAAATTGAATAACTGGCCTAATATAGGTCCTAAAGAACACTTCAGACTCCAAAAGTATGATGACTTCCTGAAAGCATGCAGCAATGCCATCCCACATGTTCAAGGACTAGAAGTACTGAACGACTACCTAGAAAACCACAGGATGCTAGCTAAGCTACCTGAAGAAGTGGCTTCTAGATGGAATCGCTATTAAACTAAACAGTTAGATCTAGGTAAGAACTTCCCAAGTTTAAAAGAGTTCTCTGAGTTCATCAATAAGGAAGCACAAATAGCATCTAATCCAGTAACAGCATCTTACTTCTTAAAAAACTTAGGAGAAAGGCCTGCGAGAGATATAAGACGTGCAAGAGCAACTAGCTTTGCAACCAACAACAAATCCATATCTTTGTTGCAAACAGAGTTTGGGAAAAATTTGGGAAATAACAAATCCAGAACATTGGCATCACATTGACACAACGCATAACCCAGCAGATCATGCTTCAAGAGGCATGAATGTAACAGAACTGAAGAATTCAAATTGGTTCACAGGTCCAGAGTTCCTTTGGGAAAAGGAAATCATACCCAGTAGAGGTCATACAGAATTGTCTATGGGTGATCCAGAAGTAAAAGTTATACAAACATTGAGCACTGCTGCCAAGTGTCAAGATGACATACTTGAAAGACTAGCCAGATGTTCAAAATGGAATACGGTCATAAATGTAGTAGTTCGAATTCAATGTCTGGCAAAGGGAATCAGAAAGAAGGAATCATTGAATGTAGAGGAAAGAATGAAAGCTGAAGAAACAGTCATAAGACTCATTCAACAGAGATTCTACAGTGAAGAGTTGAAGAGACTTAGTCAAGAAGGCTTTCAAACAACCACCTATTGTACAAGCTTAATCTTGTTCTGCAGGATGGTATACTGAAGGTGGGAGGGAGACTAGAAAATGCATTGTTACTTAGCAGAGTTAAAGGGGTTGTCCGGGTTCATAGCTGAACCCGGACATACCCCATTATCACCTAGGCATCCCCCTGACTTGAGCATCGGAGCAGTTCATGCTCCGATGCTCTCCTTTGCCCTGCGCTAGATTGCGCAGGGCAAGGGCACTTTTGTTTATAATAACACACTGCCGGGCGGAAGCATGTTCGGCCATGTCACTGGCTCTGATGGGCATGCTTTAGCGCTAAGGCCGCCCATCAGTGCCGGTAACATCACCGTTCTTCCTGGCAGCCCCATGGAGAACACGTTTCATCACTGGAACTCCTGAAAACGCCGTTGCCCTACGCAATTTAGAGAGCATGAACTGCTCTGATGCTCCTGTCAGGGGGGCTGCCTGGGTGAAAATGGAGGTATGTCCGTTCATCTCTGAACCCGGTCAACCCCTTTAAGCATCCAGCAATCCTACCCAATAATTCTATCTTCACAAGATTGATTATTGATTAGAATTGAGCGAACACATGGAAGTTCGGGCTTGCCGGGTTCAGCCGAACTTCGTCACAAAGTTCGAGATCGGGACTCGAACTTGACCCGACTTGACCCCGAACCCGAACCCCATTAAAGTCAATAGGGACCCGAACTTTGGGGCACTAAAATGGAGACCCAGAAGATGAATAGGGCAGACCCATCAGCACGTGTGCACATATACTGTTCCACCATGTTGCTGGAATGCTGCCTCTTATTAAGACATTCCATATCAGCTGGTGGTGCTGGTTCTTGTGGCGTGCTGACAAAGCTTTTTCACATTTCGGCAATGCCAACCCTGCCTTCTGAGGTGCTGGGAGTGCCCCATCTGCGTTGGCAACTTCTTCCTCCTCCTCTGCCTTTGCCTTGTGCTTTCACTGAGGCCCCAGTGTCAGGTAGAAATGCCATCAGCAGCGCGTCTACCAGCGTGCGCTTTTAAGGGGTATAGATCACCCAACAATCTAAACGCCGCCGAATTTACAGAATATATTTCACAGTCAGGTGTGCAGTGCAGGGGTACTTTGAAAGAAAAAAGGGGTATAGATCACCTAACAATCTAAACACCGCCGAATTTACAGAGTATATTTCCCACTCAGGTATGCAGGGCAGGGGTAGTTTGAAAGAAAAAAGGGGTCATGGAGCGTCCCCGTCATCCGACATCTATTCGCCCCACTAAAGGATTATTTTGAAAGTGTATAGAAGCCACATGGGGCCCACACGCTGCAGATTTATTATGGAGACATCATGGAGATTTTATAGCATATAACTACAGCACCCAACAATCTAAATGCTGCCAAATTTACAGGATATATTTCCCAGTAAGGTATGCAGTGCAGGGGTACTTTGAAAGAGAAAAGGGGTATAGATCACCCAACAATCTAAACTCCTCCGAATTTACTGAATATATTTCCCTGTCAGGTATGCAGTGCAGCAGGAACAGACCCTCCAAGCAACTTGTGAATGACTGGCCTGATAACCGTGGCAATGTCCACCCACAATTTAAGAGCTGGATTTACTGATTAAATTTCACCCTCAGAAATGCAGTGCAGGCCGAAAATGTACATTAACAGACATTTTTACTAAATTTAGTTCCCTGTCAGCAATGCAGAGCAGGGTTTTTTCACCGGGAAAACTGGGTTAATGTCACCCACCAATGGAACAGACGATTTTTTGTTAATTTACGTCCTTGTCACCTATGCAGAACAGGGGTTTGTATATGGCAAAACTGGTTTAATGTCACTCAAGAATGTACCAGACGACTTTTAGAAATTTATGTCCCTGTCACCTATGCAGAGCAGGGGTTTTTATACGGCAAAACTGGGTTAATGTCACCCAAGAATGAAGCAGACGATTTTTAGAAATTTACGTCCCTTTCACCTATGCAGTGCCAGGGTTTGTATACGGCAAAAATGGTAAAATGTCACCAACCAATGGAGCAGATGATTTTTAGAAATTTACGTCCCTGTCACCTTTGCAGAGCAGGGGTTTGTATACGGCAAAAATGGTAAAAGGTCACCCAACCCCCAATGGAACAGACCATTTTTTGAAATTTACTCCCTGTCACCTGTGCTCAGCTGGGGGTTTTTGTATGGCAAAACTGTGTTAATGTCATCCACGAATGGAACAGATGATTTTTTTAAATTAACGTCCCTCTCACCTATGCAGAGCAGGGGTTTGTATACGGCAAAACTGGTTTAATGTCACCCAAGAATGTAACAGACGATTTTTAGAAATTTACGTCCCTGTCACCTATGCAGAGCAGGGTTTCTAGACGGTAAAAATGGTAAAATGTCATCCAAGAATGTAACAGACGATTTTTAGAAATTTAAGTCCCTGTCACCTATGCAGAGCAGGAGTTTGTATACAGCAAAACTGGGTTAATGTAACCCAAAAATGCAGCAAACGATTTTTAGAAATTGACGTCCCTTTCACCTATGCAGTGCAGGTGTTTGTATACGGCAAAAATAGTAAAATGTCACCAACTAATGGAACAGATGATTTTTAGAAATTTACGTCCCTGTCACCTATTCAGAGCAGGGGTTTGTATACGGCAAAAATGGTAAAAGGTCACCCACCAATGGAACAGATGATTTTTTGAAATTTACATCCCTGTCACCTATGCTTAGCAGGGGTTTGTATACGGCAAAACTGGGTTAATGTAACCCAAGAATGTAGCAAACGATTTTTAGAAATTGACGTCCCTTTTACCTATGCAGTGCAGTTGTTTTTATACTGCAAAAATAGTAAAATGTCAGCAACCAATTGAACAGACGATTTTTAGAAATGTATGTCCCTGTTACCTTTGCAGAGCAGGGGTTTGTATACTGCAAAAATGGTAAACGGTCACCCACCAATGGAACAGACGATTTTTAGAAATTTATGTCCTTGTCACCTATGCAGAGCAGGGGTTTGTTTACGGCAAAAATGGTAAAAGTTACCCACCAATGGAACTGGCGATCCATGACGGCACCCTGCTCCTTACCACATAACCCCCCCCCCCCTTTGTTCAACCCTGAGGGGGTGGACACACGACAAACAGTGTACCCGGGAGAGGGCGTCTGCATTCCTGAGTAAACGGCCTGCTCTGTGCTCCACCGTAAATTTGTAATTCTGTAAAGACAGAAACCACCTGGTGACCCGGGCATTCCTCTCTTTGGCCTGGCTCATCCACTTGAGAGGTGAGTGGTCGGTCACCAGGCGGAAGCTTCTGCCCAACAGATAATAACGGAGGGCCTCGAGTGCCAACTTGATGGCCAGGCACTCTCTCTCCACTATGCTGTACCTGGTCTCGGCTGGGGTGAGTTTACGGCTGAGGAAGACAACGAGATGCTCCTCCCCGTTGACTTCCTGAGACAGTACAGCCCCAAGGCCAACCTCAGAGGCGTCGGTCTTGACTATGAATTCCTTCTTGAAATCGGGTGTCACCAAAACCGGGGACCCACACAGGGCCGATTTCAAGGCGGAGAAAGCCTTTTCTGCCTGCTCATTCCAACGGACCGTCACTGACTTACGCCCCTTTAACAACTCTGTCAACGGCAAAGCTATAGTGGCAAAGTGGGGCACAAACCTCATGTAATACCCTACAATTCCCAGGAACGACTTTACCTGCCTGGTGGTGACCGGTCGGGGCCAACTACGTATTGCCTCCATCTACATCATCTAAGTAGGCCGAGGCGTACCGACGATGAGGTCGCAGCACAATGTCCATTAACCTTTGGAAGGTGGCGGGGGCGCCATGCAGGCCAAACGGTAACACCTTATAATGATACAGGCCCTGCGGGGTAACAAAAGCAGTTTTTTCCTTGGCCGACTCCTTTAAGGGTACCTGCCAGTAACCTTTAGTGAGGTCTAGCACAGAAAAATAACGGGCTTGCCCTAAATTCTCAACAAGCTCGTCTACCCGGGGCATGGGATACGCATCAAACTTGGACACTTCATTTAACTTGCGAAAATCGTTGCAGAACCGCAACGTCCCATCTGGCTTGGGTATTAGGACTATGGGACTGGCCCACTCACTTTTTGATTCCTCAATGACTTCGAGCTTCAACATTAATTGCACTTTCTCCGCGATGGCCCGTCGCCGAGCCTCGGGTACCCGGTATGGTTTTAACCGGATCTTGGCCTGAGGCTCAGTGACGATATCATGTTGGATGAGAGACGTGCGGCCAGGGAGGTCCAAGAACACATCCATGTTCCGACTGATGAACTCCCTGACTTCCTGAACTTGTTTGGAAGACAGGCTGTCTGCAATTTTTACCGTGGTTACTGCTTCACAGGCCTCGAACTGTGGGGCTGGACCCTTTTCACCTAGAAGCCCTGGCCGGGGGCTGTTGTCGTCGGCCGTGTCCCTATCTTTCCACGGCTTTAGTAAATTCACGTGGTACACCTGCTCCAGCTTGCGCCGTCCTGGCTGGTGTACTTTGTAATTTACTTCCCCTACCTTCTCGATCACCTCATAGGGGCCCTGCCACCTAGCTAGGAACTTGCTGTCAAGGGTGGGTACCAGGACCAAAACCCGATCTCCCGGATTGAAGTCCCGTACCCGAGCCTGACGATTATGCACCCCACTCTGGGCTTGTTGCGCTGCCACCATATGCTCCCGGACCAGCAGCAACACCCTTTCCATCCGTTCCTGCATCTGGGTGACATATTTAATGACACTTTTGTGGGGGACAGGCTGTTGTTCCCACGCTTCCTTGGCAATATCCAACAGGCCCCGAGGGTGTCTGCCATAAAGCAGTTCGAAGGGCGAGAACCCAGTAGAGGCCTGGGGCACCTCTTGCACTGCGAACATGATATAGGGCAGAAGCAGATCCCAGTCCTTCCCATCTCTAGACACCACCCTTTTTAACATATTTTTTAAAGTTTGGTTAAACCTTTCGACAAGACCGTCTGTTTGCAGATGGTAAACGGGCGTCCGTAACTGCTTTATACGCAACAATTTACACAGTTTCCTTCATAACTTTGGACATAAAAGGGGTCCCTTGGTCTGTCAGAACCTCTTTTGGCAGGCCCACACGGGAAAACATTTCCATTAACTCTTTGGCAATGAGCTTAGCTAAGGTATGTCGCAGAGGCACCGCCTCCGGATACCGGGTGGCATAGTCGAGAACTACCAGAATGTGTTGGTGGCCCCTGGCAGACTTTGGTACAGGCCCGATTAGATCCATAGCGATACGCTCAAACGGGACCTCAATAATTGGAAGAGGTACAAGGGGACTACGGAAATGTGGCTGGGGGCTATTTACCTGACAGGTTGGGCAGGATTTACAATATTTTTCTACCTCCTTAAACACACCAGGCCAATAAAAGCGCTGCAGAATGCGGTCCTGCGTTTTTTGCCACCCCAAGTGTCCCCCAAGAACACGTTGGTGGGCAAGCTCCATGACGAGCTTGCGATACGCTGTGGGCACCACCAACTGTTCCACAGGCTCACCCCGGATTTGGTTCACCCGATATAACATTTCTTGGTGAACAACAAAGCGGGGAAACACTAACTCAGCCCCCGGTTTCTGGGGTTTACCATCAATTACCACCACATTCTCCCAGGCCCTGGTTAGGGTTTGGTCCCGGTGTTGGGCGGTCCCAAAATTGTCTCCAGAGACGTGGAGGTCTGCCAACCCTCCATGTCTCCCACCATTACACTCAGTGGGGGTGTCTCCCCCTCTATCACAGAAGTGGTGGTCACCCCTACCGCAGGCCCTTCGGACTCGGGCTCCCAGGGCTCTGGCCTCCCACTGGAATCAGGCCACTCTGCTAGGGTTACCCCTGTCTCATGGTTATTAGGCACTTTCATCTCAGGCCATAGTGACGGAAAACCAGGGAAGTCTCTCCCAATTATTAGTTCATAAGGTAACTTTGTGGAGACCGCCACTTCACAAGTCCATGTGCCGGCCACCGTGGACAGAGACATTACAGCAGTGGGATAGTCCTTTAAGTCTCCATGTATGCACACCACACCAACTTTCCGGCCCATATACTGGGTGGGCTGTACCAGGGCAGCACTTACCAGGGTTACTAGGCTCCCTGAGTCCAGCAGCGCCACTGCCAGGTTATCACCCACTTGCACCTGGCACAGATGGCGATTGTCTATTGTCTCGGGGGTGCCGGTTGCACACAGTCTCCAGGCATACATTGAAGCCCGTTACCCATAATTAGTCTCCATGGGTTCTCCACGGTGTGGACAGTCGGCCCTTACGTGGCCAGGCTCCTGACACTGCCAGCAGACTATCGGAGCCGGGTCTACAGGGGGTACACCCCGAGCAGGTTTCTCGGGTATCAGTCGTCGGGACTGGATGGGAGACCTCCGGGGTTTGACCGGCCCCCTCCCAACAACACCCCCTTGCAAGTTTTTTGGTGGCCTCATAGCGCTCCACCAGATCGACCATTTCTAGGGCATTAGCGGGTGAAACCTGGCTGATCCAGTGCTGAAGGGGGTAAGGCAAGGCCCTCCAGAACATGTCAGCCAGCAGACGGTCCAGCATAGCAGTCGGACTTAGGATATCAGGCTGCAGCCATTTTTGCAACCTGTGCAGCAACTCATAGTACTGCGGCCTGGCGGGTACAGCCGCTTTAAAGTCCCGCTGGTGGACCCGCTGAGCCCGGACCAAGACGTTTACTCCCAGTCTGGCTAGGATCTCCCCCTTCACCGTCGGATAATCAGTAGCCTGGTCATCCATTAAATCAAAGAAAACCTGTTGGGGTCCGGATGCCAGGAACGGAGCAACCAACTCAGCCCACTGGTCACGGGGTAACTTCTCCCTCACGGCCACCTTTTCAAAGACCACCAGATAGGTCTCAACGTCGTCCAAGGGGGTCATCTTTGGGATCGCCGCACGGACCGCTTTCCGGGCATCATGGACGTGTTGGGACTCTCCTGCCGTTTGTAAAGCCATCACGTGTTGCAAAAGCAGCTGATTAGTCTCCTGCTGCTGCTTGTTAGCCTCCCGCTGCTGCAGGTTAGCCTCCATGAGAGCTTTTACAACCGCCTCCATGTTGCCAGAAATTCCTGCTTGTAACTTTGCCGGTTTAATATATGCCATGCACTCGTGCTCAGCAAAACAAAAAAACTTCGGCGTTCATGCCAGCCTCACTGCGCATGCCCGCATCCGACACCAAATGTGGGGAATTGCTCTGGTAGTCAGCAGTGCGGGTGCAGTACAGAGGCAAAAGGGAGTCCAGGAAGTGCAGCAAACAGTGTTTATTTCACCCTTGCACAAATAAACTCAAAACAGTCACTTAGTGTTACTTCACACACAGCGAAAACTTAAGGCAAAATAAAAAGTCCATGACAGGATCAAATCACCTGTGTGCTTTAGGTGCCTGTTCGCACCTGGCTGTCAGCCCAGCCAAAGAAAAAGTCCACCCTCAGGCTTCCAGGCCGACTGCACGCCTCTTTGCTGAGCTCTTGCTTCCAGCCCTGAGAGCTCCACAGCATTACCAGCAGCTCCAGGACAATCTCTCCCAGCTGCTGCTGCTGGCTGCGTTTTTAAACCCAGCCCAAAACCAGGACTGGGTCGTGGGGAGCAACCACCCACCCTACACTTTAGCTGCTCCCGGTAAGAGCCGGCCCGGATCGGCTTTGCAGCCATGCTATCTAGCAATTTTGTCAGTAGCACTACCTGCTGCTGACATAGAAAAAATGGCTCTTACCTCACCGAGGCTATGAACCTCGGTGACACGTACCTGCCATCCATGACGGCACCCTGCACCTTACCACAACACACAATGAAACTAATGAATTTAAGTGCATTTATTTCACTGTCAGAAATGCAGCGCAGGCCGCAAATGTAATATCTAGCAAAAGAACAATATAGCTGCAGTATTTAACGGTTTAATTGGACTGTCTGAAATGCAGCGCTGGACAAAAAATGTACTTTCTAGCACAAAAAATGGGAATTTGTCAACCGACAATGTAACAGAAGTATTTACTGGTTTTATTTGACTGTCAGATTATGATATGCAGTGTTGGTGTCAGAAAGAGAAATATCACTTTAAGTCACACAAATATGTCACAGCTCTTGTGCTAGATAGCACATTAGGATCCTACTCTGCATTTCTGATATTCCAATTAAACCGTAACATTCTGCATTTACATAGTTGTTTGCATTTTTGTGCTAGATAGCACATTAGGATCCTACGCTGTATTTCTGATATTCCAATAAAACCGTATCCTACATCATTTACATAGTTGTTTGCAAGAAAACACAGTTTTTGTGCTAGATAGCACATTAGCGGCCTACGCTGCATTTCTGATATTCCAATAAAACCGTAACATACTGCATTTACATAGTTGTTTGCAAAAAACACAATTTTTGTGCTAGATGGCACATTAGTGGCCTATGCTGCATTTCTGATATTCCAATAAAACAGTAACGTACTGCATTTTTATTGTTGTTTGCAAAAAACACAGTTTTTGTGCTAGATAGCACATTAGGATCCTACGCTGCATTTCTGATATTCCAATAAAACCAGAACATACTGCATTTACATAGTTGTTTGCAAAAGACACCGTTTTTGTGCTAGATAGCGCATTTGGATCCTACGCTGCATTTCTGACAGTCCAATTAAACCATTTACTTCGGCTGTTACATTTTTGATTGGAAAATTCACATTTTTTGTGCTAGAGAAGTAATTGTATTGAATTGCTTCAATACACTGTTGCGTGACTTAGATGACTTAGAAATGTATTCTATTTATGCCACAGGCACTGCCTTACTGTTAGTGAACTTAATTGTTGAGTATTGGCAGTTAAAATGTCACCTGAGATAAACCGTCTGTTAGTTTGGTGGGTGAAGGCAAATAATGAGGAGAACGTCAAATAAGGGACGTGGCCCTGGTCGTGGTGCTGGTGGTTGTGGTGGAGCTCCTGTTTCAGGGAGAGGACGTGGTGGTTCTGTGCCAGCTACACGCCCAAGTGAAACACCTTCCTCAGGTGCGAATAGGCGACAGAACCTTCAGCGCTATTTAGTAGGCCCGACTGCCGCTCTACGAATGGTGAGGCCAGAACACATACAGGTGCCAGTAGATTGGGTAGCTGACAGTGCCTCTGGCACCTTCACATTGTCTCCCACCCGGTCCACTGCTGAAAGGTCAGAGTTGGCACCTGCAGGCCATGGGAATCTATCTTGCACCTCACCCCCTGGCAAATCAGCCAAGCAGTCTGAGCTCAAAGTCATGCATTTATATTGTTGGGTGATCTATACCCCTTTTTTCTTTCAAAGTACCCCTGCACTGCATACCTGACTGGGAAATATATTCAGTAAATTCAGCATCATCTAGATTGTTGGGGATCTGTACCCCTTTTTTATTTCAAACTAGCCCAAAGTCATGCATTTATATTGTTGGGTGATCTATACCCCATTTTTCTTTCAAAGTACCCCTGCACTGCATACCTGACTGGGAAATAAATTCTGTAAATTCGGCAGCATCTAGATTGTTGGGGGATCTGTACCCCTTTTTTATTTCAAACTACCCCTGCACTGCATACCTGACTGGAAAATATATTCAGTAAATTCAGCAGCGTTTAGATAGTTGGGTGATCTAATTTTTATGCTAATTTATGTGAATTTTTATGCTAATTTATGCGAATTTTTTATGCGCATTTTCGCAAACAAGAAAATAATGACATTATTTTCTTACATGCGAAAATTTTCATATAAAAAATTCGCATAAAGCGAATATTCGCAATTGCGAATATATTTTGCGATATTCTAAATATTCGCGAATTCTCGAAGTGCTGACATTCGCGATTAAAATTCGCAATTCGAAAATTCGTGATCAACACTACTGACTAATGGGTCTGCTCCATTCAACTTCTGGGTCTCCAAATTGGGCACATGGCCTGAGCTTGCCCTTTACACCTTGGAGGTGCTGGGCTGCCCTGCAGCCAGTGTATTGTCTGAACGTGTGTTTAGCACAGCAGGGGGCGTTTTCACAGACAAGCGCAGCCGCC
Source organism: Bufotes viridis (assembly GCA_033119425.1). Taxonomy (NCBI): domain Eukaryota; kingdom Metazoa; phylum Chordata; class Amphibia; order Anura; family Bufonidae; genus Bufotes; species Bufotes viridis. Next base: position 3,257,409 of record CM065598.1, on the reverse strand, counting down.
TGACCACAGCCAATGTGGACGAGCTCACGTTAATTAAAATGAACCAAGCATGGATCCCACAAGAATTGTCCATACCAGCCTCACATAGCCATTGTTATACTCCAGCACACTTTCTCTTTGTTTTATTTTATATGTTCCACAATGTTTTGTCGTCAACCCAAAAACAAAAAAAAGTGTTGGCTATTTCCTCCTCCACTGCCACTTCCACCTACACTGCCACTTCCACCTACACCGCCACATTCACCGCCTCCTCAACCTTCTACTCCATACGGACCTCTTCCTCCTAATTCAAGATTATTATTTATAATTTTTTATTTATTTTATTTTATTTCCTGATCCACATTTTTTTGCAGGGCACTTGTCATGCTCTCACCCAAATTTTGCTGCCTTTTGCAACGCTCTAGCCCTTTCCATGACTTTTTTTAAAGCAATTTTAGTGCCCCAAAGTTCGGGTCCCCATTGACTTCCATGGGGTTCAGGGTCAAGTTCGTGTCAAGTTCGGGTCCCGAACTTTGTGATGAAGTTCGGCCCAACCAGGCGAACCCGAACTTCCAGGTGTTCGCTCAACTCTATTGATAACATCAACGACCCAACAAGTTTGAACCCTTTAACTGCCAACCATCTACTTCACCTTAAGTCTGATTACATACAGCCACTGCCTGGCAAGTTCACCAAAGAGGAGATGGTGAGGAGTTCAATATCTATCAGAACAGTTTTGGAATAAATGGAGAAAAGAGTACTTAGCCAATCTGATGCTAAGAAGAAATGTCCAAGTTGGTGACATAGTGTTAGTGAAAGAAGAAGATTTACCTAGAAGTCAATAGAAATTGGCCAAAGCTCTAGAAGTTCAATAGGATGAAGACAGACTAGTAAGAAGAGTGTTGTTACAAATTGGAGACTCAAAACTTGACAAAAAAGGAAAACGTCTCACTATTCCACTCAAGTTGGAACGTCCTATACAGAGGTTAGTTGTTCTACATGAGAGTGATAAAATACACTTGAGAGTTGAGAACCTGATGGAAAATTCCCCAAATTCATGTTTAAGTCCTACTACAGAGAACATAGAAATATAGGTAATTTTGGTGGGAGTGTAGCTGGCTAGCTAAGACCTGTCCTAGGTTGCTAATATGACTTACATGTATATACAGCTAGACCTGCTAATAACCTTAATACAGTCTATATGTTTATATGTTAAAGACAAAAGCAGAGTTATTTACAGTGACTTCATGTTTTGGATGTCATGTAACAGTTATATATTGTGTTCACAGAAGCAGAAAAGATAATATGCCTTTAAGATTCATTATATGAATGTAAGGTAAGCTTAATGACACAGCAGAACTGACAACAGAAAGCATAGAGATAAACTATTGTTACTGCCCAGGAACCTTGGCCAATCTCAGCCAATCTTACACTCAGTCTGTGTGGGAAATCCCCTAGCTAGAATCATTACACCAGAGATCAGATGAGCTGAACAGACATTCACTCCACCAAGAGCTGAGTTTTATGGAAGCAAAGAGGCCAAAATTGGTATTTTAGAACAGTTATGATATGTTCCTATTATTAGTATTATGATTAGAACTGTATACTGAACCAGTTATGTATGTTTACTTACAGTTCCACCAATCTGTGAACTGCTCATACCAGATCATACTGAGTCATAAAAAGCAAACAATCTGCAATTATATAGAACAAACTGCTCAAAGCAATAGTATATCAATAGTGTAGCAAACTGCAAACTAAATAGAGCAAGTAGAACTATTGGTTAAGCCTCAGATATACCTTTCAGAGAGATCATAAAGTGCTTAAATAACTTAAAGTGAGTGCACAGATACGGAAGAGAGAAATATATCCACCATTTTATGTTGAATGACAAGATTGAATAATTGAACCACCATTTTGTGATACTTTATGCAAAACGTGTTTGTACATGGACTATCTTCTGCTGAGGTGGCAGTGTTATATATGAAGAAAAGTTGAAGTTAATAAAGAAGTTATTTCAAGCATTTGGTGTGCTCTTTAAGCCTACTTTTTCCATAGAACGGCACTAGAAGAATCAAAGCAGAGTAACAGACAGTCTGGTTGGACTAAAAGGTTAGAGATATCAAAATTCTTCTAATGCCACAGCGCAAAAGGTACTTCATAGTGCTGCGCCTGTCACACTTGCCACTGATGGTGTTGTGCAGAGTACACCTTATTTTTTTCAGCCACTTGTTCACGCAGGGCAGGGATGACCCGCCTAGAAAATTAGTGGCGGCTGGGAACCATGTACTGTGGGACAGCCACCGTCATTAAGTGGCTGTCGGAATGGCATCATTTCAAAGGCCAGGAATTTTGAAATGCTGGCATTCAGGGCCAGGGCTTGTGGGTGGGTGGGGGGGTGGGTACTTCCTCCTTCCCTCCAGTGTTTGGGGGATGGACAGCTTAACGCTTCCTTGGGACAGTGTGGAGATGCTCGGTGACACTGGTGGTGGTACTGTCACATCCTCTCTTTGCGAGGTGCCAGGGGGCCCTGTCGCTCCATGGGGGAGGAAGAGGCCAAGACTTCAGCAGAGGGTGCAGGAGGAGCCTCAAATCTTTTGTGGTTTTTCAGGTCTCTACTCCACTGCAGCTTGTGCGTTGCAGTTATATGCCTGGTCATGCCGGCGGTGCGCAAGTTTACATTATTTATGCCTCGCTTCAGGCTCCAACTGCACAGCCTGAAAACCACCAATTTCTTGTCACCAGCACATTGCCTGAAGAACTGCCACACCAGGGAACTTCTTTGATCTGGTTTTGTGGTGCTCTGTCCCTTGTTGCATTTGGCAGTAGCAGTTGTAATGGCTGGGGGCCATCCACTGTGGTTTTGCACCCTGCTCCCTCTATTGCTGTTCGACTATGGCTGTGTGACCACCACCTCTTCCTCTGAACTGCACATGTCACTCTGATGACCTGGATGCCATGTGAGGTCTAGGATCTCATCATCCTCCACATCATCTTCCACCCACTCCTCACCCCTGCCCTCCTTGCCAGTCTGCCCACTGTAGAAAGCCGCAGAAATTGACACCTGTGTTTCGTCATCATTCACAGAGACGTGCTGCGGCGGTCCTCCCGCGTCTTCATTCTCAAACGTAAGTGGTTTGGCATCAGTGCACTCAATCTCTTCCACTTGTGGGGAAGAGCTAGGTGGAGGGTCCAGGGAACTCTCACCAGCAGAGTCATCAAAAAGCATAAGTGAATGCTGCATGACTTGGGGCTTAGACTGCTTGGCTGATGTGGAAGACTGATGCCCATGGGCTGCTGGTGCCAACTCTATGCTTTCAGCAGGGGACCGGGTGAAAGACAATGTGAAGAAACTGGAGTCACTGTCAGCCATGCAATCTACTACTGCCTCTACTTGTTCTGTCCTCCCCATTCATAGAGCGGTATTCAGGCCTACAAAATAACTCAGAACCTCTGTGGGCGCGTAGCTGGCACAGATCAACAATGTCCTCTCCCGGCAGCACCAACACAAGCAGCACCTTGACCACAGCCTTATTTGAGGCTCTCCTCACTCTTTGAGGGCAACCACAAAATTAACAGACAGATTAACTTATCTATTTCCGTGTCACAAAGCAAAGGCGATGTTTTGAACCCAAAAAAATTGGCTTTATGTCACCGACACAAGTAACAGACTGACTAACTATTCTATTACAGTAAGACGGATGAAAAGGTGGTGTTTTGAACCCCAAAAATTGGCTTTATGTCACTGACACAACAGACTGATTAACAATTCTATTTCTGTGTGACGGATGCAAAGGCGGTGTTTTGAACCCCAAAAGATGTCTTTATGTCACCAACACAATGAACAGACTGATTAACTATTCTTTTACAGTAAGATGAATGCAAGGGTGGTGTTTTGAATTCCCAAAAATGGCTTTATGTCACTGACACAATTAACAGGCTGATTAACTATTCTATTACAGTAAGACGGATGCAAAGGCGGTGTTTTGAAACCCAAAAATTGGCTTTATGTCACCAACACAATTAACAGACTGATTAATAATTCTATTTTTGTGTGATGGATGCAAAGGCAGTGTTTGGAACCACAAAAATTGGCTTAATTTCACCAACAGAATTAACAGGCTGATCAACTATTGTATTATAGTAAGACGGATGCAAAGTCAGTGTTTTGCACCCTAAAAAATGGCTACCGGTCACCCACAGAATTAACAGCCTGACTAAGTATTGTATTTCTTTATCACTGGTGCAAAGGAGGTGTATTGCACCAATCAAAAATGTCTACAGGTCACCCACAGACTGACCAGCCACATAAAAGCCTAACACTGTCCCTCACTGCAGCAGCATCCTGTCCCTAAACTCATTAGAGCTTAATGGCGGCGCAATGCATGATCCGACATTTATGTGCTGCGCCGGCCAATTACAGCCATGCCTCTGTGATGGCTTCCAAGTACCAACAGCTTAAAAGCTTGTTGATTGACTGCGCGAACAGGGACTTTCGCACCAATATCTGTGTTCGGGTGCCCGGACATCATGATGTTCGGTATGAACTCGAGCATTGCGGTTCAGATTCGTTCATCCCTAGTATTAGACTCTAAAAGTTTGTGACCTTGCGTTTGCCTGCTGACTTTGTTGTCTCTGTCATTATGTCCTGGTTTCACTCTGCTGTGTATTTGACTCAGCTTTAAGATTCTGATCCAGTCATGTTTTTTTTCTGTTTGCTTTTGACCTCTTTCTATCTGACTACTCTTTTACACCATTAGGTTTTGGCCCCTACATGTAGTCAAGTCAAGGACTATTACCAAGTTGAGGACTGTCATTTAGGGCCGATCATGCATATAGGTAGGGACAGTGATCTGGGTGTAGTACAGGGCTGCTTTGTTGCCTACTGTTCAAGGCGCTTGCAATATTTTTGCAGTGATGATACACAAGTCCATTCACCTAGACGACGTGATGCAGTATACCTTAACAAACACAGTTGTAATTTTCATTACAAAATTATCGAACACCTTTTTCATATAATAACATGCATTCACTAAAACTCTTGCAATATTTTTGCAGTGAAAATGTGATGATACATGACAATGTCTTTTCAACTAGACACTGTGATGCAGTATGCCTTCACTAACAAAGTTATGAGAGAAACTTTTTGCAAAAAAAAAAAATAAAAATGTTTTGGCAGGAATCTACAATGTAGAACGAGTTGCGAGAACATAAGCTAAAAGTAGTGATAGTGACCAGTTCTCTTTCCCTCCCCCTGATTCCACAACTTAATATATCCCAAATTCCCAAATATTCTCTCCCTATATTCTTCCTAAACTTTCCCTCCCTATCAGCTTTTCTCTCCCTATAATCTTCTTATACTGTCCCTCCCTATAACCTATTTTCTGCCTATAATCTTTGTATACTGTCCCTACCTCAAATTTTCAGTCTGCAGAGGCAGTGCCACACAGCACAGCTTTCTGCAAGGTCGCAAAATAACGTTCTGCCTGCTACCCCCCTGATTAGCTGATCTCTGCTGTGTGTCAGACTGTGAGCAAATCATGGGAAACCATCCCCACTCCCCCCCCCAGTGTCATGTGAGCATTCTTCTTCTTCCTCCCTCATGGTATTTTCCCGCCAAGTCCCACAGTAAAATTGTGCACTGCGCCGTTTTATGCAATTTGTCTGAAACGAATCACAAAAGCTTCAGGTTGGGGGACAAATTAAAGATTGAAGATTCGATGCAAGATCTGGCGTGACCTGTGACGTCGGCCGGTGTGGTGATGTCATATGTCATCGCGCTCAGGATTTTATGTGAGATCTTAAAGCAAGATGGCTGCTGACGGCCCATTGGAAGCAAATGGATGAGGTAGGAATGATTTTTTCTTTTTGTTTTTTGCACTATTTCAGGTAAAATCTATTTACTACCACAAAGGACGAGGAAAGTCGGCTTTGCAGCGAATCCAATTTTTCCTGAAATTTGTTTCAAAATCCACTTTGATTCGCATAACTATACTTACACAAAAATATGTTTGCACACAATCAACATTTATGTGATAAATTACCGTATTTTTCGCCCTATAAGACGCACCGGCCTATAAGACGCACCTGGGTTTTTGAGGAGAAAAATAAGAAAAAAAATATTTTTAACCAAAAGGTGTGCTTTTGAAGTAATGGTGGTCTGTGCATGACAGTATTATGGGGGGGATCTGTGGATGGCACTGTTATGTGGGGGAGATGTGGATGGCACTGTGATGGGGGGATCTGTGGATAGCACTGTGATGGGGGGATCTGTGGATAGCACTGTGATGGGGGATCTGTGGATAGCACTGTGATGGGGGATCTGTGGATAGCACTGTGATGGGGGATCTGTGGATAGCACTGTGATGGGGGCATTTATGAATGACACTGTAATGGATTGGATCTGTGGATGACACATATATAGCATCTTATGCTATATGTGTCATCCACAGATCACCCCAATTACAGTGTCATCCACAGGTGCCCCCTTTCTAAAACATCTGGCCCATGGCTGCTTAGGGGGCGGAGCCTGGTAACACATGGCGGGCGGCCCGCCGCTAACAGTGTGACTGCTTGTATAACATTTAAAATCTTTAATTATGTCCCCTTATTTCCTAAAAGCCTAGGACAGTAGCGCTCTGCTAACCTGCTATAACGATCCTCTAGCAGGCAGAGCGGTGCGGCGGCAGGCTGCTGTGTAACGTCCTCACTGACGTCATCTGCCTGCTCCTTTCACTTTATGAATGAAGCAGGAGGAGCAGGCAGATGACGCCAGTGAGGACGTTACACACCAGCCTGCCGCCGCACCGCTCTGCCTGCTAGAGGATCGTTATAGCAGGTTAGCAGAGCGCTACTGTCCTGGGCTTTTAGGAAATAAGGGGACATAATTAAAGATTTTAAATGTTATACAAGCAGTCACGCTGTGAGCGGCGGGCCGCCCGCCGCGTGTTGCCAGGCTCCGCCCCCTCCTCCTTCCATGCTGATACATCGCAGGCTGTGCGATGTATCGGCTTCAGCTATAGGAAAATGGTAGTATTCGCCATATAAGACGCACTGCCATTTTCCCCCCACTTTTGGGGGGGAAAAAGTGCGTCTTATATGGCGAAAAATACGGTAATTTCTAACTGGTACTTTTGAACAGCTTCTTAAGGTGAAGTTCCAGATCCCTTTTAATTCAAAACAGATTTGGATGTTGTTGCTCCTTCTCATTATTGTAGAACAAAAAAACAAAATAGAGAGAAATATCCCTCTACTCTCTTTTTCTCCTTGATGTTATCTAATGTTTTCTTCCCTTCCTTTTCCTTTTGAAGTCCTGTATTCAGGGACTACATTGTCATAGAATTTAGTGACAATTTTTCAATAGATTCAGCACCTTAGAATTTAGACTAAAACATAACTTTTATTTACATGATTAAACGAACTCCATGGTTTCCCCCTGAGGACATTTTGTCACTGAAGTCTCTCATGACCCCAGATCCAGTATATTCATCTGTGCTGCCTTTTCCTCCACATTGCAGGAGTGTCTGGATCACACAAACTTAGGGCTCATGCACACGACCGTATATCTTTTGCAGTCCGCAAAAAAAATGGATCCGCAAAAAATACGGATAACGTCCGATTGCATTCTGTATTTTGTGGAATTGAACAGCTGGCCCCTAACAGACCTCTACTATCCTTATCTGTAATGCGGACAATGATAGGACATGTTCTATTTTTTGGCGGAACAGAAATACAGACATACGGAAACGGAATGCACAAACTTCCGTTTTTTTGCGGACCCTTTGAAATTTATTTGGTTCTGCATGCGGTCCGCAAAAAAACGGAAAAGACATACGTTCCTGTGCATGAGTCTTTAGGGTGAGCTGTGGAAAACTTTTTAAGTTTTTTTCTTGTTGTAACAGAATAGTTTTCAATAATTACTGTACTTCAAAGTATATAGTATATTCTTTTGTAATACTGTTCTTTATAAACCAATAAACATATTAAAAATGAAATTTGCCTAAGAGCATGGTATAACAAAAAAAAAAACATACCATTACTCACTCATTAAATCCCCCACTACTCTGTCCATCTTGTGGTCCCTAATGGTCCTTCACCAATGACATGTACATAATTAACATTACAGCTGAGGCCAGTATTTGGCTGCACCAGTAACGACAATGATGTACATGATGTTATTATTGCAAGACTGGCAGGGATTATAGGACTGGCAGGGGATTTAATGGTTGAGTAATCGTTTTTTATTTTTTAGCATTTCCTGCTCTTAGGAAAATGAATTCCGATCAACCCCTTTAAATTAAGGAGAACACTAGGAGCGCAAAAAATGCATAACAGTAAACACAGCTATTTATAAATCAGTGAATCTATCTATCTATCTATCTATCTATCTATCTATCTATCTATCTATCTATCATCTGTGTGTTTATATGGTTTAATGTGGCAATTTTTTATGTAAGCAAAAATATATTAAAATAAATATTATCTATATCTGTGTAATTTCTAGCGGTTTATCTATCTATCTATCTATCTATCTATCTATCTATCTATCTATCTATCTACATTATTTATCTTTATATATAGTTTTAATAGTTTTTATTTAGAAAGAAAAAAAAATCTTCCAAAAATCAAAACAATCAATCAAGTTTATCATTTAGAATAATAAAAAAAACTTACGTCTGCCTTTGAGATACAGCATTGACTGGGGGCCCCAATTTCTTGCCATCAACTTATTCTGTAGACAATAAAAATGAAATCAAAACTGAATCAATAAAAAAAAAACTAAGATATAGTTTTCCACATTAGTAATACTATACCGACTAGACTCTATATAATGTCCACAATACTATGTATGACTCTATGTGTTACCTTAGGAGCCGACATTGATTCAGACAGAATAAACAGGAAGACGGCACATGTTAAGAACAGCACAGCTTTCCTTGTCTGAGATAAAAAGAAAAGATTGTAAAAACTATTGTATCTGTTACAAGGATGTGTAATTATAAGAGAGTTTCCTTACCATTATAGGCGATGATCTTGCGGCTGAGCCTGTGTGACAGCTGTTCCCTCATCAGATACAGGACAAATGCCTGGATGTGTGCTTAATGAGTATGTCATGCACACCCTTGATAGGCTACAATGAGTATCTTCTTGTCCTGTACTTTTGATTCAACTATTTGTTGAATGATAACACTGCATAGTATGAGGGAATTAGGTGCATTTATCTGCCAGTAAAGATTAAAGAGCCAATATGCCTCCTTTATTTCAGTATACATAATAACAACATTGTCCTGTGACGGACCTCCTTTCAAAATGAAACAAAGGCTTAATAACAGTAGACGCTGGACAGCTAAATTCAACCTGGTCTGAATTCTTCAGAAATAACATAATCTGTAGTCTTTACTATAGATGAACGAAGTTTTCAAAAATTTGATTTGGATGCTTCGCCAAATTTTCCCCTAAAACGTGATTCGAACTGAATTAGGGCTCCTTCACACTTGCGTCGTCCGGATCCGTCGTGTACTCCACATAACAGAATTACACGACGGATCCGGAAAAACGCATCAGAACGCATCAAAATTTCATTCCGGATCCGTCTTTCAGGATTATTTCCTGATATACGGATCCGGAAAACCGGAAGACAATCTGTTATAGTAATTTCCTTACCCCGTGCTCACAAGCATGTGTATCAGCTCCTTTTGAGTAAGGATAGGCCGCACTATTCCAGTAATGAGATAAGATGCTTCATGGTTGAGATCTGTTAAGAGACTGCCCTCTCGCCCAGCCTCCTTCTTTATTTACATAGCCAAAGGGGTAACAAATAGGAAGTGGGCGGGCCCAACACCTGACCACTCCCTTCAGGTACAGTACAGTCATACAGGAAGTGATGACACACACACACAGAAAGAATACCACAACATGTCTCTTAGTCACCACTAGGGGGGAATCTTGTTCAGCATCGATCAGTGATCAATGCTCAACAAGGCTCACCAGGATTCTTATGTGGGCCTACTTATAGGAACAGCGTCACCATCTCCAGCGGTTGATCAGGCACACTGGAAATAACGAATGCACGTTCCTTTCCGTATATTGTTCTCTTAATAAATGCATACACGCCAAGCCAATAAATCCGCCTTTTGGGCGGAGGGCCCCAGCCAGCATCTATCCATTCGGCAAGAAAACACTGCTTGCTGCGTCTCTATATCCGCAGCAACATATCCACTTCCAGTGGTTTACACACTGAGAGACACGATGACAATATTAGAAAACACATCATAATAATTTCCACAACAGTCCCTCCTCTTTGTCATATGCTGCTCAGTGTCCCTCGATGATTATTCCTCAGCATCTGGTTGATGGTTTGGTCTTCAGGGCATCTCGTACTCGGTTGGTTATACATCAGGCATATAGAATTAATGGAAACAAAAAAACATAAGTACATGCCCGGATCTAATGGAAAACCAGTGAGCCCTAAGACCTCCCAATCAGCTGCATCGTAAGATTCCGGGACAAGCTTTACCAGGACACATGACCCTCTGACATTAGGGGAAATTACCTTATAAATGGCTAACCCGCATAGGAAATAGTACAGACCTGTCAACTCCAAACAAGAACTTCTGACAGTCACGGGCCTCCAGTAATGACTGCCTCACAACTGGAGGACCCCACCAACCTATCTCCTTTACCTCATCTGCGGGCCGCCTAGCTGCCGGACACCCATACAGGATTAACAAACAAGGAGCCGGAGCTACTATTAAACCTATATCTGATATTACCCTGTAGGATGTGCTACTAACAAATGTCTTCTTGTGGCCCTTGCCAATTTGAGGTGCCTTCCCTTCCTAAGAATGAAAGTAAACAAGTAAACAAAAGTGATACTCCTCATCCTTTGACGTAGTTGAACAGCTTCTTGCAGTGACTGGTGTGGATCCAGTTGTCTCGTCCCTCGAACTTTAGAGAGGTTGGCGTCCTCAGCAGCACCTGGAATGGCCCAAGATATCCCGGCTCTAGTCCTGTCTTTGGATGTTTCTTTAGCACGACCCAATCACCTGGTTAACTAGAAAGAACACTGGTTATTGAGTCTGGGAGAGACTCCCGAACCTGGTGGTGGACATTGAAAGGGCTACAGCAGAACATTCAGGCCATGGGTCAGCTGTGATTTCTCCAAGCAAAAATCTGTCTGTCAAAGAAAAGGCAGTCGTGATGGTTCTTGATGTGAGAAAATTGACAGTTAATAGGTTAGAATGGTTAGTAAAGAAGTTGGAAAATGGGTGTTTTCTACACCACTCCCCCCCCCCTTCTCATCGTCCTCAAAACCAGGACGAAGAGAAGCTGGGTTCATCATGGTGCATCATCTCAAGGTTAGATGGAGAGATGAGGGAGGGATGAGAGAGAGAGAGAGAGAGAGAGATGAGAGAGAGTTTTGGAGTCCGTAGTTTTAGTTGGACGGGAGTACATGATAGTGATAGTTCACACTGTCTGGGACTTTTAAATGCCCTGTTGCCGGAGCTCGATGGATTCGTGCAGCCACAGTTCTGCCTTCTGGAGGGAACCATGGCTTTGGAGTCTAGTGGGGAATTCTCGGACGAACTTTTCCCCAAATCCAGACCTCAAAGGTCCCCTTAACTTGGGGATGGTCCACTCTGAACCTACAGTCCATTGGTGCCAATCATTGAGGGGCTTAACAACTCCTCCTCCATAGATGGATTTCATGTGCTGCTTGGCTGTCCTATACTCAGAAGTGGTACCCTTCTGGTCCCTAATTTTCCCTATACCCAATGCTCGAGCCTTCTAAAAGTAGGTGCGTCCACCTACAGTGTCCCGCAACACACGCCTGGACGGCTGCTACCCCCCTTCGTTCGCCTCTGAGTTGCCCTAGGATTTCTGGCACCGACACACGGACTCAGTTCACTCTAGTTAGACCTCAGGAAAAGGACTAGCAGCGTGAGGAATGGGGCTCTTGCCGACACACGGCAGCCCGGGGCTCGCACCGACACACGGCGGCCCTCTGAGTCTCCTAATGAGATATACCAGCCTCGATTTTGGCTCTGAATAGTGACCTGACCACAGGATAGGGCTTCCAATTGCACACAGCTATTGGTATGTTCGGGTGATATATACCACCTTGTCTCCTTAAAAAAAGCTCATCAACTCACTTTCCTTTGCCTATATGATCCTATATAGTCAAGCTTTACAGCACACAAAGCCCTTTTTGCAGTGACTGATCAAAAACCTCTCGCTCAGCAGCAACCCTTGAATTCAGACAGTAGTTCCCACACAATATCACGAGACCCCCAGTAACTAAAGGAAAAATCCCAGATTGAATGCTGCTTCCTATTAAAGGAACATGCAATCTTTAAAAAAAATAAAATAAATCATTAAGCTTGCTGCTAAGGAGAATAATATGCAAACTGGTGCACAATCAGAAGGCCTAAAAGAGAAAAGTTAAAACCGCACATCTCCAGGTTCTTCTGTAAATCTCTAAGTTTCCCTGAAAGACAAAACTAGTAAAATATTAAAACAACAGACAGAATCTCATCAAGAGACGTCACATTGATACAGAACCTTTGGAGCAGATACATTGGAGTGGATATCTTGTATAGGACTGAATTAACACATCAATGCCCTGGAGCACGGATGTCAAACTCGTGGCCCTCCAGCTGTTGCCAAACTACAACTCCCACAATGCCCTGCTGTAGGCTGATACCTGTAGGCTGTCCAGGCATGATGGGAGTTGTAGTTTTGCAACAGCTGGAGGGCCACGAGTTTGACATCCCTGCCCTGGAGGGTTCACCTGAAACCATAAAACTGGCAGGAGAACTTCTTCCCACCCAGTCATTGAAATGCTAATTTGCCCAGCCCCAAACCAACTTCAGATTCATTTTACCAAAGAAGCAGGATTTAACATCACAAGGTCCCACAAAACCAGTTTCAAGGGAAGAGAAAAAGCAAATTTAGGTCTTAACACACAAAATTAGAAACTCTGCTGAATTCCAATAACCGATTTCTCTCCTCTGTAAGTTTCACATTTTAACCGTTCATACTAGGATTTAAAATCTGCTTCCTGGATCCATGGCCTTGGCTGTCCATAGCTTCTGTGCCTTTGCAAAGAACCATGTCTGGGACCATCCCCCCACCTTGCTGAATAAACCACCTTACTTCTGGGTGCGGTTCTGGGGTACTTAACATACCTCTGTCTGTTGCCATTAGTTACAGCACAGTACCTTGCAATGTGCCCAAATCCCCTGCATGCAAAACAACGAATATCCTGTCTCCCTGCACAAAACCTTCTCTGGGCACATGGTGACCTGCCCTGCTGAACAACATTAATCATCCTAGCATGACTAGATCCCACAATACTATCTGACTTAAGTCCACTTACCACAGATTTACCTAAGGAATCGTCTGTCTCTGGATCAATACTTCCAACTCCAGGGTCAGATAAAGTGTCCATCCCCGAGTCGGCTTCAGAATCTGATTGAACTTCCTCAGACTTCTCCATACTTACCGCCAATATGTTCTCTGTAACCCCAGAACCATTACTCTCTAACGGTTCCTTCAATACCTCTGGCTGCACTAAGCACTGAGACTGTTCAGCTTCAGTCCTCCTGCAGAGGGAAGACAATTCCCTCACAGCACACTGCGCATGCGTCAGGCTCTCAGACAACTGTGCATTCTCCCTACGTAGCTCAGTATTACACCTCACAGTACATTCATAATTAGCGCTAGCTTCAGCTGCCTTCTGGACAAGAGTTTTCAATTTAACAATTTCCACTTTTAAATTTTCCACTTCTCCCTCCAAGCTCAACTTCAGCAGACAAGACTCCTGATATTTATCCGCTATCCACCCAGCAGCAAAAATCAGAGCATACTTGCCTTCATGTTTGCGCCATTTTCTGGTACCGATCAGGTTTGCTACACAATTCTGAGCCTGCAGCCATGGATCAGTAGATCCCTGCATAGCTTGAACAATGGCCTCTGTGTTTTTCACTTTTGTTACTTCTTTAAAAATTCCTTCCATGATATACGTACAAAACACCGCAATTGTTACTACAAAAATATACTGCAATAATATACTGCTATCGATCTCTGACTCGTCTCAATACTTCCAGCACAGAACTACAGAGCAAAGTCAAACTGTACATAGAAAGGTTACAGAAAGAGAAAATAACTATTCTGGACAAAACTGACATTTGAGGCAAAAACAAACAAATCGCTTTCCATAGACACCAAAACTAAAATGTGAACCAGCTCAAACTAAAATGAATTCCTTGGTAAAACCTGCAGCACTAACCTAACCAAGATGTCTGCCAAACGCACATACTTTTCCCACAAAGCAAATCAAAGATGGCAGACAAACCGCATGGCATGGTCTTACACAGAGGAAATCAAAGATGGCCGACAAACCACATGCCTGGACACACAATGAAAGATAAGATGGTGTCTCCAACATCCAGCAACCTCTAAATGCTGTCTCTCCTGTACAAACACTAAAACAGAATGCTTGCTCTACAAACCAGAATAACCTCTTACAAAATCACAGTAACATAAAAGTTACACAAAAACAGAGAAGTTACAACAAAACAATTGGTCAGCACACACATAACAATCTGACTATACAATCTCTTTACAATCAACTCAGATCCACCAAAAACTACACAACGGAAAAGCACTTACCTTGTCCTTGCACAAAGAGCGAAAATGTTCTTTTACCAAGCAGAGATTTCCTCTGATGCAGCAGACAAACTTACACTTTCCTCTCTCCCCTTTTATCTGCTGTGCAGAGTAGAAAAATCAGTTGGTTGTACCTAGCTCGCCATCTGTTATAGTAATTTCCTTACCCCGTGCTCACAAGCACGTGTATCAGCTCCTTTTGAGTAAGGCAAGGCCGCACTATTCCAGTAATGAGATAAGATGCTTCATGGTTGAGATCTGTTGAGAGACTGCCCTCTCGCCCAGCCTCCTTCTTTATTTACATAGCCAAAGGGATAACAAATAGGAAGTGGGCGGGCCCAACACCTGACCACTCCCTTCAGGTACAGTACAGTCATACAGGAAGTGATGACACACACACACAGAAAGAATACCACAACATGTCTCTTAGTCACCACTAGGGGGGAATCTTGTTCAGCATCGATCAGTGATCAATGCTCAACAAGGCTCACCAGGATTCTTATGTGGGCCTACTTATAGGAACAGCGTCACCATCTCCAGCGGTTGATCAGGCACACTGGAAATAACAAATGCACGTTCCTTTACGTATATTGTTCTCTTAATAAATGCATACACGCCAAGCCAATAAATCCGCCTTTTGGGCGGAGGGCCCCAGCTGGCATCTATCCATTCGGCAAGAAAACACTGCTTGCTGTGTCTCTATATCCGCAGCAAGATATCCACTTCCAGTGGTTTACACACTGAGAGACAAGATGACAATATTAGAAAACACATCATAATAATTTCCACAACAACACCGTGAACGTCTTTTTGCCGGATCCGTCGTCCGGATCCGTGCTGTATACGGATCCGTTGTCCGGATCCGTCGTAACAACGGATTAACCTGAAAAATTAAGCGGATCAGTTATTTAATCTTATCTTGATCAGAAAATGTATATTTGCACTTTAAAAAACCAATCAGATATGCAAATTTTTTGGAATATAAAGAGTAAAAATTGCAGACTACCCCTCAGACTGAGATTTGGACTGTCGCCAGGATGATGCCTGAACAAGCTTTTGCGTGGAAAGCCCTTATTTTGGTTTCTAGATGGAGGAAACAAGAGAGAGAAAGACGTCGGCGTCAGCTATGTCGTTATTGGGTGCATCCCATATCTTCTGCATGTATGACCGAAGGTGCATTTGAACTGCTTTACCCGGAATTACGTAAAATTTAATAATTATTTTCGGATGACTATGGATACCTTCGATGATCTACTAGAGCGAGTATCACCAAAACTAACTCGAATGGACACGTCTTTCCGCCGGTGTGTCTCACCCACCGAACGACTTATGGTGACCATCTGGTAAGAAACTGACATATAGCTTATATTTTTATATTTTTTTTATATGTGTTGTTAGTTATTCATATTTCAATTGCAAATTCTCTAGCACCTATAATTAGCCATCAAAAATGTATTAATTCTACAAGACCTTTAAAGTATATATAAATTGTTTAAAGAAATAGGATACTTATGATAAGTTTACAATTCCATAATATGTAATGGTTATTTATCAAACATTAATTAATACAATTTATTTTTTTTCCAGTTTTCTGGCTACAGGTGATAGCTTCACGTCGTTGCACTATAACTTCCGCCTTGGAATTTCTACAATTTCCACCATTGTCAAAGAAACCTGTAAGGTTTTATGGGACGAACTACACGATGAGTTCATACCGACCCCAAATCGCCAGAGATGGCTACAAATTGAAGAAAAATTTCGAGAGGTGTGTCAATTTCCGCATTGTGTTGGCGCAGTGGATGGAAAATATATCCGCATAATAAAGCCGCCAGGTACAGGATCGGAATTTTTCAACTATAAAAAATATTTTTCTATTGTTCTCATGGCCATAGCTGACGCTGAGTACCGTTTTGTAGCAGTTGATATTGGTGCTTATGGTCGCACCAACGATTCAATGATTTTTAAGAACTCGTTCATGGGACGCAGTGTGTATAATAGGAGTTTCGATTTTCCACCTCCTGAACCAATGCCTGGTACCAACGGTCCACCACTGCCATATGTATTGGTGGGAGATGAGGCTTTCCAAATGGCTGGGAACCTAATCAAATCTTACGCCAGCCGTGGATTGGATGCCAAAAAACTAAATTTTAATTATCGATTGACAAGGGCACGACGAATGGTTGAGTGCACTTTTGGTATCCTTGTTTCAAAGTGGAGAGTTTTTGCAAAACCGATTCAATTGAAAATAGAAACTGTTAATGAAGTGGTGAAGTGTGGTGTGGTACTTCACAATTTTCTAAGGACAAAAGAACCCACTATAGAGCGCATGACAGAGGACAGTGAATTGACAAGTATTTCCACCTTTGGACCACGTGGTAGTGTGGCAGTGTCCGCCATGCGTGATGCCTTTGCCGACTACTTCTGCTCGGATGCGGGACGTTTCCAGTGGCCGGACTGTAATGTATAAAATAGTAATATTTTCAGCATGCCTATTAGCTCACATGCTGGTGGCAGAAGCATAATGTTTAACTGTACAAAGTTGTTTCTTTTATAAAAATTTTAAATGGTTAATAAATTTTTCTTAAGAATTGTAGTTCTATGGTGTTTATTTTTCTTTATTATGATATACTATTGTATAAAAACTCTTATCACCTCTTTAGTAGCCACAATGATAGTGTCGCTCCCCAAGGGGTGGGAGAGGGTGCCAGGCCTTTATCCAGCACTCCCTCTCCCACCACCTGGAGAGCGACAAGGTTCCACTGTCGCTCCCCAAGGTGTGGGAGAGGGTGCCAGGCCTTTAACCAGCACTCCCTCTCCCACCGCCTGGAGAGCGACAAGGTTCCACTGTCGCTCCCCAAGGGGTGGGAGAGGGTGCCAGGCCTTTATCCAGCACTCCCTCTCCCACCGCCTGGAGAGCGACAAGGTTCCACTGTCGCTCCCCAAGGGGTGGGAGAGGGTGCCAGGCCTTTATCCAGCACTCCATCTCCCCCCGCCTGGAGAGCGACAAGGTTCCACTGTCGCTCCCCAAGGGGTGGGAGAGTGTGCCAGACCTTTATCCAGCACTCCCTCTCCCACCGCCTGGAGAGCGACAAGGTTCCACTGTCGCTCCCCAAGGGGTGGGAGAGGGTGCCAGGCCTTTATCCAGCACTCCCTCTCCCACCGCCTGGAGAGCGACAAGGTTCCACTGTCGCTCCCCAAGGGGTGGGAGAGGGTGCCAGGCCTTTATCCAGCACTCCCTCTCCCACCGCCTGGAGAGCGACAAGGTTCCACTGTCGCTCCCCAAGGGGTGGGAAAGTGTGCCAGGCCTTTATCCAGCACTCCCTCTCCCACCGCCTGGAGAGCGACAAGGTTCCACTGTCGCTCCCCAAGGGGTGGGAGAGTGTGCCAGGCCTTTATCCAGCACTCCCTCTCCCACCGCCTGGAGAGCGACAAGGTTCCACTGTTGATCCCCAAGGGGTGGGAGAGTGTGCCAGGCCTTTATCCAGCACTCCCTCTCCCACCGCCTGGAGAGCGACAAGGTTCCACTGTCGCTCCCCAAGGGGTGGGATAGGGTGTTTGGTTTGGTAATTTTTTAAGTAAAAAACACCTGGACACCGAAAACTTTATAAATAATTTTACTTCAAACGTAAAAACCAAAAAAATAAAAAAAAAATGTCAAGATAAATATTAAAACATCATAAAAAACACATCATAAATCCTTAAAATGAGGATTTTGGGGAGCAGGTTGGGGGGGGGAGTCCATGGCTTGATCCCTCTCCACCTTGAGATGTTCTGGTGGGGCCTGAATGATGCGATGTGGGAGGAGAGACAGAGGGGGTAGTCAGACGGGACGGGGGAAGGGGTGATAGAGTTGCCCGAGCCAGAGAAGAAGGAGTGGTGAAAGTGGTAGGTGGAAAATAGTGAGGAGGAGAGGGAGAAGAGAGTTGAAAAGGCTCGGGGTGTGAGAATGGGGAGGTGGACGGGTTGGAGTTTGTGGAGCTTGGAAGGAGTGAGGAGGTTGGAAGGGGTGAGGAGGTTGGAATGGGTGAGGAGGTAGGTAGTGGTGAGGAGGTTGTGGTGGGGGATAGGAATGGGACGTGGGATAGGTAGTTGGTTGGGGAAAGGAAGTTGGGCGGTGTCTCAAATCCCACACCGTTTCCTCCACCCTTCGTCTGAACTCCAACACCTGTTCAGGCGTGAAGTCCGCCACCAGCTGATTCACTGACGGCCAGTAGGTTTGTAGAGGGCTGGTCTGAGAAAACTGCGCCGCCTACTCCCGCAGACTTCGCAGCTCGGCCTCCATGGCTACAATCCTCTGGCTGTAACCACACAAGGTCTCATACAAGAGCCTTGTGAGGTCTTCGTAATCAGCTTGGCGGCTTCTACTGGCCCTCTGGTGACGCATCAATGCCTCAAAAAGTGGCGACATAACGGCCATTGTTGCGTCGCCAGAGGGCACCAGTCGAGGACGGTTAGGATCCTGACCAGGTGCTGGGCAAGGTGGAGAGGGATCCGCGGGGGGCAGCTCAGCAGGGACCGCCTCTTGTTCGCTATCACGAGGAGGTTCAGGCGCCCGAGTACTGCTTGTTGTTCTGCCAAAAATAAAATAAATAAATTAATATTTTTATACACTCTAAGTAAACATCATGAAATTTTTTAATGGCATTTTTTTATTACCTTCGCAGCTCTAGGGTTCTACGTAGGAACCCTAGGGCTGCCAAATAGCGGTACGGCTGCCGTCGGGTTCCGCCAGACCCACTCAGGCGATTGAACTCCACGTTATAGTCCTTCTTATAGCGCTCCCCTATTGAGCGCCACCGCACCATGACTGTCGTCTCTGAAAAATATAAATATTAAGATTAATCAAAAATTACTGACATTACCAAACTACAGCCAAGCTGTTGCTAAACCAAAACTCCCGACATGCCTGGATAATCTATGCTGTGAGTTTTAATTTTGGAACAGCCGGCTGCAGTTTGAATAGGACTGAAAATAAAAAAATTACAATTCTTTTAGGCTACTTACTGCATTCCTCATGTTGGCCTTCACTGAGGTCGTCCCAATTCGGTACGATTTTCGAGCAGATCTCCATCTGGTCCGGGTCAGGTGATGATCTGCATGTCGGCGGTCGGTAGGGTTCCAGAGTGGGATGCGTTCCTCCACCAGACTGATGAGGAGATCATTGTCAATGTAGAAGCCAGAAACTTCCTCCTCATCAGTTCTGGCAGAGGCCCTTGAACCCTATAAAATGAGAAAAGCATATATTTAAAAAAAAAACTTGATGTAAAATATGATCTAACAAGATACAATATGAAGATATACTCACACGTCCCCGACCGCCGCGTGCTCCCCGGCGCCTTGTGGACGGTTGCTGACGACCTCTTGAGGCCACTTATAATAATTACAATTATATAAATACTTATTAAAAAATTTGTTATTTTTATAACAAAAATATTTACCGCTTCCTGGGGTCCACC
This sequence comes from Bufotes viridis, assembly GCA_033119425.1. NCBI lineage: Eukaryota > Metazoa > Chordata > Amphibia > Anura > Bufonidae > Bufotes > Bufotes viridis. The sequence goes on along the minus strand of CM065598.1, from coordinate 3,237,304 downwards.
CCCGACTTCCTCCTCCCCCGCAGTAGCTGCACGGCCGGAACCCCTCTCCTCAGTTGACGATTGCTGTGAATGGAAAACTTTAACCAATTAAAATTTTGTAAAGGTGTAAAAAAATTACATAAATAAAACCATAACATACCGTATCCAAGCGCACCCGTTGACGTGGAGGGGAGTCCCCAGCCTCACTTGAAGAGCCTATTGAAAAAATTTTAGAATATTAAAGCATTGACTTTTAAAAATTTCAAATATTCCTTTGAAAATAATACTTACTGGACATTTTTCAAAGTACTCAACTATTTTCTTTTTGGTGACAGCAAAAAAAAAACTAAACACTGAGACAAAAAAAAAAATTTAAAAAAAAATTAGTAAAGAGTACTAGCTTAACCAGGGCACTACTATCCCCAGCATCCACCGCGCAGTCACCACAGCTGCAGTCCCAAGGAAAAGAGACTTGGGACTGGAGCTGGGGTGACCGCACAGTGGGTGCTGGGGGTAGCATTCCCCAGGGGGACTATTACCCCCAGCATCCACACAACTCAGACTTCAATATTCTTGCATATACTCACCAATTGACTGGTCTGTTTGAAAATTCCTCTGAGGAAGATATGTTCTATTTTTTTTGTTTTGTTTTTTTTCTCCAAAAATCGGTAAACTAAACAATGAGAAAGAGAAAAAAATAAAAAAATTGGTATCAAAGCACATTATACCTTAACCTGGGGACTACTACCCCCAGCATCCACCATGCAGTCACCCTTGCTGCAGTCCCAAGGAAAAGAGACTTGGGACTGGAGCTGGGGTGACTGCACGGTGGGTGCTGGGGGTAGCATTCCCCAGGGGGACTACTACCCCCAGCATCCACCATGCAGTCACCCTTGCTGCAGTCCCAAGGGAAAGAGACTTGGGACTGGAGCTGGGGTGACCGCACGGTGGGTGCTGGGGGTAGCATTCCCCAAGGGGAACTACAACCCCCAGCATCCACCATGCAGTCACCCTTGCTGCAGTCCCAAGGAAAAGAGACTTGGGACTGGAGCTGGGGTGACCGCACGGTGGGTGCTGGGGTAGCATTCCCCAAGGGGACTACTACCCCAGCATCCACCATGCAGTCACCCTTGCTGCAGTCCCAAGGAAAAGAGACTTGGGACTGGAGCTGGGGTGACCACACTGTGGGTGCTGGTGGTAGCATTCCCCAGGGGGACTACTACCCCCAGCATCCACCATGCAGTCACCCTTGCTGCAGTCCGAAGGAAAAGGGACTTGGGACTGGAGCTGGGTGACCACGATGTGAGTGCTGGGGTAGCATTCCCAGGGGACTACTACCCCAGCATCCACCATGCAGTCACCCTTGCTGCAGTCCCAAGGAAAAGGGACTTGGGACTGGAGCTGGGAGTGATCCGCACGTGGGTGCTGGGGTAGCATTCCCAGGGGACTACTACCTCAGCATCCACCATGCAGTCACCCTTGCTGCAGTCCCAAGGAAAGAGACTTGGGACTGGAGCTGGGGTGACTCGCACGGTGGGTGCTGAGGTAGCATCCCCAGGGGACTACTACCCTCAGCATCCACCATGCAGTCACCCTTGCTGCAGTCCCAAGGAAAAGGGACTTGGGACTGGAGCTGGGGTGACCGCATGGTGGGTGCTGGGGGTAGCATTCCCCAGGGGGACTACTACCCCCAGCATCCTTTTATGCCTCCTACATACATCTACTATGTCTGGGACAAAGTAGATGCATGCAGTTAATATTTTTATATATATGGACAGACACACGCAATACTCACCTCCTGGAGCCTCTTCCACGCCCTGTCTTCTCCCGCGCGGGACGTCTAATGGAAGTTTTCGCGCCAGCCAAGCCCATCCTACTTCCTGGCGCAGGCGCAGAAGACACTTCCGGATCCGTCGCTGCGTCGTAACAACTGAAGATTAGAAGACGGATCCGGAATAATGCATTTCAATGGGCAATTATTCCGGATCCGTCGTTGCGGCAAGTGTTCCGGATTTTTGGACGGAGCAAAAAGCGCAGCATGCTGCGGTATTTGCTGCGTCCAAAAAACGTTCCGTTCCTGAACTGAAGACATCCTGATGCATCCTGAACTGATTTCTCTCCATTCAGAATGCATGGGGATGATCCTGATCAGTATTTTTCCGGCATAGAGACCCGACGACGGATCTCTATGCCGGAAAACAAAAACGCCAGTGTGAAAGGACCTTTAATTTGTCACAAAGCGCGTTATAAATCAGCTGTTTCCTGGCTCCAGGAAGCATGTGTCTCAGTGTACATCACTATGCATTGCAAAAACATGCATAACCAGTCAGCTATACTAGTGAAACAGTTACTGTGTGTCAGTATGACAGGCAGGTGACAGGCATCACTCTTAGAATCAGTCCACACTTCACTTATTTGAAGTGTGGACTGATTACGGGTGAAAAAACTGACCAAATAACTGAAGCATGAACTCAACCTTACAGGTCAATGTCAGTTATAATGAACTTAACCGTGCAGTGGCCAAGATTCTACTATAGTGAAATAGTGCACTCCTTTTACGCCGTTAGCTGATTCCACATAGATTGCTACAGAACCTGCTCTGTCCTACAGGTTGATACAAGTAGTGTGCCCATGATAGAGTGGAGAGGTTGTCAGCAGTAAGTTTGTGTTGACGTCACTGTTTATTTTTACCTTTTTCATATCCATCACAAGAACAACCCCCAGAAAATGGATCCTGTCTTTTGAGCATCCACCTTCACATAGTCAGTATTTGGTCAGTAGTTGATTAATATTGCTAACGCCAAAACAGGAGTGAGTCCAAAACAGAAATGACCCGTGATCAGAATATTTGAATTTCCTATGTGTTTTGTACCCACTCCTGCTTTTGGTTCCAATTCATGAGAAAATCCTGATGCAAAATGCTTATGTGTGATAGAGGCATCTAGCTCAATTTGCATGAGTTTTGGCTAATTACCTCTGAAATTGGTTTTATTCAGATGGAATAGAAGTCCTGCATGCAGGACTTTAATGGCCTCTATCATACGGTCAGTATTTTGTCAGTGTTTTGCATCAGTATTGGTAAGGCTAATACAGAAGTGAGTCCGAAACAGAGATAACATGTGATGGAAATATTTGCATGCTCTCTGTGATTTGGACACACTCCTGCTTTTTCCTTCCAAATCCTGATTAAATCCTGACCAAAATACTGACCATATGATAGAGGCCTTATGGATGCTCTAAAGACAGGATGTGTTGTGTTTTTCATTTTTCAGCTCTTTTGACAGATGAGAAGAAGGGTAAAATAAACGTTGATGTCAACAAGGCCACACAGGGATGCTAATGGTCCAGTCACAGAGTGGTGAGGGTCGCAATACAGTAGATGCCTCAGGCTGTACCACAACATTAAAATATAGTGATGCTCCATGTGTTGACACAGGTCCATGGTGCCAACATTGGGACCCTGACAAGGCTTCACCTTCTGCCCACAGATTCTACACATGGCCATGCTGACGTCCTCTGGTGGCTTGATGAAAACTGCCAACACCGGCAAGTATGACATTTTCCACCACCACCACTACTAGTTGTTTCTGGACAGGTAAGCTCCTGAGTAGCAGACGGTCTACTCCAGGCATGTCTGGTTCCAGATCTCACACTGCTGCCACCCTGCTGACTCATGGCAGACTTAAGCTTCTGGAAGACATCTTCAGCCTCTGGGGACCACTTGATCATGGCAGACTTTCTGTCAGGGATCGAACCGGGAGACTCCGGCATCCTAGGCTGTAGCCCTGCTCACTAGACCACAGAGCTTCCTGGACAGTTTCTGTTACTTCCTGAACTACCTTCTCGAGCTGATTCTTCCTGCATTTGGTTTGACCAATCAGATCTGTATACGCCCTATTTAAGGAAGACCATGTCACTTCCTCCCTTGCCAGATTATTGAGCTATCTCAGCCAAAGTCTTGCTTCAGCCTTTCACAAAGTGTCTGCTTACCTGCTCGTGTACCGAACTCTGCTTCCATCGACCACTCTCCTGCCTCATCCTGAATCCTTGGACCTACCATCTTGTGTACCGAACTTTGCCTCCATTGGACTACTCTCCTGCCTCATCCTGAAACCTTATATCAGCCATCTTGTGTACCGACCCTGGACTGCCTGACTACTCTCTTGCCTTCCTCGTTATCCAGCATTCAGCTACCACGTGGACCTTATCAGGTCAATTGAGCCTCCGCTGTTCCTGCATATCGGGATTATTCACCCATTCCATTTCCGTGCTCCTCTGATCCTGTGTCGCTGCCATTGGACTCCTTCCCTTCTTCGAGTAACCTCTACAAGCAATTGTGCAGGTAACCATAACACTTTCCTCCCTTTGTAAGCTCGGTCAAGGGTACTGCTATTTCAGCAAACTTGGGGACAAATCTCCTATAATATCCCACAATACCAAGAAATGCCTTAACCTGCTTCCACATTATTTACTTGGGGTTTTATCTCCCCTCTTCCCATGATGTATCCCAGGCACCAGGCTTATTCCATCCCCTTTACCCACTTACTTGGATTTATAGTGAAGCTGGCCTTTTTTAGTGCATCCTGAAGGGCTTGAATTTTACTGAGATTACTCTCCCAATCACGACTGAAGATCACTATGTCATTAAAGTAAGCTGCCCTATATTTCCTGCGTGGGCGTAAGAACTGGTCCATAGCCCTCTGAAAAGTGGCGGCAGCCCCTTGCAAACTAAACGGCATCCTGATGTACTGGAAGGACCATTCTGGTGTTGAAAATGCTGTCTTTTCTCTAGCTTCTTTAGACAAATGAATTTGCCAATACCACTTGGTTATATAGTGAGCTGGCCCTAGTCTCTCAATAAGCTCATCCACCCAGGGAATGGGGTATGCATCTACCTTAGACACCTTGTTTAACTTGCTGCAGTCGTTACAGAATCGCCACTTTCCATTGGGCTTTGGGACTAGCACTATGGGACTGGACCACATACTTTTAGATTCCTCAGTGACCCCCAGCTTTATCATTCTCTGCACCTCCTTGGAAACCAACCTCCCTAAAGGCCTCTGGAATCCTATACAGTTTTAAATTTCCTCTCGCATGAGGCTCCACGAAAATGTCATGTTCCACAACATTGGTAAACAGCACTACAAGCCAAATGTGCAAACATGGAGCTCCATCTCCCCATGGAACAATCAATTTGGTCCGAGCTGAAAGGGCACTGGGCCACCATATGTCCCGGGGCATGGCATCTCCAGCAGATGATCTCTCTGAGGGGGGCTCTTGGTGTTGGCTCTGGTATGCTCTTGGTTTTTAGTCCCGAGGAGTTTTTAGTCCCTTCCTCTGGCCTTCAGAGTCACTCTGGGCACTCCAGTATGGGGAGGTCAGGGACCATGGATCAGCCATAATGTTCCCCACTGCATAATACCTCTCTACCAAGCTTTACAAGTCATCCACAGTCAGCGAGTGATCTTGTGCAACCCAGCACTGTACTGGCTTAGGGACAGCGTCCAAAAACCGGTCCATTACAACCTGCTTCACCATTTTGACAGGGGAACTGACATCCGGCTGTAGCCATTTATGGAGGAGGTGCAGTAGGTCAACCATTTGGGACCAAGGGGGCTTGCCCCACCTATGACCCCATTGATGCACCCTCTCAGAGCGGACTGTGACCATTACCACCAGACGTGCCAAGATTTCTGCTTTATCTCCTGCCGGGACAAGTCATAGTAGGCCTTCTGAGGTTTGCCTGAGAGAAATGGGGCCAAAACCTCGACCTACTGCACATCTGGTAGTGTCTCACGCTTGGCGACCCGCTCAAAACCTGTGAGGAAAGCTTCTACGTTGTCCTCTGTGGTCATTTTTTGCATGGCTTCTCTTACGGTTCTCCGTGCTCACTGGCCTTCCTCATAACTGTGAGGAACTGGGGACTCCTTGACCCAGATGGCTTCTGACATTATGGCCATTTTCTTGACGAGGAGCTGGTTGGTCTCTTGCTGTTGGCCTGCACAAGGTGCTTCACAAGTTCCTCCATTAAAATTATTTGGGCTTTTATTCTAATAACAGCCTTAACCTAGGACATCCTGTTACAAAAAAAATAAAAAATAAATTCTTTCAATAGGTCAGTCCAGTAGCGTAGGCTACTGGCCCTTTAAATGTCCAACACAAACAATTTGGCTTCCGGCCCTTTAAATTGCTGTCGCTTCTCGCAACAATCCGAGTGTCCGCACCCTCCACCAATTGTGAAGATCTGCCCCAATTGTTGCCTTCAGGTAGGAACACAGCAGCAGCCTTTTAGTGATAAAAGCAAAACAACAGTTGTCTTTTATTTCTTGACAAATCAACAAGCCAGTAAACAGCAGTATCTGGCTTGCTCCAGCTGGCCTTAAACAAACAAAAAACTCCCGTACCTATAGCATAACACAGGTATGGTATTGCACAGTACCGTAACCCCACAGGGCGTATATGGGTCTCGTTTTGTTCTCAGTCTTTCAGGCACTGCAACTCCAGGTTAGCTTCTGATCCCACACAGCACTCTACAAAGCTCCACTGTCAGAGAGGGGAAACTCACCCCCACCTGACACTGCTGGCTGTTTTTGTAGGCTAGTCAAAACCCAGCCTGGAACGTGGGGAGTAGTCACCCACCCAGCGCTATAACTACTCCCAGTAAGAGCCTTTCCGGATCAGCTATTCACAGCTATACTAAATAAACAAAATGCCAACCACCTACTGCTGTTGACACACCTGAAATATTGGCTTCCACTTCACCGAGACCAGGTACCTCAGTTACACGTATCTACCATCAACAATAGTCCCTTGTGCCTTCCTACATTACCCATAGACACACATTTTCCCCCAATCCAAGCATTCTCATTTACAGTATCAAATGCTTTGGAGAAGGCAAGATATATGACATTCACTTACTCACCCAGGTCCAGTCTAGAAATTACCTCCTCATAGAAACAGGTTAGATTAGTTTGATAGGACCGATTCCTCATGACCCATGCTGACAAACAGTATATGCTTATTTTCATTGAGATACTCCGGTTTAGCATCTCTTAGAAAACCTACAATTTACCCACAACAGATATTAGACTTACTGGCATATAGTTCTTACTCTGGGCTCTGTTTTTAACCCCTTTTTGAATATTGGCAAAACATTTGCCAAGTGCCAATCCTGTGGAACAGATCCAGTCATTATAAAGTTCTTAAATATCAGAAATAATCTGTCTACTACATTACTTAATTCTCTTAGGGGTGTATGTCATCTGGACCCAGTGATTTGTCTATTTTAATTCTTTTTAAAACGCAGTTGCCCTTCCTGAGTCAGACAGGCCACTTTTAATGCGGAGTTTACTTTAACAGTCTGCATTTCATGTGACAGTTTATTTTCCTTAGTGAATACAGCAAATAAAAAAATACCGAATAGCTTCACTTTCTTCATATCACTCTCTACAACTCATCCCCCATCACTCTGTAAAGGGCCAACACTTTCAGGTTTAAACATTTTACTATTTATATAATTGAATAACATTTTATGGTTAGTTTCAAATCTTTGCCTATTGCGTATTTGCACAATTTGTTTGCACAGCTCATTTGCACATAGATCCAGCCCTGGTTTGTTTATATGCACAGTCCAGGTGCATAGGTATTCTCCTCACGTTGCCGTTTATACTGAATAAGGAGGTGGTTTTATCCAACAAGGAACACGGTTATATACCTGATTGATGCGTATTGGTTTTTAAGCAATAATAAAATTCAGTTTTTAACATTTTTAATATTTTCTAGTGATAGTGTCACAGCCCAGATATAGCTCAGTGTTGCCCCTATTCTTTCTTATATCAAGTTTTATTCTATGCCCAAGTGGGTGTGGGCACATTAGGTGAGCACCTGGGGATACCATTATATATCATACCAAGTGTAGCCACCTTTGTATTATTACCTTTATTTATATAATTGAATAACATTTTATGGTTAGTTTCACTCTCTTTGTTAATGAGCCTCTCTGTTTCCTGCTTTGTTGCCTTTATCTGTCTTTTACATATTCTATTTTTCTTCTTAGTGCTTCTGTATCTTCTTAGTGCTTCCTGTTTTAGTCATTCTTTTTTGTCATTTATTGCCCCCTTTACATTTCTATTTATTGGAGAAAACAAGTGGTGTGGAGGGCAGTGGTGTTGTACCACATATACTGTATGGACATAAAAATATGTATTCACTAATATTACTAATTGCTAATATTAGTAATAAGATCCAATTAATCCTAAAAAAAACATAAACAAATAATATATATACAAAATATATCAAAGGTAAAAACAAAAAAATGTCAAAACAATAATAAAATAGAGGAAAAGCATGATAATAATAACCCCCTATCAATAATTCTAATATATATTCGGTAGGTGTGTGCACACAATATCACAATATATGTTCCATTCTTAAAAAGTCCATGATTTGCACATATGGATTGGACAATATGGTTTATATAATTAAAAAAAAGTATTTTAATTCAAAGCAGCATATGTTTAGATCTTAAATGGAAGAGCAAATCAATGTTTTTTTAAAATGGATATAAATAAATAAATAATATTATGCTGCCTTGCGATCACATGACACATATGCATCCAGTTTATATTGTAGCAACGTCATTATACCCCGCTCAATTCAACTGGCTGTCTTGTATTAATTTTGTATCCGGAATAGTAAATGTCTGTTTTATATAGCAGCACAGTTAATTGATGGTAAATACAGTTGTGTTCAAAATTATTCAACCCCCACTGAAATTGAGTGTTTTGGCCAGTTTGACATTGATTTTGATCATTTCAGTCATCTTGTTTACAATTAAATCAAAGAGGCACTTTTAAGTCAGACAAATATAACATAACATTTATAATGAAATAACCACACATGTCTTTTCTGTGCTCACATCATTATCAGTTTTATTCAACCCCCAAGTGACATTCAATCTTAGTACTCAGTACAACATCCTTTTCCAGTTATAACAGCTTTTAAACGTGAAGCATAGCTTGACACAAGTGTCTTGCAGTGATCTACAGGTATCTTCGCCCATTCTTCATGGGCAAAAGCCTTCAGTTCAGTCACATTCTTAGGCTTGCGCGCTGCAACTGCTTTCTTTAAGTCCCACCAGAGGATCTCAATCGGATTTAAGTCTGGTGACTGCGATGGTCACTTCAAAATGTTCCAGCCTTTAATCTGCAACCATGCTCTAGTGGACTTGGAGGTATGCTTGGGATAATTGTCCTGTTGAAAGGTCCAACGTCTAAATTCCCTAAAACCCTTTACAGCATTGGGGGTTGAATAATTTTGAACACAACTGTACTTAACTGATGTCCCTGAATGTAACTTGTTGTGATCTCCACATTCATAATAATTATAGCTCAAATAAATTATATTAACAGTCTATAATCAGGGAGGTTTGTTATTTTGGATATAAGTATTCTCTTGTGCACTATCTCCTCTTTGCAACTAGATACGGTTCGGAGCCTCATGCTCCTTCATCAGTGGTGGACAGTACATGATTTTCTGGATCCTTTTAAAGGTGGATCTTTAATTGAGCGGAGGTATTTGTAACGGTATCAAACATCAACACATGGACTGGATTTTGCCGATCTTACAGGCAGTGTTATGCTCTTACATATCACTATCAAAAAAAATGGCATCATTGCTTTCTCAAATAAAATGATAGTAAACAGAGCCACTACTTGCTAATGACCATGTATCTTTATATAAAAGTCTCAGGTTGGAATATCATGCTATACACGAAAGTGTGGATAAATAGCAAATCCATGCATCAAAAACGCACCTGCGTTTTATGTACGTTATTGATGCGTTTATTATTTTTTTTTTTTCATTTTTGTAAATCTATGATCAATTTAACAGGTTAAAAGAACCCCAGCTAATATTCTGGAATATCCAAGACTATGTAAGGGGTATATAATCATAAATATGGACATAGGGAACTTCACTCTAATTATAGAGAGATAGCATAAGTATGGATAGCACAAATGGTATACAGGATCAACCCAGACATATATATTATTAATTCCCATTCCTGCATAGTTGGTATACTGCATGCCATATAAACTGCAATGATAATTAGTGATGGACGAACATTGGCCGGGACGGTTGGAGTAAGAGCGTACGCAATCAAATGTTCGCGAACCGCACATTCGCGGCAGACCCCATTGACTTTAATCTCAGGCGAACCTGAAAATACATATTTGGTGATATTTTCAGCCACCAAATACTTACTAGAAGTGCACAAATAGTTCCACAACATGGACAGTGACATACCAGAGGGGGATCATTGGCAAAAATTCCCACAAAAAATATGTATTTTAATCAGTGGCAATTTGTATGCGTCTTAAAGGGAAAATCTCAAAAATGTGCCCTGCTGGAGCCTAGAATTTTTTTATCTTAGGCCACGGGAGTACAGGCCCCAAAAATTAGGCATTCACTTGACAGAAAAGAACTTCTGAATGTAATTATGTGGCTGGAGATACATTAGGCGGTGACCGGATAAAAGTTTTAATGTAGGCCAGTACAGGCCCCAAAAATTAGGCATTCACCTGACAGAAAAGAACTTGTGATTATGTGGCTGGAGGTATATTAGGAGGTCACCGGCTAAAAATGTTACTGTAGGCCACTGGAGTACAGGCCCCAACAATTAGGCATTTACCTGACAGAAAAGAAATTGTGATTATGTGGCTGGAGGTACGTTAGGCGGTCCACTGGATAAAAATTTTACTGTAGGCCACTAGAGAAGAGGCAGGCTGCGTTACCGCAGTGTTCTGCTCCAGACTAGATGTGCCCGATATGGAAACTGAGAGCAGACCAGTGCGTGCGACATGTGGAGCTAATTTTGTAGTAATTTATTGTGGGCTTTACAAACTTAAAATACCTTCGAAAAACAGTTGTCAAAGGAAAATATTTCATTTAGATGAAGAACCTGATGCTGTCAGAGGTGTCTAAGTTTATTTTTGGTGTTGCCCCAGTCTGGTGGGGTCCCATTCCTGGGAACACATTCCTGCTCCAAACAAAGAACCTGCTGCTGTCAGAGGTGTCTAATTTTTGTTTTGGTGTTGCCCTGGTCTGGTGGGGGCACATTCCTGGGAACACATTCCTGCTGCAAACAAAAAACCTGCTGCTGTCAGACATGTCTAAGTTTATTTTTCGTGTTGCCTCGGTATGGTGGGGGCCCATTCCTGGGAACACATTCCTGCTGCAAACAAAGAACCTGCTGCTGTCAGAGGTGTCTAATTTTATTTTTGTTGTTGCCCTGGTCTGGTAGGGGGCCATTCTTGGGAATACATTCCTGCTGCAAACAAATAACCTGCTGCTTTTGCTTCCTGCTGAGTTAGGCTGAGCTATGTGTATTCCTTATACTCGAACGTTACCATGTACCTGCTGCTGCTGTCAGTCCTGATCCTGATGAGTTATGTGTAGGCCTTATACTCCACCGTTACCATTTACCTGCTGCTACTGCTGTCTGTCCTGACCCTGATGAGTTTGCCCTGGACTAAAGGCGCCTTACTGCAACCTTAACTGTTAATATTACACAAAAACATAACAATTTAAAAAAGCGAAAGCACACGTTAGAAGTGAACAAAATATGTATTTACAATTTGGGAAACAAATATACCTCTATGGCAATTTCTTAAGTTTGTCTAGAAGGTCCATGAGCTCCTGGATTCTCTGACGGTGCTGCTCTTCTATCTGCTGCACCTTTCTTTCAAAAATCAGTTCTGCTTCCTCTGCTGCTTCCGGAGGTACAGCATTGATTTTAGGTGCTCCTGTTGCAGCAGCCTTTTTTTTTTTTATTCAATTTGTACTGTTAGGATAAAAAAAAAAGAATGAAAATTACTTGCAATTCAGAATAAGAGGCAATTACTGCATTGTGTGGAGTATTTGTTAAAGCACTTCCGATCTTAATTCGTTAGTTTATGATATTTATGATGATTATATAGTTGGTTAATTAGAGATAGTTCAGTACAGTATATATATATACAGGGCTGCCATCAGGGGGGGTACAGCCCATACCCCAGTAAGGGGCCCTGACCCTGGGGGGGCCCGGCCAGTCCTGAAACTTTTTTTTTTTATTTTTTTTATTGTGGCAGCCGGCTCTGGGGACCAGTGCTCCTCCCCCTCTTCCTTCTGCAGCCTGTCCCTTACCTCCTGGGGCCCTGGGCCCCAGCTATCTTATTCTGAGAACAAGATAGCTGGAGTCTCAGGAGATCCATGGGTAGAATGTAGTTGCTAGAAGGAGGTCTGTGACATCACTGGTCACATGCTCCTTCATAGTCACATGGACAAACCCTGACAGCAGCAGCAGCAGCTTGTGGAGGGAGGAGGGGCTGTCTGCCTGCAGGCTGCTCAGTGATGGAGGATGTGCTGCAGTCCTGGAGTCCACAGAGCTTCATGGAGAGCAGGTGAGGGGCAGCTCACGTATGAGGGGGCAGGTGGAGCACTCAGGAGCAGTGGGGTTCAAGTGGAGTGGATAATAATGGAGGGCTGTCTGGGGCAAAATTAACTTGTGTGGGGCCAAATTACATAATGCAGGGCTGTCTGGGGGTTAAATTAACTTGTGGGGAGGGGCAAATTACTCAGTGGGGGTCAGTGTGGCGGGCAAACTACATGGAGGGCCGTGTGGGAGAAAATTATTATTTAGTGCAGGGGAAAATTGCTTAGTGGGGGCAACTTGCATAATGCAGGGCTGTCTGGGGCAAAATTAACTTGTGAGGGGGAAATTAGTCAGTAGGGTGTCAGTGTGGCGGGCAAACTACATAATGGAGGACCGTGTGGGGCAAATTACATAATGCAGGGCTGTCTGGGGGCAAAATTAACTTGTGTGGGGGAAAAATTAACTTGGGGGGGCAAATTACTCAGTGGGGGGCAGTGTGGCGGGTGAACTACATAGTGGAGGGCCGTGTGGGAGACGTCCTTGGATGTAAGAGGTATGGGCGCGATATATGGGTGGGGCTGTGTGGGTGTGGCTTGAAGGTGGACGGGGACACAGGGGCCCCATGATCTCCTATTCCTGGGGGAAGTGACCCTCCAAAGACCAGGCTCTGGATCCGCCACTGGGGCAGTGTCGGGGGTGGGGGGGGGGGCCCAGGCCTTGAGCTGTGTAAGGGGCCCCAAAATTTCTGATGGCAGCCCTGTATATATATATATATATATATATATATATATATATATATATATGGTGTTTCCTGAATGGGGAGAAAATGGGGAACATATACTGGGATGCATTTTGTCCTGTTACCCCTTTTGAAAGTGAAAAATTGGGGACTGCTAGTAATTTTACATATTTACATATGTGTGCTTTGAAATGCTTTCACTATTGTTTCGGCCTTCTGTGAGACACCTGTTTGCTGAAAAATACCCTTTCCAACACTAAAAATGTTCGTACAGAGGTGCTGTTTCCGAAAAGGGGTCACTTGTTGGGGTTTTTAATTTCTGGGGGCCTCAAGAATTTATTTAATCCAACATGGTACCTAATATACAGTTGTGTTCAAAATTATTCAACCCCCAGTGCTGTAAAGGGTTTTAGGGAATTTAGTGTACATTTGTAATTGTGTTAAGAATGAAATCTTACAAGGACTTTTTAAAGAACCAAATGCAACTAAAATGACATCAATTGATTTTGTAATACAGTATTAAATGTTTTTTTGTGATTTCTTCATTGACACAATTATTCAACCCCTTAAAGACTACCGCTCTTAAGAACAGAGGTTCATTCAAGTGTTTTCGACCAGGTAATGAAAACACCTATTGGATGTCAAGGAGCAGCAATCAAGAATAATAAGCACCAATTAGGCAGATTTAAAATGACTGTGACACTCAGCTCCTTCTAGACATTTACTGGTGTGTTTACAAAAATGGTGAAGTCAAGAGAATGGTCCAGGAGGACAGGAGAAGAGGTGATTTCTCTTCACAGGAAGGGCAATGGCCATAAGAATATTGCAAAGATGTTGAACATACCAAGAGACACCATAGGAAGCATCATTCGCAAATTCAAGGCAAAGGGCACTGTTGAAATGCTAACTGGTCGTGGCAGAAAGAAGATGCTGACATCGACTGCTGTGTGCTACATGATGCGCAAAGTGGAGAAAAGTCCCCGTGTGACTGCTGAGGAACTGAAAAAAGATTTGTCAGATGCGGGTACTGAAGTTTCAGCTCAGACAATAAGGCGCACACTGCGTAATGAAGGCCTCCATGCCAAAACTCCCGCGCGCACCCCCTTGCTGTCTCCAAAGAATAAGAAAAGTCGACTGCAGTATGCCAAAAGTCATGTGGACAAACCACAAAAGTTTTGGGATAATGTTCTGTAGACTAACGAAACAAAATTAGAACTGTTTGGGCCCATGGATCAACGCTATGTTTGGAGGAGGAAGAACAAGGCCTATGAAGAAAAGAACACCTTGCCTACTGTGAAGAATGGCGGGGGGGTCTATCATGCTTTGGGGCTGTTTTGCTTCTACAGGTACAGGAAAGCTTCAGCGTGTGCAAGGTACCATGAATTCTCTTCAGTACCAGGAGATATTGGATGTAAATGTGATGCAGTCCGTCACAAACCTGAGGCTTGGGAGACGTTGGACCTTTCAACTGGACAATGATCCCAAGCATACCTCCAAGTCCACTAGAGCATGGTTGCAGATTAAAGGCTGGAACATTTTGAAGTGGCCATCGCAGTCACCAGACTTAAATCCGATTGATAACCTATGGTGGGACTTAAAGAAAGCAGTTGCAGCGCGCAAGCCTAAGAATGTGACTGAACTGGAGGCTTTTGCCCATGAAGAATGGGCAAAGATACCCGTAGATCGCTGCAAGACACTTGTGTCAAGCTATGCTTCACGTTTAAAAGCTGTTATAACTGGAAAAGGATGTTATACTAAGTACTAAGATTGAATGTCACTTGGGGGTTGAATAAAACTGATAATGATGTGAGCACAGAAAAGACATTTGTGGGTATTTCATTAAAAATGTTATTTTAAATTTGTCTGACTTACAAGTGCCTCTTTGATTTAATTGTAAACAAGATGACTGAAATGATCAAAATAAATGTCAAACTGGCCAAAACACTCAATTTCAGTGGGGGTTGAACAATTTTGAACACAACTGTAAATGTCTGCTAATTCAGGTCAGCCAAATCCATATTTGGCTCTTTGACTCTAGATTAGTGTTGAGCTAACAGTTCGAGCATAGTTCGGGTTCGTACCGAATTTTGGGGTGTCCGGGACACGGACCCGAACCCGAACATTTTCAAAAAGGTTCGTTGTTCGGCGATTACTTCCCGCTTTCAGAAGGGCTGCACAACAGCCAATCAGCTAGTGTTTTACTTCTTGCCCTAAGAGCCCATCACAGCCATGCCTACTAATGGCATGGCTGTGATTGGCCAAGTGCAGCATGTGACCCAGCCTCTATTTAAGCTGGAGTCACGTAGCGTCGCACGTCACACTGCTCTGATTAGTGTAGGGAGAGGACGCAGCTTTTGTGAGGGCGAGATTAGGCAGGGAAAAGTCAGCAATAGCACCTAATGAACGGATCGATCTACAGCTGTGAATGATTGAACTTCTGCTAGTTACTTGCTCACTGGTTTTTAGGCTGCACAGAGACTTTTTCTGTCACTTATTTTCTGGGGTGATCGGCGGCCATTTTGTGACTTGTGGAGCACCAGAACAAGCTGCCACCAAGTCCATCAATCCATCAATACTAGTTTTTTTTTTTTGCTATATCCTACATCAGGGGTTGGCTGTGCTAATTGTCACCCCTAAAAACTCAGGATAGCAATTTCTATATTTTATTAAGGGGTTAAATACAATTGCCCAAATACCAATCCCCTAAATCTGGTGTTCCAGCTTTGGCTAGCCAAGTATAATACTGTCTGCTGTCTGGCAAAGGATAGATTATTTTATGTGGTGAGATTCAATTGCCAAAAAAGCAATACCATAAATCAGTGGTTTCAGCTATGGCTGGCAAAGTATAATAGTGTCCGCCAAAACATATATTTTGTTCTGGGGTGAAATTCAATTGCCAAAATAGCAATACCCTGAATCTGGTGTCCCAGCTGTTGCAGGCCAAGATTCATAGTGTCCGCAAAAACATATATTTTGTTCTGGGGTGAAATTCAATTGCCAAAATAGCAATACCCTGCATCTGGTGTCCCAGCTGTTTCAGGCCAAGATTCATAGTGTCCGCCAAAACATATATTTTGTTCTGGGGTGAAATTCTATTGCCAAAATAGCAATACCATAAATCAGTGGTATCAGCTGTGGCTGGCAAAGTATAATAGTGTCCACCAAAACATATATTTTATTCTGGGGTGAAATTCAATTGCCAAAATAGCAATACCATAAATCAGTGGTATCAGCTGTGGCTGGCAAAGTATAATAGTGTCCGCCAAAACATATATTTTGTTCTGGGGTGAAATTCAATTGCCAAAATAGCAATACCCTGAATCTGGTGTCCCAGCTGTTGCAGGCCAAGATACATAGTGTCCACCAAAACATATATTTTGTTCTGGGGTGAAATTCATTTGCCAAAATAGCAATACCCTGAATCTGGTGTCCCAGCTGTTGCAGGCCAAGATTCATAGTGTCCGCCAAAACATATATTTTGTTTGGGGTGAAATTCAATTGCCAAAATAGCAATACCATAAATCAGTGGTTTCAGCTGTTGCTAACAAAGTATAATAGTGTCGGCCAAAACATATATTTTGTTTGGGGTGAAATTCAATTGCCAAAATAGCAATACCCTGAATCTGGTGTCCCAGCTGTTGCAGGCCAAGATTCATAGTGTACGCCAAAACATATATTTTGTTCTGGGGTTAAATTCAATTGCCAAAATAGCAATACCCTGAATCTGGTGTCCCAGCTGTTGAAGGGCTGCAGGCCAAGATTCATAGTGTCCGCAAAAACATATATTTTGATGTGGGGTGAAATTCAATTGCCAAAATAGCAATACCCTGAATCTGGTGTCCCAGCTGTTGCAGGCCAAGATTCATAGTGTCCGCCAAAACATATATTTTGTTCTGGGGTTAAATTCAATTGCCAAAATAGCAATACCCTGAATCTGGTGTTCCAGCTGTTGCAGGCCAATTGTAAATCTGTCCATAAAAGGATACCTTTCATCCAGGGCCTAAATACTAGCCCTAAAAGAGATATTCCCCTAAATCAGTGGTTACTGCTTTGCCTGGATTAGTGTAATACGCTACATAAATAAATAGGCAGATAGTGTTAGGTGCCTGTAAAAAAAGGCCTGAATTTGAAATCAATACATTGGGCCAAATATTTTTTTCTTATTGTGGTGCTTGGTGAACGGTAACAATGAGGAAAGCATCTAGTAAGGGACGTTGACTCGGTCGTGGTGGTGTTAGTGTACCCTCTTGTGCTGGGAGAGGACGTGGCCATTCTGAAACAGCCACACGTTCTAGTGAACCAACTACCTCAGGTTCCAGTACCCACTAGAATTTACAGCGATATTTGTTGGGGCCCAATGCCGTTCTAAGGATGGTAAGGCCTGAGCAGGGAAAGGCACTAGTCAATTGGGTGGCCGACAGTGGATCCAGTATGTTCACAACATTATCTCCCACCCAGTCTTCTGCAGAAAGCGCACAGGTGGCACCTGAAAACCAAGCCCATCAGTCTGTCACATCACCCCCATGCATATCAGGGAAACTGTCTGAGCCTCAAGTTATGCAGCAGTCTCTTATGCTGTTTGAAGACTCTGCTGGCAGGGTTTCCCAAGGGAATCCACCTAGCCCTTCCCCAGTGGTGGAAGACATAGAATGCACTGATGCACAACCACTGATGTTTCCTGATGATGAGGACATGGGAATACAACCTCATCGGAGTCCGCACGTCTCTGATGATGACGAAACACAGGTGCCAACTGCTGCGTCTTTCTGCAGTGTGCAGACCGAACAGGAGGTCAGGGAGGAAGACTGTGTGGAAGACGATGAAGGGGACGATGAGGTCCTAGACCCCAAATGGAATGAAGGTCGTGCCACTGACTTTCATAGTTCAGAGGAAGAGGCAGTGGTGAGACCGAGCCAACAGCGTAGCAAAAGAGAGAGCAGGGGGCAAAAGCAGAACAGCCGCCTCCAAGGGAGTTCGCCTGCTACTGGCCACCGCCACCAGGGACCGAGCACCCCAAAGGCAGCTTCAGGGAGTTCCCTGGCATGGCACTTCTTTAAACAATGTGCTGACGACAAGACCCGAGTGGTTTGCACGCTGTGCCATCAGAGCCTGAAGCGAGGCATTAACGTTCTGAACCTTAGCACAAACTGCATGACCAGGCATCTACATGCAAAGCATGAACTGCAGTGGAGTAAACACCTTAAAAGCAAGGAACTCACTCTGGCTCCCCCTGCTCCCTCTTCTGCTGCTGCCTCGGCCTCTTCCTCCGCCTCGGGAGGAATGTTGGCACCTGCCGCCCACCAAACAGAGGATGTGCCACTGACAACACCACCTGCGTCATCAAGCATCTCCACCATGTCACACGGCAGCTTTCAGCTCTCCATCTCACAAACATTGGAGAGAAAGCGTAAATTCCAACCTAGCCACCCTCGAGCCCTGGGCCTAAATGCCAGCATTTCTAAACTACTGGCCTTTGAAATGCTGTCATTCAGGCTGGTGGACACAGACAGCATCAAATAGCTGATGTCCATGGCTGTCCCACAATATGTTGTTCCCAGCTGCCACTACTTCTCCAAGACAGCCGTGCCTTCCCTGCATAACCAAGTATCCGATAAAATCAAGTGTGCACTGCACAACGCCATCTGTGGCAAGGTCCACCTAACCACAGATACGTGGACCAGTAAGCAAGGCCAGGGACGCTATATCTCCCTAACTGCACACTGGGTAAATGTAGTGGCGGCTGGGCCGCAGGTGGAGAGTTCCTTGGCGCACATCCTTCAGCCGCCAAGGATTGCAGGGCATCATTCTTTGCCTCCTGTAGCCTCCTACTCGGCTTCCTCCTCCTCTGCTTCCACCAGCTCATCCAGTCAGCCACACACCTTCACCACCAACTTCAGCACAGCCCGGGGTAAACGTCAGCAGGCCATTCTGAAACTCATATGTTTGGGGGACAGGCCCCACACCGCGCAGGAGTTGTGGCGGGGTATTGAACAACAGACCGACGAGTGGTTTCTGCCGGTGGGCCTCAAGCCCGGCCTGGTGGTGTGCGATAATGGGCGAAATCTCGTCGCAGCTCTGAGACTAGCCGGTTTGACGCACATCCCTTGCCTGGCGCATGTGCTGAATTTGGTGGTGCAGAAGTTCATTCACAACTACCCCAACATGTCAGAGCTGCTGCATAAAGTGAGGGCCGTCTGTGCGCGCTTCCGGCGTTCACATCCTGCTGCTGCTCGCCTGTCTGCGCTACAGCGGAACTTCGGCCTTCCCGCTCACCGCCTCATATGCGACTTGCCCACCAGGTGGAACTCCACCTTGCACATGCTGGAGAGACTGTGCGAGCAGCAGCAGGCCATAGTGGAGTTTCAGCTGCAGCACGCACGCGTCAGTCGCAATGCGGAACAGCACCACTTCACCACCAATGATTGGGCCTCCATGCGAGACCTGTGTGCCCTGTTGCGCTGTTTCGAGTACTCCACCAACATGGCCAGTGGCGATGACACCGTTATTAGCGTTACAATACCACTTCTATGTCTCCTTGAGAAAACACTTAGGGCGATGATGGAAGAGGAGGTGGCCCAGGAGGAGGAGGAGGAGGAGGATGAGGGGTCATTTTTAACAATTTCAGGCCAGTCTGTTAGAAGTGTCTCAGAGGGAGGTTTTTTGCAACAGCAGAGGCCAGGTACAAATGTGGCCAGCCAGGGCCCACTACTGGAGGACGAGGAGGATGAGGAGGAGGTGGAGGAGCATGAGGATGAAGCAGGTTCACAGCGGGGTGGCACCCGACACAGCTCAGGCCCATCACTGGTGCGTGGCTGGGGGTATACGGAGGACTATGACGATACGCCTCCCACAGAGGACAGCTTGTCCTTACCTCTGGGGAGCCTGGCACACATGAGCGACTACTTGCTGCAGTGCCTGCGCAATGACAGCAGAGTTGCCCACATTTTAACGTGTGCGCACTACTGGGTTGCCACCCTGCTGGATCCCCGGTACAAAGACAATGTGCCCACCTTACTTCCTGCACTGGAGCGTGATAGGAAGATGCGCAAGTACAAGCGCACGCTGGTAGAGGCGCTCCTGAGAGCATTCTTAAATGTCACAGGGGAACAGGTGGAAGCCCAAGGCGTAGGCAGAGGAGGAGCAAGAGGTCGCCAACACAGCTGTGTCACGGCCAGCTCCTCTGAGGGCAGGGTTAGCATGGCAGAAATGTGGAAAAGTTTTGTCTCCACGTCACAGCTAACTGCACCACCACCTGATATGGAACGTGTTAGCAGGAGGCAGCATTTCACTAACATGGTTGAACAGTACATCTGCACACCCCTCCACGTACTGACTGATGGTTTGGCCCCATTCAACTTCTGGGTCTCCAAATTGTCCACGTGGCCAGAGTTAGCATTTTATGCCTTGGAGATGCTGGCCTGCCTGGCGGCCAGCGTTTTGTCTGAACGTGTATTCAGCACGGCAGGGGGCGTCATTACTGACAATCGCAGCCGCATGTCCACAGTCAACGTGGACAAGCTGACGTTCATAAAATTGAACCAGGCATGGATCCCACAGGACCTGTGCCTCTCTTGCGCAGAATAGACATTTATAACTGCCTCCCCCTCAACCATGTATTCTTGTACTCCGGGGCACTTCTTTATTGAATCCTCATTTTTTTTGAACTTTACCATGATCTTGCAGTGCAACCCAAAGTTGAATGAACCTCTCCTCTGTCTGGGTGGTGGGGCCGAAATAACTGAGAGTGGCCTTCTCCAGTGGTGGTTGATATGACGCCTTATTCCTTTCTGTGGGACCTCTTTCTTCTGTCTGGGTGCTGGGCCGAAAAAACTGAGAGTGGCCTTCTCTGGTGGTTGATATGACGCATGATTCCTTGCTGTGGGACCTCTCTCCTCTGTCTGGGTGCTGGGCCGAAATAACTGAAAGTGGCCTTCTCCGGTGGTGGGTGATATGATGCATGATTCCTTGCTGTGGGGCCTCTCTCCTCTGTCTGGGTGTTGGGCCGAAATAACTGAGAGTGGCCTTCTCCGGTGGTGGTTGATATGACGCATGATTCCTTGCTGTGGGACCTCTCTCCTCTGTCTGGGTGCTGGGCCGAAATAACTGAGAGTGGCCTTCTCCGGTGGTGGTTGATATGACGCAGGATTCCTTGCTGTGGGACTTCTCTCCTCTGTCTGGGTGCTGGGCCGAAATAACTGAGAATGGCCTTCTCCGGTGGTGGTTGATATGACGCATGATTGCTTGCTGTGGGACCTCACTCCTCTGTCTGGGTGCTGGGCCGAAATAACTGAGAGTGGCCTTCTCCGGTGTTGGTTGATATGACGCATGATTCCTTGCTGTGGGACCTCTCTCCTCTGTCTAGGTGCTGGGCCAAAATAACTGAAAGTGGTCTTCTCCGGTGGTGGGTGATATGACGCATGATTCCTTGCTGTGGGACCTCTCTCCTCTGTCTGGGTGCTGGGCCGAAATAACTGAGAGTGGCCTTCTCCGGTGGTGGGTGATATGACGCATGATTCCATGCTGTGGGACCTCTCCTCTGTCTGGGTGCTGGGCCGAAATAACTGAAAGTGGCCTTCTCCGGTGGTGGATGATATGACGCATGATTCCTTGCTGTGGGACCTCTCTCCTCTGTCTGGGTGCTGGGCAGAAATAACTGAGAGTGGCCTTCTCCGGTGGTGGTTGATATGACGCATGATTCCTTGCTGTGGGACCTCTCTTCTCTGTCTGGGTGCTGGGCCGAAATAACTGAGAGTGGCCTTCTCCGGTGGTGGTTGATATGACGCATGATTCCTTGCTGTGGGACCTCTCTCCTCTGTCTGGGTGCTGGGCCGAATAACTGAGAGTGGCCTTCTCCAGTGGTGGTTGATATGACGCATGATTCCTTGCTGTGGGACCTCTCTCCTCTGTCTGGGTGCTGGGCCGAAATAACTGAGAGTGGCCTTCTCCGGTGGTGGGTCATATGACGCATGATTCCTTGCTGTGGGACCTCTCTTCTCTGTCTGGGTGCTGGGCCGAAATAACTGAGAGTGGCCTTCTCCGGTGGTGGGTGATATGACGCATGATTCCTTGCTGTGGGACCTCTCTCCTCTGTCTGGGTGCTGGGCCGAAATAACAGAGTGGCCTTCTCCGGTGGTGGTTGATATGACGCATGATTCCTTGCTGTGGGACCTCTCTCCTCTGTCTGGGTGCTGGGCTGAAATAACTGAACGTGGCCTTCTCCGGTGTTGGGTGATATGACGCATGATTCCTTGCTGTGGGACCTCTCTCTCTGTCTGGGTGCTGGGCCGAAATAACTGAGAGTGGCCTTCTCCGGTGTTGGTTGATATGACGCATGATTCCTTGCTGTGGGACCTCTCTCCTCTGTCTAGGTGCTGGGCCAAAATAACTGAAAGTGGTCTTCTTAGGTGGTGGGTGATATGACGCATGATTCCTTGCTGTGGGACCTCTCTCCTCTGTCTGGGTGCTGGGCCGAAATAACTGAGAGTGGCCTTCTCCAGTGGTGGTTGATATGACGCATGATTCCTTGCTGTGGGACCTCTCCCTTTGTCTGGGTGCTGGGCCAAAATAACTGAGAGTGGCCTTCTCCGGTGGTGGTTGATATGACGCATGATTCCTTGCTGTGGGACCTCTCTCCTCTGTCTGGGTGCTGGGCCGAATAACTGAGAGTGGCCTTCTCCAGTGGTGGTTGATATGACGCATGATTCCTTGCTGTGGGACCTCTCTCCTCTGTCTGGGTGCTGGGCCGAAATAACTGAGAGTGGCCTTCTCCGGTGGTGGGTCATATGACGCATGATTCCTTGCTGTGGGACCTCTCTTCTCTGTCTGGGTGCTGGGCCGAAATAACTGAGAGTGGCCTTCTCCGGTGGTGGGTGATATGACGCATGATTCCTTGCTGTGGGACCTCTCTTCTCTGTCTGGGTGCTGGGCCGAAATAACTGAGAGTGGCCTTCTCCGGTGGTGGTTGATATGACGCATGATTCCTTGCTGTGGGACCTCTCTCCTCTGTCTGGGTGCTGGGCTGAAATAACTGAACGTGGCCTTCTCCGGTGTTGGGTGATATGACGCATGATTCCTTGCTGTGGGACCTCTCTCCTCTGTCTGGGTGCTGGGCCGAAATAACTGAGAGTGGCCTTCTCCGGTGTTGGTTGATATGACGGATGATTCCTTGCTGTGGGACCTCTCTCCTCTGTCTAGGTGCTGGGCCGAAATAACTGAGAGTGGCCTTCTCCGGTGGTGGTTGATATGACGCATGATTCCTTGCTGTGGGACCTCTCTCCTCTGTCTGGGTGCTGGGCCGAAATAACTGAGAGTGGCCTTCTCCAGTGGTGGTTGATATGACGCATGATTCCTTGCTGTGGGACCTCTCCCCTTTGTCTGGGTGCTGGGCCAAAATAACTGAGAGTGGCCTTCTCCGGTGGTGGTTGATATGACGCATGATTTCTTGCTGTGGGACCTCTCTCCTCTGTCTGGGTGCTGGGCCGAAATAACTGAGAGTGGCCTTCTCCGGTGGTGGTTGATATGACGCATGATTCCTTGCTGTGGGACCTCTCTCCTCTGTCTGTGTGCTGGGCCGAAATAACTGAGAGTGGCCTTCTCCGGTGGTGGTTGATATGACGCATGATTTCTTGCTGTGGGACCTCTCTCCTCTGTCTGGGTGCTGGGTTGAAATAACTGAACGTGGCCTTCTCCGGTGTTGGGTGATATGACGCATGATTCCTTGCTGTGGGACCTCTCTCCTCTGTCTGGGTGCTGGGCTGAAATAACTGAACGTGGCCTTCTCCGGTGTTGGGTGATATGACGCATGATTCCTTGCTGTGGGACCTCTCTCCTCTGTCTAGGTGCTGGGCCAAAATAACTGAAAGTGGTCTTCTCCGGTGGTGGTTGATATGACGCATGATTCCTTGCTGTGGGACCTCTCTCCTCTGTCTAGGTGCTGGGCCGAAATAACTGAGAGTGGCCTTCTCCGGTGGTGGTTGATATGACGCATGATTCCTTGCTGTGGGACCTCTCCCCTTTGTCTGGGTGCTGGGCCAAAATAACTGAGAGTGGCCTTCTCCGGTGGTGGTTGATATGACGCATGATTTCTTGCTGTGGGACCTCTCTCCTCTTTCTGGGTGCTGGGCCGAAATAACTGAGAGTGGCCTTCTCCGGTGGTGGTTGATATGACGCATGATTCCTTGCTGTGGGACCTCTCTCCTCTGTCTGGGTGCTGGGCCGAAATAACTGAGAGTGGCCTTCTCCGGTGGTGGGTGATATGATGCATGATTCCTTGCTGTGGGACCTCTCTCCTCTGTCTTGGTGCTGGGCCGAAATAACTGAGAGTGGCCTTCTCCGGTGGTGGTTGATATGACGCATGATTCCTTGCTGTGGGACCTCTCTCCTCTGTCTGGGTGCTGGGCCGAAATAATTGAGAGTGGCCTTCTCCGGTGGTGGTTAATATGACGCATGATTCCTTGCTTTGGGACCTCTCTCCTCTGTCTGGGTGCTGGGCCGAAATAACTGAACGTGGCCTTCTCCGGTGTTGGGTGATATGACGCATGATTCCTTGCTGTGGGACCTCTCTCCTCTGTCTGGGTGTTGGGCCGAAATAACTGAGAGTGGCCTTCTCCGGTGGTGGTTGATATGACGCATGATTCCTTGCTGTGGGACCTCTCTCCTCTGTCTGGGTGCTGGGCCGAAATAACTGAAAGTGGCCTTCTCCAGTGGTGGATGATATGACGCATGATTCCTTGATGTGGGACCTCTCTCCTCTGTCTAGGTGCTGGGCCGAAATAACTGAGAGTGGCCTTCTCCGGTGTTGGTTGATATGACGCATGATTCCTTGCTGTGGGACCTCTCTCCTCTGTCTAGGTGCTGGGCCAAAATAACTGAAAGTGGTCTTCTTAGGTGGTGGGTGATATGACGCATGATTCCTTGCTTTGGGACCTCTCTCCTCTGTCTGGGTGTTGGGCCGAAATAACTGAACGTGGCCTTCTCCGGTGTTGGGTGATATGACGCATGATTCCTTGCTGTGGGACCTCTCTCCTCTGTCTGGGTGCTGGGCCGAAATAACTGAGAGTGGCCTTCTCCGGTGTTGGTTGATATGACGCATGATTCCTTGCTGTGGGACCTCTCTCCTCTGTCTAGGTGCTGGGCCAAAATAACTGAAAGTGGTCTTCTTAGGTGGTGGGTGATATGACGCATGATTCCTTGCTGTGGGACCTCTCTCCTCTGTCTGGGTGCTGGGCCGAAATAACTGAGAGTGGCCTTCTCCGGTGGTGGTTGATATGACGCATGATTCCTTGCTGTGGGACCTCTCTCCTCTGTCTGGGTGCTGGGCCGAAATAACTGAGAGTGGCCTTCTCCAGTGGTGGTTGATATGACGCATGATTCCTTGCTGTGGGACCTCTCCCTTTGTCTGGGTGCTGGGCCAAAATAACTGAGAGTGGCCTTCTCCGGTGGTGGTTGATATGACGCATGATTTCTTGCTGTGGGACCTCTCTCCTCTGTCTGGGTGCTGGGCCGAAATAACTGAGAGTGGCCTTCTCCGGTGGTGGTTGATATGACGCATGATTCCTTGCTGTGGGACCTCTCTCCTCTGTCTGGGTGCTGGGCCGAAATAACTGAGAGTGGCCTTCTCCAGTGGTGGTTGATATGACGCATGATTCCTTGCTGTGGGACCTCTCCCTTTGTCTGGGTGCTGGGCCAAAATAACTGAGAGTGGCCTTCTCCGGTGGTGGTTGATATGACGCATGATTTCTTGCTGTGGGACCTCTCTCCTCTGTCTGGGTGCTGGGCCGAAATAACTGAGAGTGGCCTTCTCCGGTGGTGGTTGATATGACGCATGATTTCTTGCTGTGGGACCTCTCTCCTCTGTCTGGGTGCTGGGCCGAAATAACTGAGAGTGGCCTTCTCCGGTGGTGGTTAATATGACGCATGATTCCTTGCTTTGGGACCTCTCTCCTCTGTCTGGGTGCTGGGCCGAAATAACTGAACGTGGCCTTCTCCGGTGTTGGGTGATATGACGCATGTTTCCTTGCTGTGGGACCTCTCTCCTCTGTCTGGGTGTTGGGCCGAAATAACTGAGAGTGGCCTTCTCCGGTGGTGGTTGATATGACGCATGATTCCTTGCTGTGGGACCTCTCTCCTCTGTCTGGGTGCTGGGCCGAAATAACTGAAAGTGGCCTTCTCCGGTGGTGGATGATATGACGCATGATTCCTTGATGTGGGACCTCTCTCCTCTGTCTAGGTGCTGGGCCGAAATAACTGAGAGTGGCCTTCTCCGGTGTTGGTTGATATGACGCATGATTCCTTGCTGTGGGACCTCTCTCCTCTGTCTAGGTGCTGGGCCAAAATAACTGAAAGTGGTCTTCTTAGGTGGTGGGTGATATGACGCATGATTCCTTGCTTTGGGACCTCTCTCCTCTGTCTGGGTGTTGGGCCGAAATAACTGAACGTGGCCTTCTCCGGTGTTGGGTGATATGACGCATGATTCCTTGCTGTGGGACCTCTCTCCTCTGTCTGGGTGCTGGGCCGAAATAACTGAGAGTGGCCTTCTCCGGTGTTGGTTGATATGACGCATGATTCCTTGCTGTGGGACCTCTCTCCTCTGTCTAGGTGCTGGGCCAAAATAACTGAAAGTGGTCTTCTTAGGTGGTGGGTGATATGACGCATGATTCCTTGCTGTGGGACCTCTCTCCTCTGTCTGGGTGCTGGGCCGAAATAACTGAGAGTGGCCTTCTCCGGTGGTGGTTGATATGACGCATGATTCCTTGCTGTGGGACCTCTCTCCTCTGTCTGGGTGCTGGGCCGAAATAACTGAGAGTGGCCTTCTCCAGTGGTGGTTGATATGACGCATGATTCCTTGCTGTGGGACCTCTCCCCTTTGTCTGGGTGCTGGGCCAAAATAACTGAGAGTGGCCTTCTCCGGTGGTGGTTGATATGACGCATGATTTCTTGCTGTGGGACCTCTCTCCTCTGTCTGGGTGCTGGGCCGAAATAACTGAGAGTGGCCTTCTCCGGTGGTGGTTGATATGACGCATGATTCCTTGCTGTGGGACCTCTCTCCTCTGTCTGGGTGCTGGGCCGAAATAACTGAGAGTGGCCTTCTCCAGTGGTGGTTGATATGACGCATGATTCCTTGCTGTGGGACCTCTCCCCTTTGTCTGGGTGCTGGGCCAAAATAACTGAGAGTGGCCTTCTCCGGTGGTGGTTGATATGACGCATGATTTCTTGCTGTGGGACCTCTCTCCTCTGTCTGGGTGCTGGGCCGAAATAACTGAGAGTGGCCTTCTCCGGTGGTGGTTGATATGACGCATGATTTCTTGCTGTGGGACCTCTCTCCTCTGTCTGGGTGCTGGGCCGAAATAACTGAGAGTGGCCTTCTCCGGTGGTGGTTGATATGACGCATGATTCCCTTGCTGTGGGACCTCTCTCCTCTGTCTGGGTGCTGGGCCGAAATAACTGAGAGTGGCCTTCTCCGGTGGTGGTTGATATGACGCATGATTTCTTGCTGTGGGACCTCTCTCCTCTGTCTGGGTGCTGGGTTGAAATAACTGAACGTGGCCTTCTCCGGTGTTGGGTGATATGACGCATGATTCCTTGCTGTGGGACCTCTCTCCTCTGTCTGGGTGCTGGGCTGAAATAACTGAACGTGGCCTTCTCCGGTGTTGGGTGATATGACGCATGATTCCTTGCTGTGGGACCTCTCTCCTCTGTCTAGGTGCTGGGCCAAAATAACTGAAAGTGGTCTTCTCCGGTGGTGGTTGATATGACGCATGATTCCTTGCTGTGGGACCTCTCTCCTCTGTCTAGGTGCTGGGCCGAAATAACTGAGAGTGGCCTTCTCCGGTGGTGGTTGATATGACGCATGATTCCTTGCTGTGGGACCTCTCCCCTTTGTCTGGGTGCTGGGCCAAAATAACTGAGAGTGGCCTTCTCCGGTGGTGGTTGATATGACGCATGATTTCTTGCTGTGGGACCTCTCTCCTCTTTCTGGGTGCTGGGCCGAAATAACTGAGAGTGGCCTTCTCCGGTGGTGGTTGATATGACGCATGATTCCTTGCTGTGGGACCTCTCTCCTCTGTCTGGGTGCTGGGCCGAAATAACTGAGAGTGGCCTTCTCCGGTGGTGGGTGATATGATGCATGATTCCTTGCTGTGGGACCTCTCTCCTCTGTCTTGGTGCTGGGCCGAAATAACTGAGAGTGGCCTTCTCCGGTGGTGGTTGATATGACGCATGATTCCTTGCTGTGGGACCTCTCTCCTCTGTCTGGGTGCTGGGCTGAAATAACTGAGAGTGGCCTTCTCCGGTGGTGGTTAATATGACGCATGATTCCTTGCTTTGGGACCTCTCTCCTCTGTCTGGGTGCTGGGCCGAAATAACTGAACGTGGCCTTCTCCGGTGTTGGGTGATATGACGCATGATTCCTTGCTGTGGGACCTCTCTCCTCTGTCTGGGTGTTGGGCCGAAATAACTGAGAGTGGCCTTCTCCGGTGGTGGTTGATATGACGCATGATTCCTTGCTGTGGGACCTCTCTCCTCTGTCTGGGTGCTGGGCCGAAATAACTGAAAGTGGCCTTCTCCGGTGGTGGATGATATGACGCATGATTCCTTGATGTGGGACCTCTCTCCTCTGTCTAGGTGCTGGGCCGAAATAACTGAGAGTGGCCTTCTCAGGTGGTGGTTGATATGACGCATGATTCCTTGCTGTGGGACCTCTCTCCTCTGTCTAGGTGCTGGGCCAAAATAACTGAAAGTGGTCTTCTTAGGTGGTGGGTGATATGACGCATGATTCCTTGCTTTGGGACCTCTCTCCTCTGTCTGGGTGTTGGGCCGAAATAACTGAACGTGGCCTTCTCCGGTGTTGGGTGATATGACGCATGATTCCTTGCTGTGGGACCTCTCTCCTCTGTCTGGGTGCTGGGCCGAAATAACTGAGAGTGGCCTTCTCCGGTGTTGGTTGATATGACGCATGATTCCTTGCTGTGGGACCTCTCTCCTCTGTCTAGGTGCTGGGCCAAAATAACTGAAAGTGGTCTTCTTAGGTGGTGGGTGATATGACGCATGATTCCTTGCTGTGGGACCTCTCTCCTCTGTCTGGGTGCTGGGCCGAAATAACTGAGAGTGGCCTTCTCCGGTGGTGGTTGATATGACGCATGATTCCTTGCTGTGGGACCTCTCTCCTCTGTCTGGGTGCTGGGCCGAAATAACTGAGAGTGGCCTTCTCCAGTGGTGGTTGATATGACGCATGATTCCTTGCTGTGGGACCTCTCCCTTTGTCTGGGTGCTGGGCCAAAATAACTGAGAGTGGCCTTCTCCGGTGGTGGTTGATATGACGCATGATTTCTTGCTGTGGGACCTCTCTCCTCTGTCTGGGTGCTGGGCCGAAATAACTGAGAGTGGCCTTCTCCGGTGGTGGGTGATATGATGCATGATTCCTTGCTGTGGGACCTCTCTCCTCTGTCTTGGTGCTGGGCCGAAATAACTGAGAGTGGCCTTCTCCGGTGGTGGTTGATATGACGCATGATTCCTTGCTGTGGGACCTCTCTCCTCTGTCTGGGTGCTGGGCCGAAATAACTGAGAGTGGCCTTCTCAGGTGGTGGTTGATATGACGCATGATTTCTTGCTGTGGGACCTCTCTCCTCTGTCTGGGTGCTGGGCCGAAATAACTGAGAGTGGCCTTCTCCGGTGGTGGTTGATATGACGCATGATTCCTTGCTGTGGGACCTCTCTCCTCAGTCTGGGTGCTGGGTTGAAATAATTGAGAGTGGCCTTCTCCGGTGGTGGTTGATATGACGCATGATTTCTTGCTGTGGGACCTCTCTCCTCTGTCTGGGTGCTGGGCTGAAATAACTGAACGTGGCCTTCTCCGGTGTTGGGTGATATGACGCATGATTCCTTGCTGTGGGACCTCTCTCCTCTGTCTGGGTGCTGGGCTGAAATAACTGAACGTGGCCTTCTCCGGTGTTGGGTGATATGACGCATGATTCCTTGCTGTGGGACCTCTCTCCTCTGTCTGGGTGTTGGGCCGAAATAACTGAGAGTTGCCTTCTCCGGTGTTGGTTGATATGACGCATGATTCCTTGCTGTGGGACCTCTCTCCTCTTTCTAGGTGCTGGGCCAAAATAACTGAAAGTGGTCTTCTCCGGTGGTGGTTGATATGACGCATGATTCCTTGCTGTGGGACCTCTCTCCTCTGTCTAGGTGCTGGGCCGAAATAACTGAGAGTGGCCTTCTCCGGTGGTGGTTGATATGACGCATGATTCCTTGCTGTGGGACCTCTCCCCTTTGTCTGGGTGCTGGGCCAAAATAACTGAGAGTGGCCTTCTCCGGTGGTGGTTGATATGACGCATGATTTCTTGCTGTGGGACCTCTCTCCTCTTTCTGGGTGCTGGGCCGAAATAACTGAGAGTGGCCTTCTCCGGTGGTGGTTGATATGACGCATGATTCCTTGCTGTGGGACCTCTCTCCTCTGTCTGGGTGCTGGGCCGAAATAACTGAGAGTGGCCTTCTCCGGTGGTGGGTGATATGATGCATGATTCCTTGCTGTGGGACCTCTCTCCTCTGTCTTGGTGCTGGGCCGAAATAACTGAGAGTGGCCTTCTCCGGTGGTGGTTGATATGACGCATGATTCCTTGCTGTGGGACCTCTCTCCTCTGTCTGGGTGCTGGGCCGAAATAACTGAGAGTGGCCTTCTCAGGTGGTGGTTGATATGACGCATGATTTCTTGCTGTGGGACCTCTCTCCTCTGTCTGGGTGCTGGGCCGAAATAACTGAGAGTGGCCTTCTCCGGTGGTGGTTGATATGACACATGATTCCTTGCTGTGGGACCTCTCTCCTCCGTCTGGGTGCTGGGCCGAAATAATTGAGAGTGGCCTTCTCCGGTGGTGGTTAATATGACGCATGATTCCTTGCTTTGGGACCTCTCTCCTCTGTCTGGGTGCTGGGCCGAAATAACTGAACGTGGCCTTCTCCGGTGTTGGGTGATATGTCGCATGATTCCTTGCTGTGGGACCTCTCTCCTCTGTCTGGGTGTTGGGCCGAAATAACTGAGAGTGGCCTTCTCCGGTGGTGGTTGATATGACGCATGATTCCTTGCTGTGGGACCTCTCTCCTCTGTCTGGGTGCTGGGCCGAAATAACTGAAAGTGGCCTTCTCCGGTGGTGGATGATATGACGCATGATTCCTTGATGTGGGACCTCTCTCCTCTGTCTGCGTGCTGGGCCGAAATAAATGAGAGTGGCCTTCTCCGGTGGTGGTTGATATGACGCAGGATTCCTTGCTGTGGGACCTCTCTACTCTGTCTGGGTGCTGGGCCGAAATAATTGAGAGTGGCCTTCTCTGGTGGTGTTTGATATGACGCATGATTCCTTGCTGTGGGACCTCTCTCCTCTGTCTGGGTGCTGGGCCGAAATAACTGAGAGTGGCCTTCTCAGGTGGTGGTTGATATGACGCATGATTCCTTGCTGTGGGACCTCTCTTCTCTGTCTGGGTGCTGGGCCAAAATAACTGAGAGTGGCCTTCTCCGGTGGTGGTTGATATGACGCATGATTCCTTGCTGTGGGACTTCTCTCCTCTCTCTGGGTGCTGGGCCGAAATAACTGAAAGTGGCCTTTTCCGGTGGTGGGTGATATGACGCATGATTCCTTGCTGTGGGACCTCTCTCCTCTGTCTGGGTGCTGGGCCGAAATAACTGAGAGTGGCCTTCTCCGGTGTTGGTTGATATGACGCATGATTCCTTGCTGTGGGTCCTCTCTCCTCTGTCTGGGTGCTGGGCCAAAATAACTGAAAGTGGCCTTCTCCGGTGGTGGGTGATATGACGCATGATTCTTTGCTGTGGGACCTCTCTTCTCTGTCTGAGTGCTGGGCCGAAATAACTGAGAGTGGTCTTCTCCGGTGGTGGTTGTTATGACGGATGATTCCTTGCAGTGGGACCTCTCTCCAATTGACATTGGTTAAATTTTATTTATTTTATTTTAATTAATTTCCCTATCCACATTTGTCTGCAGGGGATTTACCTACATTTTGCTGCCTTTGGCAGCCCTCTAGCCTGTTCCTGGACTATTTTACAGCCTTTTCAGTGCTTAAAAGTTCGGGTCCCCATTGACTTCAATTGGGTTCGGGTTCGTGATAAAGTTCGGGTCGAGTTCAGATCCCGGCCGAACTTCCCGAACTTCCAGGTGTTCGCTCATCTCTTCTCTAGATCACTGCTGTGCGTCCATACATCATTTTTTGATCACATATGGGGTGGTAATTTTGTCCAGTTACCCCTTGTGAAAGTGAAAAGTTTTGGTTTAAAGCAACTTTTCCTGGAAAAAATTTTAATTTTTCATTTTCACAGCCAACTGTTTCCTAATTCTGGGAAACACCTGATCGGTCAAAATGCTCACTACACACCTTGAAATATTTAATATACAGAATTATATTGCTGTGTGCACATATTTACTCTCCTAGTGGGGGCTGATGACATCCTCCTCATCAGGACCTGGGGGGCGTGGAACAGGGCCCTGGGAGGATCCTGCTTCTTCAGCGTCCACCTCCACCAGTTCGCCCACATCAGTTGTGGATTGCGCATCCTGCTGCTGGTAGGGTCCTCTTTGGAAGGCCTGTGGCGGACGGAGGGAACGGGAACACCTGTAATCGCCCAATGTTCAGAACTCATATAAAAATCCAAATTAAGTGTGGGATGTATGTAATGCAATGATGTATGGGGTCTTTTACTGAAATACAGAATGATGATTGCAGTTTATGTATATATACACACACATACGTATATTGATTTATGTGTGTATGAATCAGCCTGTTACATCATACATCTGTACCTCCCTGTGTGTATAAATATATATATACACTCACAGCGAGGTCGAGGTGTAAGATGTAACCAGCTGATTTGGTACGTGTAACTAGTGTTGAGCGCGAATATTCAAATAGCGAATTTTAATCGCGAATATCGGCACTTTGATAATTCGCGAATATTTCGAATATAGTGCTATATATTCGTTAATTCTAATATTCGCTTTTTTTTTTTTAAGTTGTTCCCACTTCCCAAAAGCAGTTCTTCTTACATGTCCGGGGGATTCCATGCTCCTTGCCCGCTCCAGTCAGTGCCCGTTGCCGAGTCTGCCGAGTGCCAACTTCCCCTGCGCATGGAGCATCCCCATCACCATGGGAACGCCTCCATGCTAGAATGTACTGTCGGATTTGAGAATCACGGTTATCTAGACAATGGTAAAAGTTGGATGCGCAATGCGAGTAAACTTACTAAAATTATTCGCATTGTGCATCCAACTTAATTTTGTGTATAGTCAACGTTTCTAATGGTTGGGTGGTACTTGGGTTGCTAGAATTAACGAATATACAGAATATAGCTATATTCGTATTCGTTATATTCATTAATTCTAGCAAACAATCCAACTAAGTTGGATGCGCAATGCGAGAATGTTACTCGCATTGCGCATCCAACTTAGAGAGTGGAATAGGCTTTAGGCAACTTTACTATTGCCATTCGGAAAGTTGTCTAATTTGGATGCGCAATGCGAGTAAACTAACTTAAATTACTTGCATTGCGCATCCAACTTAGTTCTGTGTATAGGCAACGTTTCTAATGGTTGGCTTGCTAGAATTAACAAATATAGAGAATATCGCGCTATATTCGTATTCGTCATATTCGTTAATTCTAGCAAGCCAACTATTATTAGGAAAATGTTACCTATACACAGAACTCAAGTTCATTCTATCAAGGCAACCAATAGGAAGTTGCCTAAGTTGCATTCGCAATATGCACATAGTGTTTCTATCGAGAGAATTCTAATCTTCATTGAAATATTAGTGCAAGCCTATACGGGCGTGGCTTTGTCTTGCCAGTTTGTTGCCAGGTGTAAGTTCAAATCGCAGTGCATTACTCGTGTGTAACTCGCGTGAAAATGGTCTCGAGCAATTTTAAAGAAGTCGTGGAAGATCTCCTGATCACTGTAAGTAATTCCACATTACAGCTCTGTATTACATATCACATGCTTGTTATTCCAATGTATTTATACAAATTCACATGTTCTCTTACTTCAGTGCATATTAACCCTGTCAAAGCCAGAGGTTTTTTTGTTAGCCTTTTATTTCGCTCACTGCCTTTAAAGAGCCATAACTTTTTTTTTTTTTGTCTGTTCACATAGCCAATGCCATATGAGGGCTTGTTTTTTGTGGGACAAGTTGTACTTTCTAACACCGCCATTTAATACTGCATATGATGTATTGGGAAGCCAAACAAAATGCAAAATGGACAAAAATTGCAAAATAAAAGCAATGTCACCCCGGTTTTACGGGTTTTTAACCCCTTAAGGACACATGACGTACCGGTACATCATGTGTAGTTCCGATCACCGCCACGCGGCGGGCGGTGATCGGAACTGGGTGCCTGCTGAAATCAACCAGCAGGCACCCTGGGACAATGCTCGGGTGGGGGGGGGGGGGGTAATTCAGACCTGCGGTTTGCAGCTTTTCCGGGTAATCCGGCGGCGGGTGCGGTGGCTATCGGGTCCCCGTGCTGCTGTAATGAGGACCCGATAGTAGGGAAGGCAGCCCCGATGCTTACCTTAGCATCGGGGCTGCCTTCCGGTGAAGAGCCTGTGAGATCCAGCCCCCTTCATCTCACAGGCAGGAAGCTGTATGAGTACTACACACTGTAGACATATTATGTATTTCCACATCCGTAATAACCTGCTCTCTAAAAATATCCCATGACCCAGGTGAATACCGTAAAAAAATAAAAATAAAAACGGTGCGTAAAAAGCCATTTTTTGTCACCTTACACCACAAAAAGTGT
Source organism: Bufotes viridis (assembly GCA_033119425.1). Lineage (NCBI taxonomy): Eukaryota > Metazoa > Chordata > Amphibia > Anura > Bufonidae > Bufotes > Bufotes viridis. The sequence goes on along the minus strand of CM065598.1, from coordinate 3,202,378 downwards.
AATAGCAAGCGATCAAAAAGTCATACGCACCCCAAAATAGTGCCAATCAAACCGTCATCTCATCCCGAAAAAAATGAGCCCCTACACAAAACAGTCGCCCAAAAAATAAATAAAACTATGGCTTTCAGAATGTGGAGACAATATAGAATAAAAAAAAAAAAAATGCTTTGTTATGTAAAACTGAAACAAACAACCACAAAAAGTAGTCATATTTGGTATTGTCGCGTCCGTGACAACCTGCTCTATAAAAATACCACATGATCTAACCTGTCAGATTAATGTTGTAAATAACAAAAAATAAAAACTGCTAAAACAGCTATTTCTTGTTACCTTGCCTCACAAAAAGTGTAATCTAGAGCAACTAAAAATCATATGTACCCTAAAATAGTACCAACAAAACTGCCACCTTATTCCGTAGTTTCTAAAATGTCACTTTTTTGGAGTTTCTTCTGCAGGGGTGCATCAGGGGGGCTTCAAATGGGACATGGTGTCAAAAAACCAGTCCAGAAAAATCTGCCTTTCAAAAACCGTATGGCGTTCCTTTCCTTCTGCGCCATCCCATGATGTGTATTTTTTGATTTGTTTAGTAATTTTTTTTTAATTTAGGGAAAAGGGTGGTGATTTAAATATTTTGGTTTATTCTTTTTTACTTTTAGATAGTTCCCATAGGGAACTATACCAATCAGTCATTTGAGTCAGTAAGTTAACGAATATGGATGGAATTATTTAGCAATGCTAAGTTGAAACGGCAATGCGATTAAGCAGATATATAATAATCGCATTGCGATTTCAACTTAATTCTCACATCCGACAGTACATTCTACTGGAGGAGGCGTTCCCATGGTGATCGGTAGCTCAAAGTTGTAATCGCAATGCGATTAAGCAAATACATAAGAATCGCATTGCGATTCCAACTTTTTAGTACTCAACTTTTAAAATCGTACACCACTTTAAGTTCCAAAGTTGCAATCGCGTTCGAATAGAACTTAAAGCTGTCTCTTAGTCAGTTTTAGTATTGGTGTGCTGTAATAGAAGTTACATTCGTACGCTGAATATAACTTAGAGCAATACAGTCAACTTTACACTGTTAGTTTTATTATCGCGATAATACAACTATTCAAGAATCGTGTACGTGCGTCTGTACGTGTGTGCGTTACCTCGGACACTATTCTATTTTGCCAGCCACAGCTGAAACCACTGATTTATGGTATTGCTATTTTGGCAATTGAATTTAACCCCAGAAAATAATCTATCCTTTGCCAGACAGCAGACAGTATTATACTTGTCTAGCCAAAGCTGGAACACCAGATTTAGGGGATTGGTATTTGGGCAATTGTATTTAACCCCTTAATAAAATATAGAAATTTCTTTCCTGAGTTTCTAGGGGTGACAATTAGCACAGCCAAGCGCCTGATGTAGGATATAGCAAAAAAAAAAAACTAGTATTGATGGATTGATGGACTTGGTCGCAGCTTCTTCTGGCGCACCACAAGTCACAAAATGGCTGCCGGTCAACCCAGAAAATAAGTGACAGAAAAACGCTCTGTGCAGCCTAAAAACCAGCGAGCAAGTAACTAGCAGAAGTTCAATGATTCTCAGCTGTAAATTGATCCGTTCATTAGGTGCTGTTGCTGACTTTAACCTGCCTAATCTCGCCCTGATAGAAGCTGCGTCCTCTCCCTACACTAATCAGAGCAGTGTGACGTGCAGCGCTACGTGACTCCAGCTTAAATAGAGGCTGGGTCACATGCTGCACTTGGCAACTCACAGCCATGCCATTAGTAGGCATGGCTGTGATGTGCTCTTAGGGCAAGAAGTAAAACCCTAGCTGATTGGCTGCTGTGCAGCCCTTCAGAAAGCGGGAAGGAATCGACGAACACCGAACCCGAACCCAAACTTTTTTGAAAATGTCCGGGTCCGGGTTCGGGTCCGTGTCACGGACACCCCAAAATTCGGTACGAACCCGAACTATTCTCGAACTGTTCGCTCAACACTACTGTTTACCTAAGACTGATCAGACCCTGAGGTCTGATCAGCCTTAGTGTAAGTGTAGCACTGACAATACAGTGTATTACAATAGATGACTATTACAATGCACTGTGTAGTGATCAGACCCAATGGATCTTTAGGATCTAGATGGGTTTTGATAAATAAAAAATATAAATATAAAAAAAAGTAAAAAAAAAAAATTGAAAGACAAAAAAATAAAAATTTAAAAGAAAAATAAATTAGAAATGGTCTTTTCTCATATATATTCATTTATGTAATCTAAAAATTACATAAATAATAATAGCACACATAATTGGTATAGCCACATCCATAAAAAGCAGCTCTATAAAAATATAGCGTGACCTTACCCCTTTGGCAAATCCCATACCAATTTTTTTTTTTAAAGTGTCAAAAACAGACACATTTTATATACATATTTTGTAACGTTCCATGACATAAATTCCATCCCCAAGCGATCAAAAAGGCATATGCACCCCAAAATAGTACCAATCAAACCGTCACCTCATCCCGCAATAAATGATACACTACTTGAGACAATATGAAAAGAAAATTTGACTCTCAGACAATGGAGACAGTAAAATCTGTTTTTCAGGGACTCTAAACTGTTGTTATTGTGCAAAAGTGAAGATTAAAAAAAGTAGACATATTATGGAATTGCCACGTCCCTATTAACGTGCTCATTAAAAATTATCACATGTTTTAACCCCTTTGTTGAACACAAAAAAATAAAATATAAAACAGCGCCAAAAATACTGCTCCATTTTTTTTTTGTCAGCTTACATATCAAAAATAGCAACACCAAGCAATAGAAAAGACGTCTGCCCCCAAAAATAGTACGAATCAAACAGTCAACTCATCCCACAAAAAAAAATAAAAAAATTGTCTATTGAAAAATTCCTAAGTAAAGAACTATATAACTGATTGTGATTTTAATGGCCAGCTCCTTTATACACTAATCAATAAAAGTTATTTAATCTGATTGTAAGTTGCATGCATTGCGATTGCGCATCATTAATGCCAATTTGCGCAATCGCGAATATATTGGAACACGCTATCTGCATATAAAGCTATTGTTCAAACAGTGCTGTAATGTAAAATTACTTACAGTGATCAGGAGTCCTCCCTCACATTCGCAAAAGTTGCTGCCAACCATTTTCTCCAGTCTCAGGAAACTTCTGGCAGTATGACAACTAGCAAAACTAGGCCACGCTTGTATCGCGCATGCGCATAACGCGCATACTGCATTGCAGATTTTGCAATCAAGAAAATCATCTCAAATTCTCTATTGTATGACGAATATTATACCAAATATTTGCTAAATATCACAAATTCGAATATTGCCCCTGCCGCTCATCACTAGTTGCCACTGAACCGTGTAAGATCTTTTAAAATGGCCAGAGATTTTCCTGGCCTGCCACAAGACGTCCTAGACCCCAGGGTATTTGGCAATGAATCGCTGCACGACTAAGTTCAGGACGAGTGCCATTTTGCTCTGTTTCAGCACACTCAGCAGATTGGCACTGTTGTCGCACACCACTTTACCAACTGTCAAATTGAGCAGGGTTAGCCACTGATCGGCCTGTGACCGCAGAGCTGAAAGCAGTGCAGGGCTGATGTGGTTCTTGGCTTCCAGGCACAACACCCGCAGCACAACATGGCAATGTCTCACCTGGGATGTCGAAAAGGTTCTGGGGAGCTTGGGGGGTGCAGCGGAAGAGGCGGTAGCAGTGGGAAAAAAAGGGGTCAGCTCAGGAGTAGATGGAGGATGGAGTAGAAGGAGGTGAAGAAGAGGCAGGCCTACATGCAATCTGTCGCGGTAACACCAAATCCACATGGAAGCAACGGGTTACATGCTTGACGGCCATCAGGAGGCTCACCCAGTGGGCAGTAAAAGTTATGTACCTTCCTTGCTCGTGTTTGCTAGACCACGTGTCTGTGGTCAGATGTATCTTGGCACTGACACTGTGAGACAGAGAAATATTCACTTGCTAGTAAACATGGCCAAATAGTGCTGGGATGCCCTTCTGGGAGAAATATTTCCTTCTAGGGACCTTCCATTGCTGTGTGCCAATGGCCACAAATTTTCTAGAGGCCTCCGAGTCCACCAGTTTATATGGTAGTAGTTGGCAGGATAGCACTTCCGACAAGACAGCGGTCAGTCGAAGGGCACGAGGGTTATCTGGCGTCTTCACCTTTTTACGCTCAATATTTGGTGGAAACAGGTATATCAAACCCCTTAATCAGTATTTTGTGGAAGCAGGTATATCGCAGGCTTCAATCATTATTTGGTGGAAGCAGGTATATCAAACCCCTTAATCAGTATTATGTGGAAGCAGGTATATCACAGGCCTCAATCAATATTTGGTGACAACAGGTATATCAATACCCTTAATCAGTATTTGGTGAAAGCAGGTATATCTCTAGCCTCAATCAATATTTGGTGGAAACAGGTATATCAAAACCCTTAATCAGTATTTTGTAGAAGCAGGTATCTTGCAGGCCTCAATCAATATTTGGTGGAAGCAGGTATATCAATCCCCTTAATCAGTATTTTCTGGAAGCAGGTGTATCGCAGGCCTCAATCAATATTTGGTGGCAGCAGGTAAATAAATCCCCTTAATCAGTATTTTGTGGAAGCAGGTATATTGCAGGCCTCAATCAGTATTTGGTGGTAGCAGGTATATCAATCCCCTTAATCAGTATTTGGTGGAAGCAGGTATATCAAACCCCTTAATCAGTATTTTGTGGAAGCAGGTGTATCACAGGCCTCAATCAATATTTGGTGGAAGCAGGTATATCAATCCCCTTAATCAGTATTTGGTGGAAGCAGGTATATCGCAGGCCTCATTCAATATTTGGTGGAAGCAGGTATATTAAACCGCTTAATCAGTATTTTGTGGAAGCAGGTATATCGCAGGCCTCAAGCAATATTTGGTGGAAGCAGGTATATAAAACCCCTTAATCAGTATTTTATGGAAGCATGTATGTCACAGGCCTCAATCAGTATTTTGTGGAAGCAGGTATATAAAACTCCTTAATAGGTATTTTGTGAAAGCAGGTACGTATATCGCAGGCCTCAATCAGTATTTGGTGGAAGTAGATATATCAAAACCCTTAAGCAGTATTTTGTGGAAGCAGGTATCTTGCAGGCCTCAATCAATATTTGGTGGAAGCAGGTATATCAAACCCATTAATCAGTATTTTGTGGAAGCAGATATATTGCAGGCCTCAATCAGTATTTGGTGGAAACAGGTATATTAAACCTCTTATTCAGTATCTTGTGGAAGCAGGTGTATCGCACCCCTCAATCAATATTTGGTGGAAGCAGGTATATCAATACCCTTAATCAGTATTTTTTAGAAGCAGGTATATCACACCCCTCAATTGTTTTTTTTGCCACAATAGTTAAATCACACCACCCTGTTTATTTGGGCCAACAGCTTACAGGTATATCACAGTCGTCAATCAGTATTTTGTGGAAGCAGGTATATCACACCCCTCAATCAGTTTTTTTGGGGGTAACAGGTATATCACACCCGATGCAAATAGTTGTTCCAATAGAGCTTGTGTCTCTATATAGCTGCGGTATCGCAGCAGAACCGCACACAACTGCTGCACAATACAAATATACTTTCTATGTTAGAAAGTATATTATAAATACAGTATATCACAGTATAACACCCCTCAGTATATCATACCTATCGATAGCACACCTATACAAGTCCTTAAAAGGACTTTTGTGGACCTATTAGCTAGCGTTTGGCGTCCCTAACAGCCTTTCCCTTCTCCACAAAGCAACCTCTCCCTACACTGGCAAAACACACAATCTAAAATGGCTGCCAGATCGGGTTCTGTTATATGGTGGAGGTGTGTCCATGTGCTGAAACATCTCAATTGGCTGTCCTGTCTCACCTGATGGATCTGTCATGGGTCAAAGTTCGGCGCAATGCAAAAGAATATGGCACCAGCGGAAATCGCCATATGTTCGCATGTTTGGCGAATCGCAAACACGCAATGTTCGAAGCGAAACCACTGCCGGGCGAACCACAAGGCCATAACTAATGGTTATTAAATTTAAGTTTTTTACTTTTTTCTTATTTCTCAATGCTATAACTTTTTGTTTTCTTCTTTCTACTGGCTGTCTCCATTCTTTATTTGTATCTCATTTGCATTTCCTATTATCAGTTGTACAAAGTGATGAATAGGGATGGGGGCCTACCAAGGAGGGGAGATCGAGGTGCTGGTAAAACAGTCAGGCCTCGATGCCCCGCCCTCGATTTGCACCCATCCCAGATTTTGGGTGCTTTGGTGTATGGTACTTGGAGAATGGCTCTTAATATAGGTCCCACAACTTTGTCCCTCAATAAATGGTGCAAAATTTCTTAATAATTTTTTCAATTATCCGATATTGTGAGTAAAATGGAAGTATGACACGGTGATTATGATCTTGTTTCTTTTCCTTCTTAGTTGTAAATTAAGTATCCCTATTCATTTCGCTAACTTTATGCAGAGATGTTTCCAATACTTTGTCCAGATATTGTTTAATTGAAAACTGTTGCTTTAGTTGCATTGCCTCATTTTCAATTTGTTCATTAAATGGACAATTAAGTTTAATTCTTCTGAATTTATTAGTTGGAATATTCAATAATAGAGTTGAGCGAACACCTGCCGTTCGGGTTCGAGAAGTTCGGCCGAACTTCCCGAAAATGTTCGGGTTCAGGATCCGAACTCGACCCGAACTTCATCCCGAAACAAAACCCTATTGAAGTCAATGGGGACTCAAACTTTTGGGCACTAAAAAGGCTGTAAAATTGTCCAGGAAAGGGCTAGAGGGCTGCAAAAGGCAGCAAAATGTAGGTAAATGCCCTGCAAACAAAGGTGGATAGGAAAATGAATTAAAATAAAACAAAATACAGATGTAGCATGGTTAGCACTCCTTTTTTCTGTGATTTCTGAGTTTGGTTATCTAATCTAACCAAACACCTTCAATTGTTTTCAATGGCTTTTTTCTCAAGATAATGAAATGAGTTAAGAAATTTGAGTTAACAGCGGGAGTGCTAACCCTGCTACATCTGTACATAAAAATTAACCAATATCAATTGGAGAGAGGTTCCATGGCAGAGAATCAGGCGTCATATCACCCACCACTGGAGAAGGCCACTTTGAGTTATTTAGGCCCCAGCACCCAGACAGATGAGAGAGGTCCCACAGCACAGAATCAGGCGTCATATCACCCACCACTGGAGAAGGCCACTTTGAGTTATTTAGGCCCCAGCACCCAGACAGAGGAGAGAGGTCCCACAGCAAGGAATAAGGCGTCATATCACCCACCACTGAAGAAGGCCAATTTGAGTTATTTAGGCCCCAGCACCCAGACAGAGGAGAGAGGTCCCACAGCAGAGAATCAGGCGTCATATCACCCACCACTGGAGAAGGCCAATTTGAGTTATTTAGGCCCCAGCACCAAGACAGGGGAGAGAGGTCCCACAGCAAGGAATAAGGCATCATATCACCCACCACTTGAGAAGGCCACTTTCAGCTATTTAGGCCCCAGCACCGAGACAGAGGAGAGAGGTCCCACAGCAGAGAATCAGGCGTCATATCACTCACCACTGGAGAAGGCCACTCTCAGTTATTTCAGCCCCAGCACACAGAAAGAGTAGTGTTGAGCGCAAATATTCGAATTGCGAATTTTTATCGCGAATATCGCAACTTTGAGAATTCGCGAATATTTAGAATATGATGCTATATATTCGCTAATTCGAATATTCGTCATTTTCCAATATCTGAAAAGCGAAAACAGGACTTGTCCCTGCTTCCTTCTTGTGGGCCAATGAGTCATTGGCCCACAAGCAAGTTAAGCAGGAAGGAATTATGTTTTCATTGTAAATGGGAATCCATCAACTCAACTCTGACGTCAATTCTCAATGCGCGCATATGTTCGCATCGCAAATTAAACTTGGATCTGAGTTCCAATCCTCATGGTTGTTGCTAGAAGATGATTGAGAATATAGCGCTATATCCTCAATCTTCGTTAATTATAGCAATGCAACCGTTAAGAGCTCAACTCAAAGTTTAATTCGCGATGCGAAAATATACTCGCATCGCGAATTAAACTTTGAGCTGAGCTCCTAATGGTTGGTTGCACTTGCTACTTGCTGGAATATAACATAGATTGTGATTTGTGAATATAGTGCTATATTCGTGAATTCGTTATAATCGTAATATTCTAGTAAGCCATTGCCAACCATTTAGGAACCCAGCTCTAAGTTGAATTTGCTATGCGAGCATTACAGGTTATATTAATCGCAATGCGAATTCTACTTAGATCTTATGACCTAGACGACCAAGACAACCCATAAAATGAACCTAATAGTATATTTCCCTCATGCAGTGCGATTCACGCGCATAGGTGATTGCCGATTTTTCGCATGATGTAAAATACAGTTTACTACAAGAAGAGGCAGATTATAGATCACAGTAACTATTCTCATTACTGATTTATAATTGTCCTCTGTATGTAAGATAGTTTGTGTAGTGCGAAAAAAACGGCAATTACATATGCGCGTGAATCGCACAGCATTAGAGTATGATATTGTGTTCATTCAATGGGTTATCTTCGTCTACTCGAATAGACGAATATTGCGAATATAGCACTACATTCGCTATCTTCTCTATATTCGACCCAACAAGCCAACCTAATAGTATACTGCCCTTATGCAGTGCGATTTACGCGCATATGTAATTGTCGATTTTTCGCACTACACAAACTATCTTACATACAGAGGACAATTAGAAATCAGTTATGAGAATTGTTACTGTGATCTATAATCTGCCTCTTCTTGTAGTAAACTGTATTTTACATCATGCGAAAAATCGACAATCACCTATGCGCGTGAATCGCACCGCATGAGGGAAATATACTATTAGGTTCATTTCATGGGTTGTCTTGGTTGGTCTACTCGAATAGACGAACATTGCGAATATAGCACTACATTCGCTATTTTCTTTATCTTCGTCTATTCGACCCAGCAGGCCAACCTAATAGTATACTGGCATTGTGCGATACGATTCATGCGCATATGTAATTGCCGATTTTTCGCATGCCGTAAAATACAGTTTCCTACATAAAGAGGCAAATTATACATCACAGTAACAATTCTCATTACTGATTTATAATTGTCCTCTGTATGGAAGATAAGTTTGTGTCATGCGAAAATTCGGCAATTACATATGCGCGTGAATCGCACCGCACAAGGGCAGTATGATATTGTCTTCATTCAATGGGTTGGTTGGTCTACTTGAATAGACGAATATTGCGAATATAGTAGCATATTCGCTATCTTCTCTATATTCGACCCAACAAGCCAACCTAATAGTATACTGCCCTTATGCGATCCGATTCACGCGCATATGTAATTTCCGAATTTTCGCATGACATAAAATACAGTAAAGAGGAAAATTATACATCAGTATTCAGTAATTAGAGTCATTTAGAATGCAATATTTGCATTTTTGTAACTGCTTAGGGGCATCAAGCTATTTTCGTACAGGTTTTGTTTTTTTGAATTTTCGAATATGTAGAATATAGTGATATATTCTCCATGCAAATTTTTTTTTTCTTTTTTTCTCTACAATGTATGTGGTGACTCATCATTATCATTTTCCCTCCCTTCTCCTAGCTTGAATGGCCAATGAGAAGGCTTTGTCACAACTTAGCAACATCCCTAGCAACCAATAGGAAACTAGACTACCCCTTCACTATATAAGTGACGACATCACCCAGCAGCCATTTTGTGGTGTTGGATTTGTTGGAGCTTGGAGCTGTGTTATTTTGTCTGCTGTGCGTTTTATATAATCTTGATTTAATTTATAATATTCTAGTTAGTTAGTTTCAAGTAGTGATTAGGGAATAGTGTAGTTTAGTTTTATAGCTGATAGGGTCGAAATAATTTGAGATAGTTTAGTAGTTTAGTAGAGTTAGGAGAAAAATATAGTTAGTGTTAGGGCCTAGTGTAGCAGATAGGGTTCAGTGCAGGGTTAAGTGTAGGGCATCGAGTTAGGTAGGTAGCTGATAGATAGATAGATAGATAGATAGTGCTTGATAGTTTAGGTTAGGTATTAGGGAATACTAAAGTTTAGATTTTTCAGGGCAGGGTGTAGTTTAGGTTAGTTACTTATATAGTATAGTGTAGGGTCTATCTGTCTGTTTTGTCTGTCAGTTAGTGTCCGTCCAGTTAGTGTATTAGTTTTTTTTTTTTTTTTTCCATTGTTTGTTAATTTTAAAAAGTGTTTTAGTCTAAGTTAGTGTATGTTCTTTGTTTAGTCTAGTTCTGTCTGTCCTCCGTTAAAGAAAAAAACTTTTTTTTGTCTGTGTGTCAGTTAGTGTCTGTCTTAGGTTTAAAAACAAAAAAACTTCAAAAAAAAGTTTATAGGTTTACGTGTTTAGTGTAGTTTTTTCTGTCTTACGTTAAAAAAAACCCGTCTTGTAGTCTCTGTGTGTCAGTTACTGTTTGTGTCAGGTTAAATATTGAGTGTACGTTTTAAGTGTTTTGCATTTAGTGTAGTTTTGTTAGTCATCCGTTAAGAAAAAAACATTTTTTAGTCTCTGTGTCAGTTAGTGTCTGTCTTAGGTAAAAAAAAAAAAAAAAGTTTTAAAGTTTTACGCTTTTTTGTGTTTAGTGTAGTTTTGTCAGTCCTCCGTTAAAAAAATAAATAAAATTTGTGTCTGTTAGTTTAGTCTTAGTTTTGATAGCTTTACGTGTTTAGTGTCGTGTGTTACAGTTTTCGTCCTTTCTTTTTTTCACCCATCGTCCCCACCCCAATAAAGTTTTCCCCTAATCCCCAGTATGAGTGCAGGCAGTCGTGGGCGTGGTCGGGGTAACAGGGGAGTTGGTTCCCGCACTGGCCCACTCCCAGCACGGGGCCGCTCATCAAGCCACGGACAGGCATGCGCAGGTGGCAGGGGTGTCCGCCTGATCCGTGACTTTTTCACAAGTGGCAGCCGGCCCATAACTTCCCAGGATGCAGAGGCTGTCTTGGCTCTCGTGGCCGATTCGAGTGCCACGGAGTCCTCTGCCCCGGCTGCCAGTAACTGCAGCACACCGCCTCCTGTAGAACCAACCCCCAGCTCCCAAGAATTGTCCCCTCTCATGTTTGAAGACTTTGAGACTGAGAGGGACATCTTGGGGAAGGCAATGCAGGAGGCGGAAATACTGTTCAGCCCTGCGGATGGGCAGGACCTGTTGGAAGGGATTGGGGATGAGGAGGAGGAGGGGCCTATAAATCCCCTATGAGATCCCTTCCAACTGGTGCAGGTGGTGTTAGCCACACAACCCCTGCACCTATTCAGACCCAGGCGCCAGCAAGGGACAGCGGAGCCCGGTCAGGGGCTCCATGTCAGCTGTTCCCGTCAGTCCACCACAGGTTGGCCTTGGGTCTGACATATCAGGGGGTGAAGAGGAGGGTGACTCCGAATGGGTGCCACCTCCTTTGTCAGGTGACGGCAGCACCGATGAAGGTAGGCACCCGAGGCAAATGGTGCGCCAGGTCACCAGGGAGCCCAGTGTCAGGGGCTCCACTGGTAATGGCAGCAGGAGTAGGCAGCAGCAGCCAGCTCCACCTGTGCGCACCGAGCCCGAACAGGCGCAAGCCAGCACCACTCCATCTGACAGGAGGTCGGTGCGGAAGTCGCCTGTTTGGGCTTACTTCACCCTGGCAGCAGATGATGTCACAGTTGGCATTTGTAAGCTGTGCAATGCCAGGGTGAGGAGAGGGAGATCTATGGCTCGGCTGGGTACCACGGCCCTCAACCAGCACATCCGAGTCAACCACTGGCGGGAGTGGGAACAGATGCGGGGTGGTCAAAGCAGCAGCACCACCAGCAGTGTGCGGGAGACAGCAGCTCCTGCCACTGTACTGCAGCCACCCCAACCCGTTCCAGCAACTCATTCCCACTCCCCGCTCCCTCTAATAGAGGTACTGGTACCGGCAGCCATACCTCTGCCTCCACTGCACCCTCCTCTGCCGTCCGGCGCCAGCCATCTATTCCAGATGCTTTTGAACGCACCGCGCCCTACGCCCCGGGGACCGTCGCGTGCGTTCACTCAATGGGCTCCTGGCAAGGGTTATCGCCCAACATCTGCTGCCTTACAATCTGGTGGATAGCAATCCATTTAGGCAGATGTTGGAGCAGGCCCAACCCAGATGGCGTGTCCCCAGCCGCCATTACTTTGCCAGGACCGGCGTCCCTGCCCTTCACCAGCACATTGTGCGGAATGTATCCCTGTCGCTGGATCATGCTGTCAGCGACAGGGTGCATCTCACAATGGATGCCTGGACCAGCAGGCATGGGCAGGGACGCTATATAAGCTTCACAGCCCATTGGGTGTCCCTCCGAGGCGCCGGGGAGGGATTGGCGGCATCTGATTTTGTGGTGCCGCCCGGGTGTCCAGGGAGAACTGCTGCTCTCCTGCAAGCCACTGTCTCCACAGCTGCTGAGCCCCCAGCAAGCGTCCCCGTTGCTACGCAAGTGTGGGGCACGTCCGCTGCCAGGCCGTGCTCCAGCTTGTGAGCTTAGGGGACCGGAGACACACTGGACCTGATGTTCTATCCGCACTACAGGCTCAGGTTCAGAAGTGGCTGACACCCCGAAGGCTCCAAGCAGGTATGGTTGTCTGTGACAACGGCAGCAACCTACTCGCCGCCCTTCATGCTGGCAGTCTGACCCACGTGCCCTGCATGGCACATGTCCTCAACCTAGTGGTACAGAAGTTCCTTCGTACGTACCCAGGGTTGAGTGACATTGTGCTGAGGGTACGTAGGATTGCCAGCCACTTCAGATGCTCCCCAACTGCCGCCGCGTCCCTGTCCAAACTACAGAGGGACAACAGCCTGCCCCACCACAGGCTGATTGTGGACAGTGTGATGCGGTGGAACTCCACATGCTGGAGAGGTTGTGGGAGCAGCGACGGGCGGTGAGGGAATACCTGCTGGACCTAGGCACTTCAGGGCCATCACACCCACTCCCCTACATCACCAATGCGGAGTGGGGGCAGATACAGCAGGTCTGCCACGTGCTGGCCCCATTCGAGCAGGCGACAAAGATGGTCAGCGCGGAGCATGTCGGTCTGAATGACGTGCTCCCCCTAGTGTTCCTGCTGGACAGGACACTAGATCGCCTGCTCGAAGCTGGGGAGAGTGCCTTGGTGGAGCAAGATGAGGCGGCCTTGCTCCACCAGGACCAGGCCCAGGACGAGGAGGAGGAGGAATCAGTGTACGTCCAGGAGTCTGGGCCTGGTCAGGAGGGAGAGCCGGTGCTGGGGGCACCGTTAGTCCGGGGGTGGGGCATCTCCGACCGGGAGCAGCAGCAGGAGGACCAAGAGGTCATGGTCCCGGGCAGTCGTGAAGAGTCACAGCGGGCTGTGCTCTTCCCCATGGCTGCCCATATGCTGCGATGCCTCCGGAGGGACCTCCGGATCAAAAATTTTAAGGAGAGGGAAGACATTTGGTTGGCCACCCTTTTAGACCCTCGCTGCAAGGGGAAACTGGAGCAGTTCATCCCAGCCAGCCGGAGGCAGGCCCGTCTCGAAAAATTGCGGGCCTGTCTTATCCACCGGCTGGAAGAGGCAAACCCTCAGCCTGAAGCTCCAGTTCTCCCGCCCATCTCACCCAGCAGGCGGCTGGCACTAGCAGCACCACCAGCACCAGCCGAGCAGGTGACCTTCTGGGTGAGATGAGGCTCTTCTACCAGTCTGCGCGACCCAGTACCAGCAGCAGCAGCATCAGTCACCACCAGCGGCTGGCCCGCATGGTGGCAGACTACATGGGGTCGGTCGGTGCTTCTGACAGCATGACCACCGACGACCCCATGGAGTACTGGGTTGCCAGGCTGGACACCTGCCGTGAGCTCGCTCAGTATGCGCTGGAGTTACTATCTTGCCCTTCCTCCAGCGTACTGTCTGAGCGGGCATTCAGCGCGGCAGGTGGGGTGGTCACGGACAAGCGGACCCGTCTGTCCACAGACTCCGTGGACAGACTCACATTCATTAAGATGAATGAGTCCTGGATTGGCAGTGACTTCATGGCCCCCGCTGTCGGTTCAGGGCGCTGACGGGTCCCTTGTCCATCCCTCTCCTTTGCTCTCCCTCCCAAATTCCGTTGTTTTTTAATTGTTCCCTCTGTTTTTAACTTTATATGAATTACTTTTTTAGTTATTTATTGATATTTATTTGATCGATATTTTTTGTCTAGTTTGTATCATGTATATATTAATTTAATTTTTAATTATGAATTTGTTTTGAACATGTTGAGTTACATTTGGGCCTTTAAACATAATGTCTGCTGTTGGCTGTGCTGCTGAATTTGGCCAAGCTACATGTGGCCATGATAATAGACCACTTCTGAAATCCTGGTTGGGAACTGAGAACATGACCTAGCAGCCAATCCTTTACAGCTTTACAGTTTAAACACTCCCCAACGAAATTCTCCCCTCTGCCTGTGATAAAATTACTTTACACAATGGGTTGATGTAATTATCAATCACAGGCAGGAGAATACATAGTTTTAAACAATGTCTTCTGTCCTGGAGACAACAGAGGAGTGATTCAATTATCTCTCAGGACAAAGGGAAATCGTCAATACACATGTGGGGACAATAGGACAGACATCACTATTCAATATACAATGTCCCACCCTTTACAGTACACACAGACATTTAACATATCCCCAGATGGCTTGGATCTGAGCGCTCAATATATCCAAACAGCGCTCAGATGCCACAAACACAGTCAAATCACCATGTGGTTTAATTTTAGCATGGGCTGATGAGAGGGGCCATAATCCTGGGTCAAGATCAAGAAGCTGGCAACAAGGCTTCTCAAGCACCCATTGGCCTGGTCGGTTCCGCCACACTGCCGTTGATCCCACTGCCGTTGATGCTGCTGCATGTCATGAAAAAGTTGACTTACATTTGATCCTTTTAACATAACGTCTGCTGCTGCCTGTGAAGCCGAATCGGGCCTAGCTAAATGTTGGCCTGATAATACACCACTCCCTAAATCCTGCCGTTGATGCTGCTGCATGTCATGAAAAATTTGACTTACATTCGATCCATTTAACATAACGTCTGCTGCTGCCTCTGAAGCCGAATCGGGCCTAGCTACATGTTGGCCTGATAATACACCACTCCCTAAATCCTGCCGTTGATGCTGCTGCATGTCATGAAAAATTTGACTTACATTTGATCCATTTAACATAACGTCTGCTGCTGCCTCTGAAGCCGAATCGGGCCTAGCTACATGCTGGCATGATAATACACCACTCCCTAAATCCTGCCGTTGATGCGCTGCATGTCATGAAAAATTTGACTTACATTTGATCCTTTTAACATAACGTCTTCTGCTGCCTGTGAAGCCGAATCGGGCCTAGCTAACTGTTGGCCTGATAATACACCACTCCCTAAATCCTGCCGTTGATGCTGCTGCATGTCATGAAAAAGTTGACTTACATTTGATCCTTTTAACATAACGTCTGCTGCTGCCTGTGAAGCCGAATCGGGCCTAGCTAAATGTTGGCCTGATAATACACCACTCCCTAAATCCTGCCGTTGATGCTGCTGCATGTCATGAAAAATTTGACTTACATTTGATCCTTTTAACATAACGTCTTCTGCTGCCTGTGAAGCCGAATCGGGCCTAGCTAACTGTTGGCCTGATAATACACCACTCCCTAAATCCTGCCGTTGATGCTGCTGCATGTCATGAAAAAGTTGACTTACATTTGATCCTTTTAACATAACGTCTGCTGCTGCCTCTGAAGCCGAATCGGGCCTAGCTACATGTTGGCATGATAATACACCACTCCCTAAATCCTGCCGTTGATGATGCTGCTGCAATTCATGAAAATTTTTAGTGACATTTGATCGCACAGGGAATAATCATAGAGTCCAGACCTTCACACTTTTTTTAAAGTAAAATTTCGATTGGGTTATTTAATTTTGTATTATAAACTGGAAGTGTGCTTACCTGCCAGTGCCTGGCGTTATTCTGCCTAGTTACAAATGGAAACTTATGAGTCAGCATTCTAGTACTGTGTTAACTCTAGATGCTGTATGTCCTGATAGTGTGTAGACAACCATCATGGACCTGATTTTAACACTTTAACAAGTATAGAATTATGAATTCTCTTAACCTGGTTTGCATGTTTCAGTATTCTCGCATGTGCTCAGCTTCTTTATGTATTGTCAGTATTTCGACATAAAAATATTAAATTAAATAATCTTTTTAAAAAGACATTTCATCTAGCGTTGTTTGGCTTCATTCACAAAATGAAATGATTTTACTTTATTTTGTTATTTTTTATTTTAAATTAAGTGTGGTTTGGGGTGGCTATGTTGTGGTTCACGCTTTAGCACAGTGTGGACCGCATGTGGCCTTCCCTTGTCAAAAGGTCTTGTGCAGTTGGCATTGTACAGGACTGATTGATGAACCTACGAAAATTTATATTTTATTTTTATTTTATTTTTTTTGTTGTCACACGGATTTAGGATCCAACACGGTGTTGTCTGTCGTTCTGGGAGGGATGGCTGACTTCCGTGTTGACCTCTCTACATGGTTGGGTGTGACTGGCGTTATACTCATCCGTGTGGAAATCCGGTTTTGTGAATGGAGAAATGTAGCAACATGTAAATATGTATAGTTACTTTTCTTGTTTATGTCACTTATTGGCAATTATGTAATAAGGATTTGCACATGCTAATTATATATAACCACTGCTTTAAGATTTTAAGTATAAACTGTGCACTATATGATGTTCTTGGAGACATGTCACCGGTTAGAGAATTCATATAATCATAGTCATGAAATCAATCATATGTTTCTATCTGTACGGCGGAAGCAATGCTACAACATGCAAATTATTATAAAATTGGACGCTATCGAAGAACCATGCTGGTTAGTTCTTACCCCTACCATTTTATTGTTCCAACATTGTTCCTTTTTTTTTTTTTTTATATTTCTGATAATAAGATTGTAAAGAAATTTTTTGAATAAGTAAAAGTTTATAATTTTGCTAATTTTATAAATCAAACAAGGTTTTTTGTAGTTATTATTACTCTGTTCAAGTTTATTATTTTAGTAGTTAATTGTTTGATGAAAAAATACATTTATTATTCACGATAATTTGAAATTTATCTTACTACATAAAATAATTTAGTTACTAGGGAAATTAACCCAAAAATTTATTTTGAATGTAACTCTGGACTATTAGAATGCTTTGCTTTGTACTTAATATTTAATACACAACCATTACCAATGACTACTACTATCGTGATCCATTTGAGTTATGTGTAGGCCTCATACTACCCTATTTCTATATACCTGCGGATGCTGTATGTCAGGATACTGATTAGTTTGGGAATGTACTCTATGGGCCTTCACTAAAAAATAAATGTTGAACCATTGTAATGAAAACTTTAAAGTTTTTTTAATAAAAAATAAAATAAAATAAACTATATAATTACAAAAAAATAAAATAAACTATTTCAAAAGATGTAATTAGGGCAATGCCCTCATATCTTTAACCATCTTCTGCAAATCCCCCACGTCCTTGGCGTTCTTCTCCTCCATTTTTCTCAGGCCATTTGAGAACTGGAGCTTCATCTCCCGAGATGATGCTCCCGGAAGGCCTTCATTTTAGCCTGTTGCTCCATACGGATTTTCTGGATTTTTAAATCCATTTGTTTTAATACTGTAAAAAAATAAAAACAATAAATAAAATAGACGGTGTCGTTTCTGAAGAAACCACATGATGTTGGCTTAAAAATATGATTGGCTGTTGGTGGCTCCACCCACTTTTTTGAATTTTAATCCCAGTCCTCCAGTGACCAACTTTGCAAAGTTTGAAGACTGTGACAATAAAAGTCTAAGAGCAGCGGCAGTTTGATTTCCCACCTTTAAACAAATGCCTGAAATTTGATTGGGTAGTGTAGACTCCACCCACTTTTTTATAAATTTTAATCCCAGTCACCTAGTAACCCACAGTGCCAAGTTTAGGGACCCTGGTTTAAATATCGTGGGAATGACAGCTTTTTAACGTTTTCACACTGAAGTCATCAGTGAAAATTTGTTTGGTTGTTTGTGGCTCTGCCCACTTTTTAATGTCCCCCAAATTTGACACAGATTTTCAGGGTGACCCCATGAATAAGTGACACAAGTTTGGTGACTTTAACTTGAAAGCTGAAGGAGTGACAAAACCTAATAGTTTTCCTATGAAAGTCGATTGGACAAAATGGGGTCTCCGGGGGGCCGCTCCAGGGGCCCGGACGGGGGGATCGGTTAACAAAGCACAAGCAAAGTTTGTTAATTGTACTCCTAAAACTGTGGGAGGAGTAGCGTATAGAAAATAGCTAAAATTTCATTGGCCAATGGTATCTCCGCCCCCCCAAAATATACCTGTTTATTTGGGTTGACAACAACAATATCTGGTCTGAGTTTGGGGAATAATCATGGCTGCTCGGTATGTCTCAATGGGAATGTGGGAATGTATACCTCGGTGAATCAGTACACCTGTAACTATCGGTTTCAGGGAGGTTTTCTTTAGAAATTATTTTGGGCCTGGGTTTTAATAGTCAGAGATATTGGGTGGGACAGGTCACACCCGTACTACATCTTGCGGTTTTCATAACATTGTGGTTAAAAAGGCTGGTAAAGTACAGTTTGGCTCGGCGATTGGAACGCAGAACAATCATAGAGGGGAACCAGACCTCTGGAAGACTGTAAAGAGTGTTGAGATAGTACTTCTTTGTTATCCCACTTGTACCGAACTGTAAGTGTGGGACTATAGGTTCTCTGATATGTGTGGGCTCAAGAAAGATTATTAGTATTAAGCAAAGACCTTTGCTGTATTTGTGGGAGGGGAGGCTGATTACAAGGCTATTTATAGGCACCTGTGGGCCCAGGCTGACGCCGATTTAGCTGATTTCACTACCTCTGGGTCAATTCTAGGATACAGCAGCATGGTGTGGAGGCTCCTTACGGCTGGGCGATGGCAGAATGTCTCAGGAGGGCGCTGGTATTCATGGTAGAATCGGAGTGGTTTGCACGGGACCCACGCTGCGGTCTGCAACATGTAGCGCTCTGGGATGAAGCAGAGTTTGGGCGCTAAAGGGCCGAGCATTGGTTGTTAGTGGGCTCAAGCTATGCACGCTGTGTTTTGTGTATCAATGGTTGATTTAAAAAAAAAAAAAAATGCAGCAGCATCATGTGGAGGCTCGTTCACACCTGGGCATCGGCAAAAAGGGCCAGGCGAATGCTGGCACTCACTGTAGAATTGTACTTATTGGCACGGGACCCACAGTGCGTTTTGCGATTCGCAGTTCTCTGGGTCAAAGCAGAGTTGGGTGCTAACAGTCAAATGACGGTTGTTAGTATTTTGTCTAGCTGGTTAGGGGCTTGTTAGGGGCTATTGCATATAGTTATTGGTGTAGCATGCGCCTAGAGTAGGTATGGTCGCATGTTTTCTGATATCGGTTCATACGTAA
Source organism: Bufotes viridis (assembly GCA_033119425.1). Lineage (NCBI taxonomy): Eukaryota > Metazoa > Chordata > Amphibia > Anura > Bufonidae > Bufotes > Bufotes viridis. The sequence goes on along the minus strand of CM065598.1, from coordinate 3,182,829 downwards.
AAAAAAAAAAAAAAAAGTGTTTTCCTATTACCTGTGTTACATGTGGGGCACATCCGCAGTTAAAGCCAGACATGCAAGGTGTTGGTGGATGTATATCAGTGGTCTGTATATGGGGACACAAGCAGATCGGTCAAGGCGCCTGTATTTGAGTACTGATGCTCTGGTAAGTGTGTTTAATCTATAAACTGTATGTTATGGGCACACATGTGTCAGCGGTTCTGTGCTAGGTTTATAAGTGCACTATGTCGATTAATTAGCGTTGCATCATGGGTTATATTCAAACACGTTTATATTTTCTTAGATGGCGTTGTGGTGACTCATTTAAAAAAAAACAAAAAAAAAACCTGTAGCATTATGTGGAGGTTCGTTCGCGCCTGGGTAATGGCAGAAGGTGCCAGGCGAGTGCTGGCATTCACGGTAGGATCGGACTTGGTTACACGGTTAGTGTCTTGTAGCACTCTGGGGCGAAGGAGGTGGGGCGCTTATGGTCGAATGATCATGGTTAGGTTCGTTACCTTCAAAAGCTACGTCCGTCTGTCTGCATTTACATTTTGTCCTATACTCCATTCACTACCAGAGCTGCGTTCATGCGTTTGCTGTTGCATCACATTAATACTCTGCTCACTTCAGATTGCATTCATACAGCTGCGTTATACCTTGCTCTTCATGCTCAGAGCTGGGGCCATACCATGTTGTTAGGCACCACTCACATCCAGAGCTGCATTCACCCACCTGTTCTCACATCAGATGTTATATTCTGCTTCCACTTAAAGCTGTATTTTTCCCTTTCATTGCTACATCATGGTTACTCAGTATTTTCACTAGGGCAGTCAGCACACTGCTCTGATACCGCTTTCTTTCAGGTTTACGTTTCTTTCCTCGCTGGTTGTTACATTCCATAGGCCTACTTTTCTGTTTCACTTCGGTGGAAAAAAAAATAAAAAAAAATTGGGTGCTGTTCTTTAGTCCTGGTTCGCATTCACTCAGACTGGTCTCCTGCCCCAGCTCACCATACAGTCCCTCAGCGGTCAGTGGGTTAATAGGAGTAAGTTTCCTACTATGTTTCACAAGCTGTTCAACCGTTGTCACGATTAGGGTCTTCTCTTAGCGAATTGTAATGCCTCTGGCTCTTTTTCTCCCATCTGTTCAATTTTACGGTTGGTTTAATGTCTACCTAGGCACGGGGTTCGGTTCACTATTGTCTATGCATATCCCATCAGGTCTGGCTCACATTTTAATTACTTATCGTCACTGTAATGTCATCTAGTTCAGTCTTGGCTTCGGGGGCCCAATGACTGCTTCAGCCTCATGGCTCCGCGGGGTCTATGACCGTTCTTCACAAAAAAAAATATTTAAAATTGCCATAAGTTTCGCATTCAGGGCTACGCCATGAGTCTCTGACGCATGGCTTCTCCGTTTTAATTTGACACGCATGGCCCCGCCATTAGTGTCTCTCGCGCATGGCCCCGCCATTAGTGTCTCTCGCGCATGGCCCCGCCATTAGTGTCTCTCGCGCATGGCCCCGCCATTAGTGTCTCTCGCGCATGGCCCCGCCATTAGTGTCTCTCGCTTGGCCCGCCATTAGTGTCTCTCGCGCTTGGCCCCGCCATTAGTGTCTCACGCATGGCTTCTCAATTTACCTTTTACACACAACTCCGCCATTCGAGGTCGGCTGCGTGGTCCGCCACAGTAGGTTCCATGTCTATTTCTGCCTTCAGGCCCGCTCGCATGGCTCGGTCAGCTGTGGCTCGCGATACAATTCTTCTTGTGGAGGCTCGCATGCATGGCTTTTGGGCATTAGAATCTAACTCACATTGTTGTTGTAGGTTGTTGGGTTTTCATCGTTTTCTTTTCAAGCAGTCATCTCAAGCCTTCCTTTTCAGACATCACCTTCTCCTGGGTTCGCATTTTTCTCCCATTTACCCTCTCTAGGTTCTTGCTTCCCTCGCTCCCCGTTGTTACTTTTCTCTTGCCCGTCCTTGCATTATAGACCCATTCTCCCAGGAAGCTGACCCTGTGGTCTCATTTTTTCACGTTTCTCAAATTTCGGCTCTCAAAGGGTTGTTCAGGAAAAAAATAATACTATGGCATTAGTTTCGTCCACAGGGAGTCCTCTCACCCTCTCACCACTACATGTGATTTACGAAGTCTGTCACGTCTACAGACTAATAAGTCCTGTCTCACCACTACAGGCGATTTACGAAGTCTGTCACGACTACAGACTAATAAGTCCTGTCACGACTACAGGTGATTTACGAAGTCTGTCACGTTACTGACACGATAAGTCCTAGCGCGACTACAGGCACAGCATACGTAGTCTATCATGACCTTAAGCTTGTCCTGTCATAGCGGCAGGCATTGGGTGTACATTATGTCTTCATTACAGACATGCTTACTTCATCGTCAAACTCAGGCTGAGGGTGTTGGTGTCGCACCTAGTTTCTGGGTACCGGTCTATCATCCAGTAGTAGGTACAATAATAAGGCACAATATACGTAGTCTGTCACGTCTATGGACTCAACAAGTCCTATCACTACTGTAGGTGCAGCATACATAGTTTATCACGACCTTAAGCTTATTTTCTGTCACAACTGCTAGTATGGTGGGTATGTTTTTGTCCTCATTACAGGCAACATTAGCTCGTTAATTGGATCAGCCATGTACTCGTGCTTATGGTTCCCCAGGCCTGGTGAGTCTACACATTTCACTTAATCCATTACTAGAGTTAGACGGCATCCGCCATCTTCTAACTTTTGGGTCCTTTATAAAAATAATAATAATAATTAAAGCGGTGGTCGGGGGAATAAGTATAGGTGAAGTATTTTGCTACTATTAACAGGGCCCTTGGCGAATGGTTGGACTTCAATTAGGCCCTTCCATCAGATTCACCATTGTTGTTTTAGTCTGCAGCTCTCAGGATTCAGACTGTCTCGTAATATGTTCATATGTTGTTCAACATAGGAGTAAATCGTTTCTGATTACCAACCACTCTTTCAAAAGCATCAACATTAGCTACCTCCAAGAGCGACGTGCCGGCGCACGTGACAAAGAGGTAAGGTACATAGAAGTCTCTGTGGTACGTGCGGTATATTCCGCACCTTCATCGTGTAGTGTCTTTGCGTTCAAAGTGGGTGTCGTAATGGTATGTATATGTTTTGCTCTAAACTAAGGTCTGCTCTTTTTGGCCCCTTTAGGCTGCCCTACCGCAGCAGTTATGGCACAATTCTACTGCTTGTTGTAGATAGGTTACGTACACCTTTCTGATAGCCGATCCGACCACAAGTATTAAGCAAAGACCTTTGCTGTATTTGTGGGAGGGGAGGCTGATTACAAGGCTATTTATAGGCACCTGTGGGCCCAGGCTGACGCCGATTTAGCTGATTTCACCCACCCACCCACACCATCTTACAGTCACTTCATATTAGGGTGGCCCCCTTTAGGCTGCCCTACCGCAGCAGTTATGGCACAATTCTACTGCTTGTTGTAGATAGGTTACGTACACCTTTCTGATAGCCGATCCGACCACAAGTAAAGCTTTAACATGCTTATTGTTTGCTCCAAAAAAGTGTTTCTATGGTGAAGAGACAGTGAGTGAGTGAAAACAGCCACAGCACATACTTACTCTCCTTGTGGGGGGTGGTGATAAGCTCCTCCTCTTCTTCCTCCTCCTCCTCGTCCCCGTTATCAGCCACTTGAGGGGGTGAGGTGGGTTGGGGTGAGGGTCCACCCTCCGCTCCTGCCTCTGACTCCTCTGGGGGGCTAGGGGCATGAAGATGCCCTGAGGGTCCGGCCTCCTCCTCCTCTGACGCAGACACCTCCCACACCTGCTGCTGTCTGCGAGGCCTGCGCCTGACTGCAGGCAAAGGAACACCTATAATAACAAATTTTACTACTTTTAGAAAAAAAATCTAAAAACAAAAATGTACAGATGCTTTACATTACTTTTGTATCTTTATTCCAACACTCAGTAATCATTATACCTGGGCATGTCTCGTCCCGTATTTCGCGGATTCTTTCCGCGTGCCTCCGTTTTAAATCTGACCATTTTTTAAAATGGCCAGACGCAGGTGCTTTTTTCCAAACTCCGTCCAGAGCTCATAGGCGAGCCTGCGCACAATGGCCGCCTTCTCTTCATGGGAGCGGGTGAGGTCATACCCCTTCTCCAACATGCGCTGCAGTATAAAAAAAAAGCATATAATCAGATTTTATAACGGTAACTTTAAATCTAATATTTCACTTTCAAACACTAATCATTTTTGGTTTGGTGGTTGAGATGATGAATAAATGTTGGTGACTATGGCTAAGGCAGCTCACGGCGAGAGTTTCCCCGGGCTTAAACTATGACATGCAGATCTTTCAGTTAGACTGTCTCTCGCCGTGCGCTGCATTGCTGCTGCTGTACCGCCGCCCCCGCCACCATTATAGTCAATAGGGACGAAGCGTGGGAGAAGTAGCAGCAGTACGGATCCGACAGGCTGTTCATCCCCCTAGAATAGTCAGATGTACTCCCCTGCCGCTAATGTGAAAGCTGCCTAATCTTATTTTTTTTAAATTTGGGATTGTGTTGAAATTGTTTGTGTGTGTAGTATGAGATATTGGATATTGGCCATCTGAGGAGAGATGTACCCGTCTAGTGAAGTGACGGTACGGGGTGTAAGGCTGGTTCGCCTCCCCGTGGTGCACCCTGGGTAACGCTAAATGAACCAGCAAATACTGAATGTCAAACATTACTTCTCCTGGCCAATGGGACACTTATTAGAATCTATATACTAGGCATCCTCAAACTGCGGCCCTCCTGCAAACTTCGGCCCTCCTGCTTTTTCCAAACTAAAAATCACAACATTCCATGACATCCTACAGCTATCATCCTATAGTGGGGCATCATGGGAGTTGTAGTTTTACAACAGCTGGAGGGCCGCAGTTTGAGAATGCCTGCTATGGACTGTGTATGTGTGTGTGTGTGTGTTGGGGTGGGGGTGGTCAGAGGTGGTGTGGGTTTGAGGGGGTCTGGTGGTATGTAGTGGTGGGTATATTGTGTGAGGCGGAAGATTAGATGTGCAATGTGAATCATATCTAGATTTATCTGCTATCCTTTTTTTTTAACCATTAGAAAACGTGGTGTGGTGTTTAACAAGCAGGATATGCTCGAACCCACATGCGGTCGTGCATATATATATGGGGAGCACATCCTGCACTTGTAGTCCGTTGCTGATGGCGATCAACAGCAAAAAATGCATACAATGGAAGATGCCAGCAATGGACTACAAGTACCACAATGACCATCCTACATACGATAACGATAATGTGGAGAACAATCAAAAACATAACCATAGCAAAGACTGTCTGGCATCTTCCACTGTATGTATTATTTTGCTGTTGCTTGCCATCAGCAACGGATTTCCGGCATCAGGATCCACTGGGCACCCGTAGAAGGCAGGTCCCGCTGCCATGCAAGGCATTGGGCAGCCTCTGCATGGCATCAGTCTGCCTTCTCACACATCACGTCCCCGTCACAGCAGCACGGGGACCCGATGCGCTCGTTCACTAACCGCAAAACACTTCTATGTTGCAGTCAGCGCTGACCGCGACATAGAAGGGTTTAATCCGCCAGCATCGCTGTAAACAGCGATGCCGGCGGATACAGCAGGGGCCTGGCTATCAGGGACTGCCGTACCCCTGCAGTGATTGGTCAGGCGCAGCTCCTGCACCCGCCCGATCATCTAGCCGTGCATGCACAGCGTTTTGCGTTAAGGGGTTAATGACAGTGAACTCCACAATGCCCGCCCCTTTAATAGTGGCCCCTGCCCCCCATGCATGTAGCAGTGTAGTTTTGTCGTCATACATGATATAAATGAACATTTAAGGACCTGACAACTATTGAAACCTGTGATCACTTGTTATGGCAACCTGGGGACATGCGAGCTTCTATTGGCTGATAAGGGACATGTGACGTGTGGATGGCAGTTGGGGGCTTGTTTTTGCTAATGCAGGTCATTTTGGGGGAATATCTCAGAAATAATATTTCCTATAGAGCTGAGCCCCGGTCTAAAACCTTCCCAGACACCTGATGTACCCGTCTGCCAAACTTAGTGAAGATTGGTCCAGTCGTTTACGTCGGCCATAAATAACAGACAGAAACTCATTTTTATATATATAAGAGATCAGTAGATATTAATGATTTGGGGCAATAAGTATTGTTTTTGAATGCCAACAATACTTGTTTCCACAAATCATTTCTATGTAACACTGCAGTAAGCAAACTATGTGAGATGAGATTTTATATGTATTGCAAAAATGTGAGAATGTTTTATCTCCATAAACATACATTTGAATGTTACAAGCGTGTGACATGTACTTAGAGCTGTAATGTAATGTTCAATCACTTACTGTAATCAGGATATCCTCCTCCTCTCTTGTAAAATTGCTGCCCACCATCTTGATTCGCATGGATCGCATGCACAACAAGAAAACGTGTTGGAACTGCTCCCAGGAAGAAGCCACGCCTGTATGTGCGCGTGCGCACGCACATGCGCATAACACGCTCACAAAAAGCGCCACGAGCACATACGAATAAGTTGTTATTGCCACCTAACTTGAACAATAACATCTGTACGCACACGAATGTTTATATGAAAATTATTCGCATTAAAGTCGCGTTGTACAGCTACAGAAATACGAATACATTATTGGCTTGTTCGAATTAACGAATATGGTGAATGCGAATATATCGCTATATTCTATACTGCGAATTCAAAAATGCATTTGCAATAGGAGTTGCCTATATTGACACTCAGCTCCAAGTTGGATTCGCAATGCGAAAAAAATTTTTAACCAATGAACAGAATATGAAGTTGAACACTTCTAAGTAAGTATTGTGATTGTTGAAAAAAAAGAAAATGGTAATTTTTTTTTTCGCAATGCGCATATAACTTAGAGTATTCGTTCATGTTTGCAAGCCATCAGGAGATATGCATTTATATAAGAAGTTCAATTCGCGTCTATGCGAATAAAATATTCGCATATCATCGCGATTAGGTTAATAATGGCGAATATTCGATTTCGTCGAATATATTACGAATATACATTCGAATATTCGCGATGTATCGCGAATTCGAATATGGCACCTCCCGCTCATCACTAAGAAAGAGGAGAGAGGTCCCCCAGCAAGGAATAAGGCTTCATATCACCCACCACTGGAGAAGGCCACTTTGAGTTATTTAGGCCCCAGCACCCAGACAGAGGAGAGAGGTCCCACAGAAGAGAATTGGGCATCATATCACCCACCACTAGAGAGGGCCACTTTCAGTTATTTAGGCCCCAGCACCCAGACAGAGGAGAGAGGTCCCACAGCAGAGAATCAGGCGTCATATCACCCACCACTGGAGAAGGCCACTTTCAGTTATTTAGGCCCCAGCACCCAGACAAAGGAGAGAGGTCCAATAGCACAGAATCAAGCTTCATATCACCCACCACTGGAGAAGGCCACTTTGAGTTATTTAGGCCCCAGCACCCAGACAGAGGAGAGAGGTTCCACAGCAAGGAATAAGGCGTCATATCACCCACCACTGGAGAAGGCCACTTCCAGATATTTAGCCCACGTCACCCAGACAGAGGAGAGAGGTCGCATGGCAGAGGTTCAGGCTTCATGTCACCCACCATTGTAACAGGCCACTTTCAGTTATTTAGGCCCCGGCGCCCAGATTGAAAAGAGGTTCATTCAACTTTGGGTTGCACCGCAAGATCATGGTAAAGTTAAAAAAATGAGGATTCAATAAAGAAGTGCCCCGGAGTACAAGAATACATGGTTGAGGGGGAGGCAGTTATAAATGTCTATTCTGTACAAGGGAGGGACAGGTCTTTTGGGATCCATGCCTAGTTCATTTTTATGAACGTCAGCTTGTCCACATTGGCTGTGGACAAGTGGCTGCATTTGTCAGTAATGACGCCCCCTTCCGTGCTTAATACACGTTCAGACAAAATGCTGGCCGCCGGGCAGGCCAGCACCTCCAAGACATAAAATGCTAACTATGGCCACGTGGACAATTTAGAGACCCAGAAGTTGAATGGGGCCGAAATATCAGTCAGTACGTGGAGGGGTGTGCAGACGTGTGCAGACTGTTCAACCATGTTAGTGAAATGCTGCCTCCTGCTAACACGTTCCGTATCAGGTGGTGGTGCAGTTAGCTGTGGCGTGGAGACAAAACTTTTCCACATTTCTGCCATGCTAACCCTGCCCTCAGAGGAGCTGGCCGTGACACAGCTGCGTTGGCGACCTCTTGCTCTTCCTCTGCCTTCGCCTTGGGCTTCCACTTGTTCCCCTGTGACATTTGGGAATGCTCTCAGGAGTGCGTCTACCAGCGTGCGCTTGTACTCGCGCATCTTCCTATCACGCTCCAGTGCAGGTAGTAAGGTGGGCACATTGTATTTGTACCGGGGATCCAGCAGGGTGGCAACTCAGTAGTCCGCACGCGTTAAAATGTAGGCAACTCTGCAGTCGTTGCGCAGGCACTGCAGCATGTAGTCGCTCATGAGTGCCAGGCTTCCCAGAGGTAAGGACAAGCTGTCCTCTGTGGGAGGCGTATCGTCATCGTCCTCCGTATCCCCCCAGCCACGCACCAGTGATGGGCCTGAGCTGTGTCGGGTGCCACCCCGCTGTGAACCTGCTTCATCCTCATCCTCCTCCACCTCCTCCTCATCCTCCTCGTCCTCCAGTAGTGGGCCCTGGCTGGCCACATTTGTACCTGGCCTCTGCTGTTGCAAAAAACCTCCCTCTCAGCCACTTCTAACAGACTGGCCTGAAAGTGCTAAAAATGACCCCTCATCCTCCTCCACCTCCTCCTGGGCTACCTCCTCTTTCATCATCGCCCTAAGCGTTTTCTCAAGGAGACATAGAAGTGGTATTGTAATGCTGATAACGGTGTCATCGCCACTGGCCATGTTGGTGGAGTACTCGAAACAGCGCAACAGGGCACACAGGTCTCGCATGGAGGCCCAATCATTGGTGGTGAAGTGGTGCTGTTCCGCAGTGCGACTGACGCGTGTGTGCTGCAGCTGAAACTCCACTATGGCCTGCTGCTGCTTGCACAGTCTCTCCAGCATGTGCAAGGTGGAGTTCCACCTGGTGGGCACGTCGCATATGAGGCGGTGAGCGGGAAGGCCGAAGTTACAATGTAGCGCAGACAGGCGAACAGCGGCAGGATGTGAATGCCGGAAGCACGCACAGACGGCCCGCACTTTATGCAGCAGCTTTGACATGTCGGGATAGTTGTGAATGAACTTCTGCACCACCAAATTCAGCATATGCACCAAGCAAGAGATGTGCGTCAAACCGGCTAGTCCCAGAGCTGCGCCGAGATTTCACCCATTATCGCACACCACCAGGCCAGGCTTGAGGCTCACCGGCAGAAACCACTCGTCGGTCTGTTGTTCAATACCCCGCCACAACTCCTGCGCGGTGTGGTGCATGTCCCCCAAACATATGAGTTTCAGAATGGCCTGCTGATGTTTACCCCGGGCTGTGCTGAAGTTGGTGGTGAAGGTCTGTGGCTGACTGGATGAGCTGGTGGAAGCAGAGGAGTAGGAAGCCGAGTAGGAGGAGGAGGCAAAGAATGATGCCCTGCGATCCTTGGCGCACGTCCTTCCGCCGCCACTACTGGCCCAGCCGCCACTACATTTACCCAGTGTGCAGTTAGGGAGATATAGCGTCCCTGGCCGTGCTTACTGGTCCACGTATCTGTGGTTAGGTGGACCTTGCCACAGATGGCGTTGCGCAGTGTACACTTGATTTTACCAGATACTTGGTTGTGCAGGGAAGGCACGGATGTCTTGGAGAAGTAGTGGCGGCTGGGAACAACCAACTGTGGGACAGCCATGGACATCAGCTGTTTGAAGCTGTCTGTGTCCACCAGCCTGAATGACAACATTTCAAAGGATAGTAGTTTAGAAATGCTGGCATTTAGGCCCAGGGCTCGAGGGTGGCTAGGTGGGAATTTACGCTTTCTCCCTAAGTTTTGTGAGATGGAGAGCTGAACGCTGCCGTGTGACATGGTGGAGATGCTTGGTGACGCAGGTGGTGGTGTCGGTGGCACATCCTCTGATTATTGGGCGGCAGGTGCCAATGTTCCTCCCGAGGCGGAGGAAGAGGCCGAGGCAGCAGCAGAAGAGGGAGCAGGGGGAGCCAGAGTGAGCTCCCTGCTTTTAAGGTGTTTACTCCACTGCAGTTCATGCTTTGCATGTAGATGCCTGGTCATGCAGGTTGTTCAGAACGTTAATGCCTCGCTTCAGGCTCTAATGGCACAGCGTGCAAACCACTTGGGTCTCGTCGTCAGCACATTGTTTAAAGAAGTGCCATGCCAGGAAACTCCTTGAAGCTGCCTTTGGGGTGCTCAGTCCCTGTTGGAGGTGGCCAGTAGCAGGCGAACTCTCTTGGCGGCGGATGTTCTGCTTTTTCTGCTCTTTTGCTACACTGTTGGCTCGGTCTCACCACTGCCTCTTCCTCTGAACTATGAAAGTCAGTGGCACGACCTTCATTCCATGTGGGGTCTAGGACCTCATCGTCCCCTGCATCGTCTTCCACACAGTCTTCCTCCCTGACCTCTTGTTCGGTCTGCACAATGCAGAAAGACGCAGCAGTTGGCACCTGTGTTTCGTCATCATCAAAGACGTGCGGACTCCGATGAGGTGGTATTCCCATGTCCTCATCATCAGGAAATATCAGTGGTTGTGCATCAGTGCATTCTCTGTCTTCCACCACTGGGGAAGGGCTAGGTGGATTCACTTGGGAAACCCTGCCAGCAGAGTCTTCAAACAGCATAAGAGACTGCTGCATAACTTGAGGCTCAGACAGTTTCCCTGATCTGCATGGGGGTGATGTGACAGACTGATGGGCTTGTTTTTTAGGCGCCACCTGTGCGATTTCTGCAGAAGACTGAGTGGGAGATAATGTTGTGAACGTGCTGGATCCACTGTCGGCCACCCAATTGACTAGTGCCTTTACCTGCTCAGGCCTTACCATCCTTAGAACGGCATTGGGCCCCACCAAATATCGCTGTAAATTCTGGCGGGTACTGAAACCTGAGGTAGTTGGTTCACTAGGATGTGTGGCTGTGGCAGAATGGCCACGTCCTCTCCCAGCACCAGAGGGTACACTAACACCACCACGACCGTTTCCGCGTCCCTTACTAGATGTTTTCCTTATCGTTACCGTTCACCAAGCACCACAATAAGAAAAAAAATATTTGGCCCAATGTATTGATTTCAAATTCAGGGCTTTTTTTACAGGCACCTATCTGCTTATTTATTTATGTAGCGTTTAACACTAATCCAGGCACAGCAGTAAACACTGATTTAGGGGAATATCTCTTTTAGGGCTAGTATTTAGGCCCTGGATGAAAGGAATCCTTTTATGAACAGATTTACACTTGGAGATGCACAGTAGCGTAAGAAAAAAATATGTAGGATTATGCCTTCAGCAATTGTATTTTTAAACTTGTTGTAATATACCCTTTAACGGACAGAAATACAATTGGAGTTGCACGGTAGCTTGTGAAGTTAATGAGGATGAACCCTTTGAGCACTTGTATATACTCCTTGAGTGTAATATACCCTTTTACGGACAGATTAACACTTAACCTGCAACAGCTGGGACACCAGATTCATGGTATTGCTATTTTGGCAATTGAATTTCACCCCAGAACAAAACATATGTTTTGGCAGACACAATTATACTTTGCCAGCCACTACTGGAACACCAGATTCAGGGTATTGCTATTTTGGCAATTGAATTTCACCCCAAAACAAAATATACCCTTTTACGCACAGATTAACACTTGGCCTGCAACAGCTGTGACACATCAGATTTATGGTATTGCTATTTTGGCAATTGAATTTTACCCCAGAACAAAATATATGTTTTGGCGGACACTATTATACTTTGCCAGCCACAGGTGTGACACCAGATTCATGGTATTGCTATTTTGGCAATTGAATTTCACCCCAGAACAAAACATATGTTTTGGCAGACACAATTATACTTTGCCAGCCACTACTGGAACACCAGATTCAGGGTATTGCTATTTTGGCAATTGAATTTCACCCCAGAACAAAATATACCCTTTTACGCACAGATTAACACTTGGCCTGCAACAGCTGGGACACCAGATTCAGGGTATTGCTATTTTGGCAATTGATTTTCACCCCAGAACAAAATATACCCTTTTACGGACAGATTAACACTTGGCCTGCAACAGCTGTGACACATCAGATTTATGGTATTGCTATTTTGGCAATTGAATTTTACCCCAGAACAAAATATATGTTTTGGCGGACACTATTATACTTTGCCAGACACAGGTGTGACACCAGATTCATGGTATTGCTATTTTGGCAATTGAATTTCACCCCGGAACAAAATATATATTTGGCAGACACTATTATACTTTGCCAGCCACTACTGGGACACCAGATTCAGGGTATTGCTATTTTGGCAATTGAATTTCACCCCAGAACAAAATATACCCTTTTACGGACAGATTAACACTTGGCCTGCAACAGCTGTGACACCAGATTTATGGTTTTGCTATGTTTGCAATTGAATTTCACCCCAGAACAAAATATATGTTTTGGCGCACACTATTATACTTTGCCAGCCACTACTGGAACACCAGATTCAGGGTATTGCTATTTTGGCAATTGAATTCCACCCCAGCACAAAATATACCCTATTATGGACAGATTAACACTTGGCCTGCAACAGCTGGGAAACTAGATTCATGGTATTGCTATTTTGGCAATTGAATTTAACCCCAGAACAAAATATATGTTTTGGCAGACACTGTTATACTTTTCCAGCCACAGCTGTGACACCAGATTTATGGTATTGCTATTTTGGCAATTGAATTTCACCCCAGAACAAAATATATGTTTGGGCGGACACTATTATACTTTGCCAGCCACTACTGGAACACCAGATTGAGGGTATTGCTATTTTGGCAATTGAATTTCACCCCAGAACAAAATATACCCTTTTACAGACAGATTAACACTTGGCCTACAACAGCTGGGACACCAGATTCAGGGTATTGCTATTTTGGCAATTGAATTTCACCCCAGAACAAAATATACCCTTTTACGGACAGATTAACACTTGGCCTGCAACAGCTGTGACACATCAGATTTATGGTATTGCTATTTTGGCAATTGAATTTTACCCCAGAACAAAATATATGTTTTGGCGGACACTATTATACTTTGCCAGCCACAGGTGTGACACCAGATTCATGGTATTGCTATTTTGGCAATTGAATTTCACCCCGGAACAAAATATATATTTGGCAGACACTATTATACTTTGCCAGCCACTACTGGGACACCAGATTCAGGGTATTGCTATTTTGGCAATTGAATTTCACCCCAGAACAAAATATACCCTTTACGGACAGATTAACACTTGGCCTGCAACAGCTGTGACACCAGATTTATGGTTTTGCTATGTTTGCAATTGAATTTCACCCCAGAACAAAATATATGTTTTGGCGCACACTATTATACTTTGCCAGCCACTACTGGAACACCAGATTCAGGGTATTGCTATTTTGGCAATTGAATTCCACCCCAGCACAAAATATACCCTATTATGGACAGATTAACACTTGGCCTGCAACAGCTGGGAAACTAGATTCATGGTATTGCTATTTTGGCAATTGAATTTCACCCCAGAACAAAATATATGTTTTGGCAGACACTGTTATACTTTTGCCAGCCACAGCTGTGACACCAGATTTATGGTATTGCTATTTTGGCAATTGAATTTCACCCCAGAACAAAATATATGTTTGGGCGGACACTATTATACTTTGCCAGCCACTACTGGAACACCAGATTGAGGGTATTGCTATTTTGGCAATTGAATTTCACCCCAGAACAAAATATACCCTTTACAGACACGATTAACACTTGGCCTACAACAGCTGGGACACCAGATTCAGGGTATTGCTATTTTGGCAATTGAATTTCACCCCAGAACAAAATATACCCTTTGACGGACAGATTAATACTTTGCCTGCAACAGCTGGAACATCAGATTTATGGTATTGCTATTTTGGCAATTGAATTTCACCCCAGAACAAAATATATGTTTTGGCGGACACTATTATACTTTGCCAGCCACAGCTGTGACACCAGATTCATGGTATTGCTATTTTGGCAATTGAATTTCACCCCAGAACAAAATATATGTTTTGGCAGACACTATTATACTTTGCCAGCCACTAGCTGGGACACCAGATTCAGGGTATTGCTATTTTAGCAATTGAATTTCACCCCAGAACAAAATATACCCTTTACGGACAGATTAACACTTGGCCTGCAACAGCTGTGACACCAGATTTATGGTATTGCTATGTTTGGCAATTGAATTTCACCCCAGAACAAAATATATGTTTTGGCGGACACTATTATACTTTGCCAGCCACTACTGGAACACCAGATTCAGGGTATTGCTATTTTGGCAATTGAATTTCACCCCAGAACAAAATATACCCTATTATGGACAGATTAACACTTGGCCTGCAACAGCTGGGAAACTAGATTCATGGTATTGCTATTTTGGCAATTGAATTTCACCCCAGAACAAAATATATGTTTTGGCAGACACTGTTATACTTTTCCAGCCACAGCTGTGACACCAGATTTATGGTATTGCTATTTTGGCAATTGAATTTCACCCCAGAACAAAATATATGTTTGGGCGGACACTATTATACTTTGCCAGCCACTACTGGAACACCAGATTGAGGGTATTGCTATTTTGGCAATTGAATTTCACCCCAGAACAAAATATACCCTTTTACAGACAGATTAACACTTGGCCTACAACAGCTGGGACACCAGATTCAGGGTATTGCTATTTTGGCAATTGAATTTCACCCCCAAACTAAATATATGTTTTGGCGGACACTATTATACTTGCCAGCCACAGCTGTGAAACCAGATTCATGGTATTGCTATTTTGGCAATTGAATTTCACCCCAGAACAAAATATATGTTTTGGCAGACACTATAATACTTTGCCAGCCACTACTGGAACACCAGATTCAGGGAATAGCTATTTTGGCAATTGAATTTCACCCCAGAACAAAATATACCCTTTTACGGACAGATTAACACTTGGCCTGCAACAGCTGGGACACCAGATTCAGGGTATTGCTATTTTGGCAATTGAATTTCACCCCAGACGAAAATATATGTTTTGGCGGACACTATTATACTTTGCCAGCCACTACTGGAACACCAGATTCAGGGAATAGCTATTTTGGCAATTGAATTTCACCCTAGAACAAAATATACCCTTTTACGGACAGATTAACACTTAGCCTGCAACAGCTGTGACACCAGATTTATAGTATTGCTATTTTGGCAATTGAATTTCACCCCAGACGAAAATATATGTTTTGGCGGACACTATTATACTTTGCCAGCCACTACTGGAACACCAGATTAAGGGTATTGCTATTTTGGCAATTGAATTTCACCCCAGCACAAAATATACCCTTTTACGGACAGATTAACACTTGGCCTGCAACAGCTGGGACACTAGATTCATAGTATTGCTATTTTTGCAATTGAATTTTACCCCAGAACAAAATATACCATTTTATTCACAGATTAACACTTTGCCTGCAACAGCTGGGACATCAGATTCAGGGTATTGCTATGTTGGCAATTGAATTTCACCCCAGAACAAAATATATGTTTTGGCAGACACTATTATACTTTGCCAGCCACTACTGGAACACCAGATTCAGGGAATTGCTATGTTGGCAATTGAATTTCACCCCAGAACAAAATATATGTTTTGGCAGACACTATTATACTTTGCCAGCCACTACTGGAACACCAGATTCAGGGTATTGCTATTTTGACATTTGAATTTCACCCCAGAACAAAAAAAGCCCTTTTACGGACTGATTAACACATGGCCTGCAACAGCTGGAAAACCAGATTCAGGGAATTGCTATTTTGGCAATTGAGTTTAACCCCAGAACAAAATATATGTTTTTGCGGACACTATTATACTTTGCCAGCCACAGCTGTGACACCAGTTTATGGTATTGCTATTTTGGCAATTGAATTTTACCCCAGAACAAAATATATGTTTTGGCAGACACTATTATACTTTGCCAGCCACTACTGGAACACCAGATTCATGGTATTGCTATTTTGGTAATTGAATTTTACCCCAGAACAAAATATACCCTTTTACACACAGATTAACACTTGGCCTGCAACAGCTGGGATACCAGATTTATGGTATTGCTATTTTGGCAATTGAATTTCACCCCAGAACAAAATATATGTTTTGGCGCACACTATTATACTTTGCCAGCCACAGCTGTGACACCAGATTTATGGTATTGCTATTTTGGCAATTGAATGACACCCCAGAACAAAATATATGTTTGGACGAACACTATTATACTTTGCCAGCCACCACTGGAACACCAGATTCACGGTATTGCTATTTTGGCAATTGAATTTCACCCCAGAACAAAATTAACCCTTTTACGGACAGATTAACACTTGGCCTGCAACAGCTGGGACACCAGATTCAGTGTATTGCTATTTTGGCAATTGAATTTCACCCCAGAACAAAATATATGTTTTGGCGAACACTATTATACTTTGCCAGCCACAGATTTTACACCAGATTTATAGTATTACTATTTTGGCAATTTAATTTCACCCCAGAACAAAATATATGTTTGGGCGAACACTATTAATCCTTTGACAGTCACTACTGGAACACCAGATTCAGGGTATTGCTAATTTGGCAATTGAATTTCACCCCCGAACTAAGTATATGTTTTGGCGGACACTATTATACTTTGCCAGCCACAGCTGTGACACCAGATTCATAGTATTGCTATTTTGGCAATTGAATTTCACCGCAGAACAAAATATATGTTTTGGCAGACACTATTATCCTTTGCCAGCCACTACTGGAACACCAGATTTAGGGTATTGCTATTTTGGCAATTGAATTTCACCCCAGAACAAAATATACCCTTTTACTCACAGATTAACACTTGGCCTGCAACAGCTGGGACACCAGATTCAGGGTATTACTATTTTGGCAATTGAATTTCACCCCAGAACAAAATATACCCTTTTACGTACAGATTAACACTTGGCCTGCAACAGCTGTGACACCAGATTTGTGGTATTGCTATGTTGGCAATTGAATTTCACCCCAGATCAAAATATATGTTTTGGCGGACACTGTTATACTTTGCCAGCCACTACTGGAACACCAGATTCAAAGTATTGCTATTTTGGCAATTGAAATTCACCCCAGCACAAAATATACCCTTTTACAGACAGATTAACACTTGGCCTGCAACAGCTGGGACACCAGATTCAGGGTATTGCTATTTTAGCAATTGAATTTCACCCCAGAACAAAATATACCCTTTTACGGACAGATTAACACTTGGCCTGCAACAGCTGTGAAACCAGATTTATAGTATTGCTATTTTGGCAATTGAATTTCACCCCAGAACAAAATATATGTTTTGGCGGACACTATTTTACTTTGCCAGCCACTACTGGAACACCAGATTCAGGGTATTGCTATTTTGGCAATTGAATTTCACCCCCGCACAAAATATACCCTGTTACGGACAGATTAACACTTGGCCTGCAACAGCTAGGACACTAGATTCATGTTATTGCTATTTTGCCAATTGAATTTTACCCATAACAAAATATACCCTTTTATTCACAGATTAACCCTTGGCCTGCAACAGCTGGGACATCAGATTCAGGGTATTGCTATGTTGGCAATTGAATTTCACCCCAGAACTAAATATATGTTTTGGAGGACACTATTATACTTTGCCAGCCACAGCTGTGACACCGGATTCATGGTATTGCTATTTTGGCAATTGAATTTCACGCTAGAACAAAATATATGTTTTGGCAGACACTATTATACTTTGCCAGCCACTACTGGAACACCAGATTCAGGGTATTGCTATTTTGGCAATTGAATTTCACCCCAGAACAAAATATATGTTTTGGCGTACACTATTATACATTGCCAGCCACTACTGGAACACCAGATTCAGGGTATTGCTATTTTGCCAATTGAATTTCACCCCAGCACAAAATATATGTTTGGTCGGACACTATAATACTCTGCCAGCCACTACTGGAACATCAGATTCAGGGTATTGCTATTTTGACATTTGAATTTCACCCCAGAACAAAAAAAGCCCTTTTACGGACTGATTAACACATGGCCTGCAACAGCTGGAAAACCAGATTCAGGGAATTGCTATTTTGGCAATTGAGTTTAACCCCAGAACAAAATATATGTTTTTGCGGACACTAATATACTTTGCCAGCCACAGCTGTAACACCAGTTTATGGTATTGCTATTTTGGCAATTGAATTTTACCCCAGAACAAAATATACCCTTTTACGGACAGATTAACACTTGGCCTGCAACAGCTGGGACACCAGATTTATAGTATTGCTTTTTTGGCAATTGAATTTAACCGCAGAACAAAATATCTGTTTTGGCAGACACTATTATACTTTGCCAGCCACTACTGAAACACAAGATTCAGGGTATTGCTATTTTGGCAATTGAATTTCACCCCAGAACAAAATATACCCTTTTACGGACAGATTAACACTTGGCCTGCAACAGCTGGGACACCAGATTTATAGTATTGCTTTTTTGGCAATTGAATTTAACCGCAGAACAAAATATATGTTTTGGCAGACACTATTATACTTTGCCAGCCACTACTGGAAAACCAGATTCAGGGTATTGCTATTTTGGCAATTGATTTTCACCCCAGCATAAAATATAACCTTTTACGGACAGATTAACACTTGGCCTGCAACAGCTGGGACACTAGATTCATGGTATTGCTATTTTGGCAATTGACTTTTACACCAGAACAAAATATACCTTTTTACGCACAGATTAACACTTGGCCTGCAACAGCTTGGACACCAGATTCAGGGTATTGCTTTTTTGGCAATTGAATTTCACCCCAGAACAAAATATACCCTTTTACGGACAGATTAACACTTGGCCTGCAACAGCTGGGACACCAGATTTATTGTATTGCTTTTTTGGCAATTGAATTTAACCGCAGAACAAAATATATGTTTTGGCAGACACTATTATACTTTGCCAGCCACTACTGGAAAACCAGATTCAGGGTATTGCTATTTTGGCAATTGATTTTCACCCCAGCATAAAATATAACCTTTTACGGACAGATTAACACTTGGCCTGCAACAGCTGGGACAACAGATTCAGGGAATTGCTATTTTGGCAATTGAGTTTAACCCCAGAACAAAATATATGTTTTGGCGGACACTATTATACTTTGCCAGCCACAGCTGTAACACCAGTTTATGGTATTGCTATTTAGGTAATTGAATTTTACCCCAGAACAAAATATACCCTTTTACACACAGATTAACACTTGCCCTGCAACAGATGGGACAACAGATTCAGGGTATTGCTATGTTGGCAACTGAATTTCACCCCAGAACTAAATATATGTTTTGGCGGACACTATTATACTTTACCAGCCAGAGCTGTGACACCGGATTCATGGTATTGCTAATTTGGCAATTGAATTTCACGCCAGAACAAAATATCTGTTTTGGCAGACACTATTATACTTTGCCAGCCACTACTGGAACACCAGATTCAGTGTATTGCTATTTTGGCAATTGAATTTCACCCCAGAAGAAAATATATGTTTTGGCGGACACTATTATACTTTGCCAGCCACTACTGGAACATCAGATTCAGGGTATTGCTATTTTGGCGATTGAATTTCACCCCAGCACAAAATATACCCTTTTAAGGACAGATTAACACTTGGCCGGCAACAGCTGGGACACTAGATTCATGGTATTGCTATTTTGGCAATTGAATTTTACCCCAGAACAAAATATTCCCTTTTACGCACAGATTAACACTTGGCCTGCAACAGCTGGGACACCAGATTCAGGGTATTGCTTTTTTGGCAATTGAATTTCACCCCTGAACAAAATATACCTTTTTACGGACAGATTAACACTTGGCCTGCAACAGCTGGGACACCAGATTCAGGGTATTGCTATTTTGGCAATTGCATTTAACCACAGCACAAAATATACCCTTTTATGGACAGATTAACACTTGGCCTGCAACAGCTGGGACACTAGATTCATGGTATTGCTATTTTGGCAATTGAATTTTACCCCAGAACAAAATATACCCTTTTACGCACAGATTAACACTTGGCCTGCAATAGCTGGGGCACCAGATTCAGGGTATTGCTATTTTGGCAATTGAATTTCACCCCAGAACTAAATATATGTTTTGGCGGACACTATTATACTTTACCAGCCACAGCTGTGACCCTGGATTCATGGTATTGCTATTTTGGCAATTGAATTTCACCCCAGAACAAAATATGTGTTTTGGCAGACACTATTATACTTTGCCAGCCACTACTGGAACACCAGATTCAGGGTATTGCTATTTTGGCAATTGAATTTCACCCCAGAACAAAATATATGTTTTGGCGTACACTATTATTCTTTGCCAGCCACTACTGGAACACCAGATTCAGGGTATTGCTATTTTGCCAATTGAATTTCACCCCAGCACAAAATAAACCCTTTTACGGACAGATTAACACTTGGCCTTCAACAGCTGGGACACTAGATTCATGTTATTGCTATTTTGCCAATTGAATTTTACCCGTAACAAAATATACCCTTTTACGCACAGATTAACACTTGGCCTGCAACAGCTGGGACACCAGATTCAGGGTATTGCTATGTTGGCAATAGAATTTCACCCCAGAACTAAATATATGTTTGGTCGGACACTATAATACTTTGCCAGCCACTACTGGAACATCAGATTCAGGGTATTGCTATTTTGACATTTGAATTTCACCCCAGAACAAAATATGCCCTTTTACGGACAGATTAACACATGGCCTGCAACAGCTGGAACAACAAATTCAGGGAATTGCTATTTTGGCAATTGAGTTTAACCCCAGAACAAAATATATGTTTTGGCGGACACTATTATACTTTGCCAGCCACAGCTGTAACACCAGTTTATGGTATTGCTATTTTGGCAATTGAATTTTACCCCAGAACAAAATATATGTTTTGGCAGACACTATTATACTTTGCCAGCCACTACTGGAACACCAGATTCATGGTATTGCTATTTTGGTAATTGAATTTTACCCCAGAACAAAATATACCCTTTTACACACAGATTAACACTTGCCCTGCAACAGATGGGACAACAGATTCAGGGTATTGCTATGTTGGCAACTGAATTTCACCCCAGAACTAAATATATGTTTTGGCGGACACTATTATACTTTACCAGCCAGAGCTGTGACACCGGATTCATGGTATTGCTAATTTGGCAATTGAATTTCACGCCAGAAAAAAATATCTGTTTTGGCAGACACTATTATACTTTGCCAGCCACTACTGGAACACCAGATTCAGTGTATTGCTATTTTGGCAATTGAATTTCACCCCAGAAGAAAATATATGTTTTGGCGGACACTATTATACTTTGCCAGCCACTACTGGAACATCAGATTCAGGGTATTGCTATTTTGGCGATTGAATTTCACCCCAGCACAAAATATACCCTTTTAAGGACAGATTAACACTTGGCTGGCAACACCTGGGACACTAGATTCATGGTATTGCTATTTTGGCAATTGAATTTTACCCCAGAACAAAATATTCCCTTTTACGCACAGATTAACACTTGGCCTGCAACAGCTGGGACACCAGATTCAGGGTATTGCTATGTTGGCAATTGAATTTCACCCCAGAACTAAATATATGTTTTGGCGGACACTATTATACTTTGCCAGCCACAGCTGTGACACCGGATTCATGGTATTGCTATTTTGGCAATTGAATTTCACGCTAGAACAAAATATATGTTTTGGCAGACACTATTATACTTTGCCAGCCACTACTGTGAACACCAGATTCAGGGTATTGCTATTTTGGCAATTGAATTTTACCCCAGAACAAAATATATGTTTGGTCGGACACTATAATACTTTGCCAGCCACTACTGGAACATCAGATTCAGGGTATTGCTATTTTGACATTTGAATTTCACCCCAGAACAAAATATGCCCTTTTACATACAGATTAACACATGGCCTGCAACAGCTGGAACACCAGATTCAGGGAATTGCTATTTTGGCAATTGAATTTAACCCCAGAACAAAATATATGTTTTGGCGGACACTATTATACTTTGCCAGCCACAGCTGTGACACCAGTTTATGGTATTGCTATTTTGGCAATAGAATTTTACTCCAGAACAAAATATATGTTTTGGCAGACACTATTATACATTGCCAGCCACTACTGGAACACAAGATTCAGGGTATTCCTATTTTGGCAATTTAATTTCACCCCAGAACAAAATATACCCTTTTACGGAGAGATTAACACTTGGCCTGCAACAGCTGGGACACCAGATTCATGATATTGCTATTTTGGCAATTGAATTTCACCACAGAACAAAATATATGTTTTGGCGCACACTATTATACTTTGCCAGCCACAGCTGTGTCACCAGATTTATGGTTTTGCTATTTTGGCAATTGAATGACACCCCAGAACAAAATATATGTTTGGGCGAACACTATTATACTTTGCCAGCCACCATTGGAACACCAGATACAGGGTATTGCTATTTTGGCAATTGAATTTCACCCCAGAACAAAATAAACCCTTTTACGGACAGATTAACACTTGGCCTGCAACAGGTGGGACACCAGATTCATGGTATTGCTATTTTGGCATTGAATTTCACCCCAGAACAAAATATATGTTTTGGCGGACACTATTATACTTTGCCAGCCACAGATTTTACACCAGCTTTATAGTATTACTATTTTGGCAATTTAATTTCGCCCCAGAACAAAATATATGTTTGGGCGAACACTATTAATCCTTTGACAGCCACTACTGGAACACCAGATTAAGGGTATTGCTATTTTGGCAATTGAATTTCACCCCCGAACTAAATTAATGTTTTGGCGGACACTATTATACTTTGCCAGCCACAGCTGTGACACCAGATTCATAGTATTGCTATTTTGGCAATTGAATTTCACCGCAGAACAAAATATATGTTTTGGCAGACACTATTATAATTTGCCAGCCACTACTGGAACACCAGATTAAGGGTATTACTATTTTGGCAATTGAATTTCACCCCAGAATAAAATATACCCTTTTACGTACAGATTAAGACTTGGCCTGCAACAGCTGGGACACCAGATTTGTGGTATTGCTATTTTGGCAATTGAATTTCACCCCAGAACAAAATATATGTTTTGGCGGACACTGTTATACTTTGCCAGCCACTACTGGAACACCAGATTCAAGGTATTGCTATTTTGGCAATTGAATTTCACCCCAGCACAAAATATACCCTTTTACAGACAGATTAACATTTGGCCTGCAACAGCTGGGACACCAGATTCAGGGTATTGCTATTTTGGCAATTGAATTTCACCCCAGAACAAAATATATGTTTTGGCGGACACTATTTTACTTTGCCAGCAACAGCTGTGACACCAGATTCAGGGTATTGCTATTTTGGCAATTGAATTTCACCCCCGCACAAAATATAATCTGTTACGGACAGATTAACACTTGGCCTGCAACAGCTGGGACACTAGATTCATGTTATTGCTATTTTGCCAATTGAATTTTACCCATAACAAAATATACCCTTTTATTCACAGATTAACGCTTGGCCTGCAACAGCTGGGACATCAGATTCAGGGTATTGCTATGTTGGCAATTGAATTTCACCCCAGAACTAAATATATGTTTTGGAGGACACTATTATACTTTGCCAGCCACAGCTGTGACACCGGATTCATGGTATTGCTATTTTGGCAATTGAATTTCACCCCAGAACAAAATATACCCTTTTACGGACAGATTAACACTTGGCCTGCAACAGCTGAGACACCAGATTTATAGTATTGCTATTTTGGCAATTGAATTTAACCGCAGAACAAAATATACCCTTTTACGGACAGATTAACACTTGGCCTGCAACAGCTGGGACACTAGATTCATGGTATTGCTATTTTGGCAATTGACTTTTACACCAGAACAAAATATACCTTTTTACGCACAGATTAACACTTGGCCTGCTACAGCTGGGACACCAGATTCAGGGTATTGCTATTTTGGCAATTGAATTTCACCCCTGAACAAAATATACCCTTTTACGGACAGATTAACACTTGGCCTGCAACAGCTGGGACACCAGATTCAGGGTATTGCTATTTTGGCAATTGAATTTCACCCCAGCACAAAATATACCATTTTATGGAAAGATTAACACTTGGCCTGCAACAGCTGGGACACTAGATTCATGGTATTGCTATTTTGGCAATTGAATTTTACCCCAGAAAAAAATATACCCTTTTACGAACAGATTAACACTTGTCCTGCAACAGCTGGGGCACCAGATTCAGGGTATTGCTATGTTGGCAATTGAATTTCACCCCAGCACAAAATATACCCTTTTACGGACAGATTAACACTTGGCCTGCAACAGCTGGGACACCAGATTCAGGGTATTGCTGTGTTGGCAATTGAATTTCACCCCAGAACTAAATATATGTTTTGGCGTACACTATTTTACTTTGCCAGCCACTACTGGAACACCAGATTCAGGGTATTGCTATTTTGGCAATTGAATTTCACCCCAGCACAAAATATACCCTTTTACGGACAGATTAACACTTGGCCTGCAACAGCTGGGACACTAGATTCATGTTATTGCTATTTTGCCATTTGAATTTTACCCGTAACAAAATATACCCTTTTACGCACAGATTAACACTTGGCCTGCAACAGCTGGGACACCAGATTCAGGGTATTGCTATGTTGGCAATTGAATTTCACCCCAGAACTAAATATATGTTTTGGCAGACACTATTATACTTTACCAGCCACAGCTGTGACACCGGATTCATGGTATTGCTAATTTGGCAATTGAATTTCACCCCAGAACAAAATATATGTTTTGGCAGACACTATTATACTTTGCCAGCCACTACTGGAACACCGGATTCATGGTATTTCTATTTTGGCAATTGAATTTTACCCCAGAACAAAATATACCCTTTTACACACAGATTAACACTTGCCCTGCAACAGCTGGGACACCAGATTTAGGGTATTGCTATTTTGGCAATTGAATTTCACCCCAGAACAAAATATACCCTTTTAAGGACAGATTAACACTTGGCCTGCAAAAGCTGTGACACCAGATTTATAGTATTGCTATTTTGGCAATTGAATTTAACCCCAGAACAAAATAAATGTTTTGGCGGACACTATTATACTTTGCCAACCAGAGCTGTGACACCGGATTCATGGTATTGCTATTTTGGCAATTGAATTTCACCCCAGCACAAAATATACCCTTTTACGGACAGATTAACACTTGTCCTGCAACAGCTGGGACACAAGATTCATGTTATTGCTATTTTGCCAATTGAATTTTACCCATAACAAAATATACCCTTTTACGCACAGATTAACACTTGGCCTGCAACAGCTGGGACACCAGATTCAGGGTATTGCTATTTTGGCAATTGAATTTTACCCCAGAACAAAATATATGTTTGGTCGGACACTATAATACTTTGCCAGCCACTACTGGAACATCAGATTCAGTGTATTGCTATTTTGACATTTGAATTTCACCCCAGAACAAAATATGACCTTTTACGGACAGATTAACACATGGCCTGCAACAGCTGGAACACCAGATTCAGGGAATTGCTATTTTGGCAATTGAATTTCACCCCAGAACAAAATATATGTTTTGGCGGACACTATTATACTTTGCCAGCCACAGCTATGACACCGGTTTTATGGTATTGCTATTTTGGCAATTGAATTTTACCCCAGAACAAAATATATGTTTTGGCAGACACTATTATACATTGCCAGCCACTACTGGAACACCCGATTCAGGGTATTGCTATTTTGGCAATTGAATTTTACCCCAGAACAAAATATAAGTTTTGGCGGACACTATTATACTTTGCCAGCCACAGCTGTGACACCGGATTCATGGTATTGCTATTTTGGCAATTGAATTTCACGCTAGAACAAAGTATATGTTTTGGCAGACACTATTATACTTTGCCAGCCACTACTGGAACACCAGATTCAGGGTATTGCTATTTTGGCAATTGAATTTTACCCCAGAACAAAATATATGTTTGGTCGGACACTATAATACTTTGCCAGCCACTACTGGAACATCAGATTCAGGGTATTGCTATTTTGACATTTGAATTTCACCCCAGAACAAAATATGCCCTTTTACGGACAGATTAACACATGGCCTGCAACAGCTGGAACACCAGATTCAGGAAATTGCTATTTTGGCAATTGAATTTAACCCCAGAACAAAATATATGTTTTGGCAGACACTATTATACTTTGCCAGCCACAGCTGTGACACCAGTTTATGGTATTGCTATTTTGGCAATTGAATTTTACCCCAGAACAAAATATATGTTTTGGCAGACACTATTATACATTGCCAGCCACTACTGGAACACCAGATTCAGTTTATTGCTATTTTGACAATTGAATTTAACCCCAGCACAAAATATACCCTTTTACGGACAGATTAACACTTAGCCTGCAACAGCTGGGACACAAGATTCATGTTATTGCTATTTTGCCAATTGAATTTTATTCATAACAAAATAAATCCTTTTACGCACAGATTAACACTTGGCCTGCAACAGCTGGAACACCAGATTCAGGGTATTGCTATGTTGGCAATTGAATTTCACCCCAGAACTAAATATATGTTTTGGCGGACACTATTATACTTTGCCAGCCACAGCTGTGACACCGGATTCATGGTATTGCTATTTTGTCAATTGAATTTGACCCCAGAACAAAATATATGTTTTGGTGGACACTATTATACTTTGCCAGCCACTACTGGAACACCAGATTCAGGGTATTCCTATTTTGGCAATTGAATTTCACCCCAGCACAAAATATACCCTTTTACGGACAGATTAACACTTGGCCTGCAACAGCTGGGACACCAGATTCAGGGTATTGCTATGTTGGCATTTGAATTTCACCCCAGAACTAAATATATGTTTTGGCGGACACTATTATACTTTGCCAGCAACAGCTGTGACACCGGATTCATAGTATTGCTATTTTGGCAATTAAATTTCACCCCAGAACAAAATATATGTTTTGGTCAGACACTATTATACTTTGACAGCCACTACTGGAACACCAGATTCAGGGTATTGCTATTTTGGCAATTGAATTTCACCCCAGAACAAAATGTACCCTTTTACGGACAGATTAACACTTGGCCTGCAACAGCTGTGACACCAGATTTATGGTATTGCTATTTTGGCAATTGAATTTTACCCCAGAACAAAATAAATGTTTGGGCGAACACTATTAATCCTTTGACAGCCACTACTTGAACACCAGATTCAGGGTATTGTTATTTTGGCAATTGAATTTCACCCCCGAACTAAATATATGTTTTGGCGGACACTATTATACTTTGCCAGCCACAGCTGTGACACCAGATTCATGGTATTGCTATTTTGGCAATTGAATTTCACCCCAGAACAAAATATATGTTTTGGCGGACACTATTATCCTTTGCCAGCCACTAGCTGGAACACCAAATTCAGGGTATTGCTATTTTGGCAATTGAATTTCACCCCAGAACAAAATATATGCTTTTACGGACAGTATTAACACTTGGCCAGCAACAGCTGGGACACCAGATTCAGAGTATTACTATTTTGGCAATTGAATTTCACCCCAGAACAAAATATATGCCTTTAGCGGACACGATTAACACTTGGCCTGCAACAGCTGGGACACCAGATTCAGGGTATTGCTATTTTGGCAATTGAATTTCACCCCAGAACAAAATATATGTTTTGGCGGACACTATTATACTTTGCCAGCCACTAGCTGGAACACCAGATTCAGGGTATTGCTATTTTGGCAATTGAATTTCACCCCAGAACAAAATATATGCTTTTGCGGACACTATTAATACTTGGCCTGCAACAGCTGGGACACCAGATTCAGGGTATTGCTATTTTGGCAATTGAATTTCACCCCAGAACAAAATATACCTTTTACGGACACGATTAACACTTGGCCAGCAACAGCTGGGACACCAGATTCATGGTATTGCTATTTTGGCAATTGAATTTTACCCCAGAACAAAATATATGCTTTTACGGACACGATTAATCACTTGGCCTGCAACAGCTGGAACACCAGATTCAGGGTATTGCTATTTTGGCAATTGAATTTCACCCCAGAACTAAATATATGTTTTGGCGGACACTATTATACTTTGCCAGCCACAGCTGTGACACTAGATTCATGGTATTGCTATTTTGGCAATTGAATTTCACCCCAGAACAAAATATATGTTTTGGCGGACACTATTATACTTTGCCAGCCACTACTGGAACACCAGATTCAGGGTATTGCTATTTTGGCAATTGAATTTCACCCCAGAACAAAATATAATGTTTGTCGGACACTATAACACTTGGCCAGCAACAGCTGGAACACCAGATTCAGGGTATTACTATTTTGGCAATTGAATTTCACCCCAGAACAAAATATACCTTTATGCGGACAGATTAACACTTGGCCTGCAACAGCTGGAACACCAGATTTATGGTATTGCTATTTTGGCAATTGAATTTCACCCCAGAACAAAATATATGTTTTGGCGGACACTATTATACTTTGCCAGCCACTAGCTGGACACCAGATTCATGGTATTGCTATTTTGGCAATTGAATTTCACCCCAGAACAAAATATACCCTTTGACGGACAGTATTAACACTTGGCCTGCAACAGCTGGGACACCAGATTCAGGGTATTGCTATTTTGGCAATTGAATTTCACCCCAGAACAAAATATACGCTTTTACGGACACGATTAATACTTTGCCAGCCACAGCTGTGACACCAGATTCATGTGTATTGCTATTTTGCCAATTGAATTTCACCCAGAACAAAATATACCTTTTACGGACAGTATTAACACTTGGCCTGCAACAGCTGGGACACCAGATTCAGGGTATTGCTATGTTGGCAATTGAATTTCACCCCAGAACTAAATATATGTTTTGGCGGACACTATTATACTTTGCCAGCCACAGCTGTGACACCAGATTCATGGTATTGCTATTTTGGCAATTGAATTTCACCCCAGAACAAAATATATGTTTTGACGGACACTATTATACTTTGCCAGCCATTAGCTGGAACACCAGATATCAGGGTATTGCTATTTTGGCAATTGAATTTTACCCCAGAACAAAATATATGTTTGGTCGGACACTATAATACTTTGCCAGCCACTACTGGAACACCAGATTCAGGGTATTGCTATTTTGGCAATTGAATTTCATCCCAGCACAAAATATACCGTTTACGGACAGATTAACACTTGGCCTGCAACAGCTGGAACACCAGATTCAGAGTATTGCTATTTTGGCAATTGAATTTAACCCCAGAACAAAATATATGTTTTGGCGGACACTATTATACTTTGCCAGCCACAGCTGTGACACCAGTTTATGGTATTGCTATTTTGGCAATAGAATTTTACTCCAGAACAAAATATATGTTTTGGCAGACACTATTATACATTGCCAGCCACTACTGGAACCCCAGATTCAGGGTATTCCTATTTTGGCAATTGAATTTCACCCCAGAACAAAATATACCCTTTTACGGAGAGATTAACACTTGGCCTGCAAAAGCTGGGACACCAGATTCATGGTATTGCTATTTTGGCAATTGAATTTCACCCCAGAACAAAATATGTTTTGGCGCACACTATTTTACTTTGCCAGCCACAGCTGTGACACCAGTTTATGGTATTGCTATTTTGGCAATTGAATTTTACCCCAGAACAAAATATATGTTTTGGCAGACACTATTATACATTGCCAGCCACTACTGGAACACCAGATTCAGGGTATTGCTATTTTGGCAATTGAATTTCACCCCAGAACAAAATATACCCTTTTACGGACAGATTAACACTTGGCCTGCAACAGCTGTGACACCAGATTCATGGTATTGCTATTTTGGCAATTGAATTTCACCCCAGAACAAAATATATGTTTTGGCGCACAATATTATACATTGCCAGCCACTACTGGAACACCAGATTCAGTTTATTGCTATTTTGACAATTGAATTTAACTCCAGCACAAAATATACCCTTTTACGGACAGATTAACACTTAGCCTGCAACAGCTGGGACACAAGATTCATGTTATTGCTATTTTGCCAATTGAATTTTATTCATAACAAAATAAATCCTTTTACGCACAGATTAACACTTGGCCTGCAACAGCTGGGACACCAGATTCAGGGTATTGCTATGTTGGCAATTGAATTTCACCCCAGAACTAAATATATGTTTTGGCGGACACTATTATACTTTGCCAGCCACAGCTGTGACACTGGATTCATGGTATTGCTATTTTGTCAATTGAATTTGACCCCAGAACAAAATATATGTTTTGGTGGACACTATTATACTTTGCCAGCCACTACTGGAACATCAGATTCAGGGTATTCCTATTTTGGCAATTGAATTTCACCCCAGCACAAAATATACCCTTTTACGGACAGATTAACACTTGGCCTGCAACAGCTGGGACACCAGATTCAGGGTATTGTTATGTTGGCATTTGAATTTCACCCCAGAACTAAATATATGTTTTGGCGGACACTATTATACTTTGCCAGCAACAGCTGTGACACCGGATTCATAGTATTGCTATTTTGGCAATTAAATTTCACCCCAGAACAAAATATATGTTTTAGTCAGACACTATTATACTTTGACAGCCACTACTGGAACACCAGATTCAGGGTATTGCTATTTTGGCAATATTCATATTTTGTTCTGGGTTGAAATTCAAATGTCAAAATAGCAATTCCCAGAATCTCATGTTCCAGTAGTGGCTGGCAAAGTATTATAGAGTCCGACAAAACATATATTTTGTTCTGGGACTATAATCAATTGCCAGAACAGCAATACCCTGATTCATGGTGTTCCAGTATGTGGCAATTGAATTTCACCCAGAACAAATATATTTTGTTCGGACAGATGAAGCTCAGCCTGCAACAACTGGAACACCAGATTCGATGGCATTGCTATTTTGGCAATTGAATTAACCCCAGAACAAATATATTATGTTCTGGCGTGACACTATCAATTTGCCAGCCACAGCTGAATACCAGATTATGGTATTAGCTATTTCAGGCAAGTGAATTTATCTCAGAGTAAAGAGTATATTTGTTATGGGTACAGATTCAACTTGGAACATAGCAGTAACATGATCTGGTGTCACAGCTAGATTGCAGGCCAGTGTTAATCTGTCCGCAAAGTGTATATTTTACTCTGGAATGAATTCAATTGCCATGATAACACTATCTGAATCTTGTCCAGCCAGCAGGCTAGAGTATCATCTGATCCGTATAGGTATATTTTGTGCTATTTTGGCAATTGAATTTCACCCCAGAACAAAATATAACCTTTTACGCACAGTATTAACACTTGGCCAGCCACTAGCTGGAACATCAGATTCAGGGTATTGCTATTTTGGCAATTGAATTTCACCCCAGAACAAAATATATGTTTTAGCGGACACTATTAATACTTGGCCTGCAACAGCTGTGACACCAGATTCAGGGTATTGCTATTTTGGCAATTGAATTTCACCCCAGAACAAAATATATGTTTTGGCGGACACTATTAATACTTTGCCAGCCACTAGCTGGGACACCAGATTCAGGGTATTGCTATTTTGGCAATTGAATTTCACCCCAGAACAAAATATATGTTTTGGCGGACACTATTATACTTTGCCAGCCACTAGCTGGAACACCAGATTCAGAGTATTGCTATTTTGGCAATTGAATTTCACCCCAGAACAAAATATATGTTTTGGCGGACACTATAATACTTTGCCAGCCACTAGCTGGAACACCAGATTCAGGGTATTGCTATTTTGGCAATTGAATTTCACCCCAGAACAAAATATGACCTTTTACGGACAGATTAACACATGGCCTGCAACAGCTGGAACACCAGATTCAGGGATTGCTATTTTGGCAATTGAATTTAACCCCAGAACAAAATATATGTTTTGGCGGACACTATTATACTTTGCCAGCCACAGCTGTGACACCAGATTTATGGTATTGCTATTTTGGCAATTGAATTTCACCCTAGAACAAAATATATGTTTTGACGGACACTATTATACTTTGCCAGCCACTAGCTGGAACACCAGATTCAGGGTATTGCTATTTTGGCAATTGAATTTCACCCCAGAACAAAATATATGTTTGGTCGGACACTATAATACTTTGCCAGCCACTAGCTGGAACATCAGATTCAGTGTATTGCTATTTTGGCAATTGAATTTCACCCCAGAACAAAATATATGTTTTGACGGACACTATTAATACTTTGCCAGCCACTAGCTGGAACACCAGATTCAGGGTATTGCTATTTTGGCAATTGAATTTCACCCCAGAACAAAATATATGTTTGGCGGACACTATTATACTTTGCCAGCCACAGCTGGAACACCAGATTCATGGTATTGCTATTTTGGCAATTGAATTTCACCCCAGAACAAAATATGCCCTTTTACGGACAGATTAACACTTGGCCTGCAACAGCTGGAACACCAGATTCAGGGTATTGCTATTTTGGCAATTGAATTTCACCCCAGAACAAAATATATGTTTTGGCGGACACTATTATACTTTGCCAGCCACAGCTGTGACACCAGATTCATGGTATTGCTATTTTGGCAATTGAATTTCACCCCAGAACAAAATATATGTTTTGGCGGACACTATTATACTTTGCCAGCCACAGCTGGGACACCAGATTCATGGTATTGCTATTTTGGCAATTGAATTTCACCCCAGAACAAAATATATGTTTTGGCGGACACTATTAATACTTTGCCAGCCACTAGCTGGAACACCAGATTCAGGGTATTGCTATTTTGGCAATTGAATTTCACCCCAGAACAAAATATATGTTTTGCGGACACTATTAATACTTTGCCAGCCACAGCTGGAACACTAGATTCAGGGTATTGCTATTTTGGCAATTGAATTTCACCCCAGAACAAAATATATGTTTTGGCGGACACTATTAAACTTTGCCAGCCACAGCTGGAACACCAGATTCAGGGTATTGCTATTTTGGCAATTGAATTTCACCCCAGAACAAAATATATGTTTTGGTCGGACACTATAATACTTTGCCAGCCACTAGCTGGAACACCAGATTCAGGGTATTGCTATTTTGGCAATTG
The DNA here is from genome assembly GCA_033119425.1 of Bufotes viridis. Classification (NCBI taxonomy): domain Eukaryota; kingdom Metazoa; phylum Chordata; class Amphibia; order Anura; family Bufonidae; genus Bufotes; species Bufotes viridis. The sequence goes on along the minus strand of CM065598.1, from coordinate 3,149,305 downwards.
AATTTCACCCCAGAACAAAATATACCCTTTTACGGACAGATTAACACTTGGCCTGCAACAGCTGGAACACCAGATTCAGGGTATTGCTATTTTGGCAATTGAATTTCACCCCAGAACAAAATATATGTTTTGGCGGACACTATTATACTTTGCCAGCCACAGCTGTGACACCACGATTCATGGTATTGCTATTTTGGCAATTGAATTTCACCCCAGAACAAAATATATGTTTTGGCAGACACTATTATACTTTGCCAGCCACTAGCTGGAACACCAGATTCATGGTATTGCTATTTTGGCAATTGAATTTTACCCCAGAACAAAATATATGTTTGGTCGGACACTATAATACTTTGCCAGCCACTAGCTGGAACACCAGATTCAGGGTATTGCTATTTTGGCAATTGAATTTCACCCCAGAACAAAATATACCTTTTACGGACACGATTAACACTTGGCCTGCAACAGCTGGGACACCAGATTCAGGGTATTGCTATTTTGGCAATTGAATTTCACCCCAGAACAAAATATATGTTTTGGCGGACACTATTATACTTTGCCAGCCACAGCTGGACACCACTGATTTATGGTATTGCTATTTTGGCAATTGAATTTCACCCCAGAACAAAATATATGTTTTGGCGGACACTATTATACTCTTGGCCAGCCACAGCTGGAACACCAGATTCAGGGTATTGCTATTTTGGCAATTGAATTTCACCCCAGAACAAAATATATGTTTTGACGGACACTGATTAATACTTGGCCTGCAACAGCTGGGACACCAGATTCAGGGTATTGCTATTTTGGCAATTGAATTTCACCCCAGAACAAAATATATGTTTTGGCGGACACTATTATACTTTGCCAGCCACAGCTGGGACACCAGATTCATGGTATTGCTATTTTGGCAATTGAATTTCACCCCAGAACAAAATATATGTTTTGGCGGACACTATTAATACTTTGCCAGCCACTAGCTGGAACACCAGATTCATGGTATTGCTATTTTGGCAATTGAATTTCACCCCAGAACAAAATATATGCTTTTACGGACACTGATTAATACTTGGCCTGCAACAGCTGGGACACCAGATTCAGGGTATTGCTATTTTGGCAATTGAATTTCACCCCAGAACAAAATATATGTTTTGGCGGACACTATTATACTTTGCCAGCCACAGCTGAGACACCAGATTCATGGTATTGCTATTTTGGCAATTGAATTTCACCCCAGAACAAAATATATGTTTTGGCGGACACTATTATATCTTTGCCAGCCACAGCTGGAACACCAGATTCAGGGTATTGCTATTTTGGCAATTGAATTTCACCCCAGAACAAAATATACTGTTTTACGGACACGATTAACACTTGGCCTGCAACAGCTGGGACACTCAGATTCAGGGTATTGCTATTTTGGCAATTGAATTTCACCCCAGAACAAAATATATGTTTTGGCGGACACTATTATACTTTGCCAGCCACAGCTGAAACACTAGATTTATGGTATTGCTATTTTGGCAATTGAATTTCACCCCAGAACAAAATATATGTTTTGGCGGACACTATTAATACTTGGCCTGCCACAGCTGGGACACCAGATTCAGGGTATTGCTATTTTGGCAATTGAATTTCACCCCAGAACAAAATATATGTTTTGGCGGACACTATTATACTCTTGCCAGCCACAGCTGGGACACCAGATTCATGGTATTGCTATTTTGGCAATTGAATTTCACCCCAGAACAAAATATACTCTTTTACGGACAGATTAATACTTGGCCTGCAACAGCTGGGACACCAGATTCAGGGTATTGCTATTTTGGCAATTGAATTTCACCCCAGAACAAAATATATGTTTTGACGGACACTATTAATACTTGGCCTGCAACAGCTGGGACACCAGATTCATGGTATTGCTATTTTGGCAATTGAATTTCACCCCAGAACAAAATATATGTTTTGACGGACACTATTATACTTGGCCTGCCACAGCTGGGACACCAGATTCAGGGTATTGCTATTTTGGCAATTGAATTTCACCCCAGAACAAAATATATGTTTTGGCGGACACTATTATACTTTGCCAGCCACAGCTGGAACACCACTGATTCAGGGTATTGCTATTTTGGCAATTGAATTTCACCCCAGAACAAAATATACCCTTTTACGGACAGATTAACACTTGGCCTGCAACAGCTGGGACACCAGATTCAGGGTATTGCTATTTTGGCAATTGAATTTCACCCCAGAACAAAATATATGTTTTGGCGGACACTATTATACTTTTGCCAGCCACAGCTGAAACCACTGATTTATGGTATTGCTATTTTGGCAATTGAATTTCACCCCAGAACAAAATATATGCTTTTACGGACAGATTAATACTTGGCCTGCCACAGCTGGGACACCAGATTCAGGGTATTGCTATTTTGGCAATTGAATTTCACCCCAGAACAAAATATATGTTTTGACGGACACTATTAATACTTGGCCAGCCAACAGCTGGAACCACTAGATTCATGGTATTGCTATTTTGGCAATTGAATTTCACCCCAGAACAAAATATACCCTTTTACGGACAGATTAACACTTGGCCTGCAACAGCTGGGACACCAGATTCAGGGTATTGCTATTTTGGCAATTGAATTTCACCCCAGAACAAAATATATGTTTTGGCGGACACTATTATACTTTGCCAGCCACAGCTGAGACCACTGATTCATGGTATTGCTATTTTGGCAATTGAATTTCACCCCAGAACAAAATATATGTTTTGACGGACACTATTATACTTTGCCAGCCACAGCTGGAACACCACTGATTTAGGGTATTGCTATTTTGGCAATTGAATTTCACCCCAGAACAAAATATACCCTTTTACGGACAGATTAACACTTGGCCTGCAACAGCTGGGACACCAGATTCAGGGTATTGCTATTTTGGCAATTGAATTTCACCCCAGAACAAAATATATGTTTTGGCGGACACTATTATACTTTGCCAGCCACAGCTGAAACCACTGATTTATGGTATTGCTATTTTGGCAATTGAATTTCACCCCAGAATTAAATATACCCTTTTACGGACAGATTAACACTTGGCCTGCCACAGCTGGGACACCAGATTCAGGGTATTGCTATTTTGGCAATTGAATTTCACCCCAGAACAAAATATATGTTTTGATGGACACTATTATACTTTGCCAGCTACAGCTGAAACCCCTGATTTATGGTATTGCTATTTTGGCAATTGAATTTCACCCCAGAACAAAATATACCCTTTTACGGAGAGATTACACTTGGCCTGCCAAAGCTGGGACACCAGATTCAGGGTTTCGCTATTTTGGCAATTGAATTTCACCCCAGAACAAAATATATGTTTTGGCGGACACTATTATACTTTGCCAGCCACAGCTGAAACCACTGATTTATGGTATTGCTATTTTGGCAATTGAATTTCACCCCAGAACAAAATATACCCTTTTTACGGGCAGATTAACACTTGGCCTGCCACAGCTTGGACACCAGATTCAGGGTTTTGCTATTTTGGCAATTTAATTTCACCCCAGAACAAAATATTTGTTTTGGCGGACACTATTATACTTTTCCAGCCAGAGCTGAAACCACTGATTTATGGTATTGCTATTTTGGCAATTGAATTTCACCCCAGAATTAAATATACCCTTTTACGGACAGATTAACACTCGGCCTGCCACAGCTGGGACACCAGATTCAGGGTATTGCTATTTTGGCAATTTAATTTCACCCCAGAACAAAATATATGTTTTGACGGACACTATTATACTTTGCCAGCCACAGCTGAAACCACTGATTTATGGTATTGCTATTTTGGCAATTGAATTTCACCCCAGAACAAAATATACCCTTTTACGGAGAGATTACCACTTGGCCTGCCACAGTTGGGACACCAGATTCAGGGTATTGCTATTTTGGCAATTGAAGTTCACCCCAGAACAAAATATATGTTTTGATGGACACTGTTATACTTTGCCAGCCACAGCTGAAACCCCTGATTTATGGTATTGCTATTTTGGCAATTGAATTTCACCCCAGAACAAAATATACCCTTTTAGCGGACACGATTAACACTTGGCCTGCCACTAGCTGGGACACCAGATTCAGGGTATTGCTATTTTGGCAATTGAATTTCACCCCAGAACAAAATATATGTTTTGACGGACACTATTATACTTTGCCAGCCACAGCTGAAACCATCTGATTTATGGTATTGCTATTTTGGCAATTGAATTTCACCCCAGAACAAAATATACCCTTTACGGACAGATTAACACTTGGCCTGCAACAGCTGGGACACCAGATTCAGGGTATTGCTATTTTGGCAATTGAATTTCACCCCAGAACAAAATATATGCTTTTGACGGACACGATTAACACTTGGCCTGCAACAGCTGGGACACCAGATTCATGGTATTGCTATTTTGGCAATTGAATTTCACCCCAGAACAAAATATATGTTTTAGCGGACACTATTATACTTTGCCAGCCACAGCTGGGACACCAGATTCATGGTATTGCTATTTTGGCAATTGAATTTCACCCCAGAACAAAATATATGTTTTGGCGGACACTATTATACTTTGCCAGCCACAGCTGAAACCACTAGATTTATGGTATTGCTATTTTGGCAATTGAATTTCACCCCAGAACAAAATATACCCTTTTACGGACAGATTAACACTTGGCCTGCAACAGCTGGGACACCAGATTCAGGGTATTGCTATTTTGGCAATTGAATTTCACCCCAGAACAAAATATATGTTTTGGCGGACACTATTATACTTTGCCAGCCACAGCTGAAACCACTGATTTATGGTATTGCTATTTTGGCAATTGAATTTCACCCCAGAACAAAATATATCCTTGTACGGACACTATTAATCCTTGGCCTGCCACAGCTGGGACACCAGATTCAGGGTATTGCTATTTTGGCAATTGAATTTCACCCCAGAACAAAATATATGTTTTGGCGGACACTATTATACTTTGCCAGCCACAGCTGGAAACCACTGATTTATGGTATTGCTATTTTGGCAATTGAATTTCACCCCAGAACAAAATATACGCTTTTGACGGACAGTATTAACACTTGGCCTGCCACTAGCTGGAACACCAGATTCAGGGTATTGCTATTTTGGCAATTGAATTTCACCCCAGAACAAAATATATGTTTTGACGGACACTATTATACTTTGCCAGCCACAGCTGAAACCACTGATTTATGGTATTGCTATTTTGGCAATTGAATTTCACCCCAGAACAAAATATACCCTTTTACGGACAGATTAACACTTGGCCTGCAACAGCTGGGACACTAGATTCATGGTATTGCTATTTTGGCAATTGAATTTCACCCCAGAACAAAATATACCCTTTACGGACAGATTAACACTTGGCCTGCAACAGCTGGGACACCAGATTCAGGGTATTGCTATTTTGGCAATTGAATTTCACCCCAGAACAAAATATATGTTTTGGCGGACACTATTATACTTTGCCAGCCACAGCTGAAACCACTGATTCATGGTATTGCTATTTTGGCAATTGAATTTCACCCCAGAACAAAATATATGTTTTGACGGACACTATTATACTTTGCCAGCCACTAGCTGGAACACCAGATTCAGGGTATTGCTATTTTGGCAATTGAATTTCACCCCAGAACAAAATATATGTTTTGACGGACACTATTATACTTTGCCAGCCACAGCTGGAACACCAGATTCAGGGTATTGCTATTTTGGCAATTGAATTTCACCCCAGAACAAAATATACCCTTTTACGGACAGATTAACACTTGGCCTGCAACAGCTGGGACACTAGATTCATGGTATTGCTATTTTGGCAATTGAATTTCACCCCAGAACAAAATATACCCTTTTACGGACAGATTAACACTTGGCCTGCAACAGCTGGGACACCAGATTCAGGGTATTGCTATTTTGGCAATTGAATTTCACCCCAGAACTAAATATATGTTTTGGCGGACACTATTATACTTTGCCAGCCACAGCTGTGACCACTGGATTCATGGTATTGCTATTTTGGCAATTGAATTTCACCCCAGAACAAAATATATGTTTTGACGGACACTATTATACTTTGCCAGCCACTAGCTGGAACACCAGATTCAGGGTATTGCTATTTTGGCAATTGAATTTCACCCCAGAACAAAATATATGTTTGGTCGGACACTATAATACTTTGCCAGCCACTAGCTGGAACATCAGATTCAGGGTATTGCTATTTTGGCATTTGAATTTCACCCCAGAACAAAATATGCCCTTTTACGGACAGATTAACACTTGGCCTGCAACAGCTGGAACACCAGATTCAGGGTATTGCTATTTTGGCAATTGAATTTCACCCCAGAACAAAATATATGTTTTGGCGGACACTATTATACTTTGCCAGCCACAGCTGTGACACCAGATTTATGGTATTGCTATTTTGGCAATTGAATTTTACCCCAGAACAAAATATATGTTTTGGCAGACACTATTATACTTTGCCAGCCACTAGCTGGAACACCAGATTCATGGTATTGCTATTTTGGCAATTGAATTTCACCCCAGAACAAAATATACCCTTTAACGGACAGATTAACACTTGGCCTGCAACAGCTGGGACACCAGATTCATGGTATTGCTATTTTGGCAATTGAATTTCACCCCAGAACAAAATATATGTTTTGACGGACACTATTATACTTTGCCAGCCACAGCTGTGACACCAGATTCATGGTATTGCTATTTTGGCAATTGAATTTCACCCCAGAACAAAATATATGTTTTGGCAGACACTATTATACTTTGCCAGCCACTAGCTGGAACACCAGATTCATGGTATTGCTATTTTGGCAATTGAATTTCACCCCAGAACAAAATATATGTTTTGACGGACACTATTATCACTTTGCCAGCCACTAGCTGGAACACCAGATTCAGTGTATTGCTATTTTGGCAATTGAATTTCACCCCAGCACAAAATATACCGTTTTACGGACAGATTAACACTTAGCCAGCAACAGCTGGGACACTAGATTCATGGTATTGCTATTTTGGCAATTGAATTTTACCCCAGAACAAAATATATCCTTTTACGGACAGATTAACACTTGGCCTGCAACAGCTGGGACACCAGATTCAGGGTATTGCTATGTTGGCAATTGAATTTCACCCCAGAACTAAATATATGTTTTGGCGGACACTATTATACTTTGCCAGCCACAGCTGTGACCACTGATTCATGGTATTGCTATTTTGGCAATTGAATTTCACCCCAGAACAAAATATATGTTTTGGCGGACACTATTATACTTTGCCAGCCACTAGCTGGAACACCAGATTCAGGGTATTGCTATTTTGGCAATTGAATTTCACCCCAGAACAAAATATATGTTTGGTCGGACACTATTATACTTTGCCAGCCACTAGCTGGAACCACCAGATTCATGGTATTGCTATTTTGGCAATTGAATTTCACCCCAGAACAAAATATGCCCTTTACGGACAGATTAACACTTGGCCTGCAACAGCTGGGACACCAGATTCAGGGTATTGCTATTTTGGCAATTGAATTTCACCCCAGAACAAAATATATGTTTTGGCGGACACTATTATACTTTGCCAGCAACAGCTGTGACACTGGATTCATAGTATTGCTATTTTGGCAATTGAATTTCACCCCAGAACAAAATATATGTTTTGGCAGACACTATTATACTTTGCCAGCCACTACTGGAACACCAGATTCAGGGTATTGCTATTTTGGCAATTGAATTTCACCCCAGAACAAAATATACCCTTTTACGGACAGATTAACACTTGGCCTGCAACAGCTGGGACACCAGATTCATGGTATTGCTATTTTGGCAATTGAATTTCACCCCAGAACAAAATATATGTTTGGCGGACACTATTAATACTTTGCCAGCCACTAGCTGGAACACCAGATTCATGGTATTGCTATTTTGGCAATTGAATTTCACCCCAGAACAAAATATACCCTTTACGGACAGATTAACACTTGGCCTGCAACAGCTGGACACCAGATTCATGGTATTGCTATTTTGGCAATTGAATTTCACCCAGAACAAAATATATGTTTTGCGGACACTATTATACTTTGCCAGCCACAGCTGAGACACTAGATTCATGGTATTGCTATTTTGGCAATTGAATTTCACCCCAGAACAAAATATATGTTTTGACGGACACTATTATCACTTTGCCAGCCACTAGCTGGAACACCAGATTCAGGGTATTGCTATTTTGGCAATTGAATTTCACCCCAGAACAAAATATATCGTTTTGCGGACACGATTAATACTTTGCCAGCCACAGCTGGAACACCAGATTCATGGTATTGCTATTTTGGCAATTGAATTTCACCCCAGAACAAAATATACCCTTTACGGACAGATTAACACTTGGCCTGCAACAGCTGGGACACCAGATTCATGGTATTGCTATTTTGGCAATTGAATTTCACCCCAGAACAAAATATATGTTTTGGCGGACACTATTATACTTTGCCAGCCACTAGCTGGAACACCAGATTCATAGGTATTGCTATTTTGGCAATTGAATTTCACCCCAGAACAAAATATACCCTTTACAGACAGATTAACACTTGGCCTGCAACAGCTGGGACACCAGATTCAGGGTATTGCTATTTTGGCAATTGAATTTCACCCCAGAACAAAATATATCCTTTGACGGACACGATTAACACTTGGCCTGCCACAGCTGTGACACCAGATTTATGGTATTGCTATTTTGCAATTGAATTTCACCCCAGAACAAAATATACCCTTTTACGGACAGATTAACACTTGGCCTGCAACAGCTGGGACACCAGATTCAGGGTATTGCTATGTTGGCAATTGAATTTCACCCCAGAACTAAATATATGTTTTGGCGGACACTATTATACTTTGCCAGCCACAGCTGTGACACCGATTCATGGTATTGCTATTTTGGCAATTGAATTTCACCCCAGAACAAAATATATGTTTTGGCGGACACTATTATACTTTGCCAGCCACTACTGGAACACCAGTATTCAGGGTATTGCTATTTTGGCAATTGAATTTCACCCCAGAACAAAATATATGTTTGGTCGGACACTATAATACTTTGCCAGCCACTAGCTGGAACATGAGATTCATGGGTATTGCTATTTTGACATTTGAATTTCACCCCAGAACAAAATATGCCCTTTTACGGAAAGATTAACACTTGGCCTGAAACAGCTGGAACACCAGATTCAGGGTATTGCTATTTTGGCAATTGAATTTAACCCCAGAACAAAATATATGTTTTGGCGGACACTATTATACTTTGCCAGCCACAGCTGTGACACTGGATTTATGGTATTGCTATTTTGGCAATTGAATTTCAAGCTAGAACAAAATATATGTTTTGGCAGACACTATTATACTTTGCCAGCCACTACTGGAACACCAGATTCAGGGTATTGCTATTTTGGCAATTGAATTTTACCACAGAACAAAATATATGTTTTGGCGGACACTATTATACTTTGCCAGCCACAGCTGTGACACCGGATTCATGGTATTGCTATTTTGGCAATTGAATTTCACGCCAGAACAAAGTATATGTTTTGGCAGACACTATTTACTTTGCCAGCTACTACTGGAACACCAGATTCAGGGTATTGCTATTTTGGCAATTGAATTTTACCCCAGAACAAAATATATGTTTGGTCGGACACTATAATACTTTGCCAGCCACTAATGGAACATCAGATTCAGTGTATTGCTATTTTGACATTTGAATTTCACCCCAGAATAAAATATGACCTTTTACGGACAGATTAACACATGGCCTGCAACAGCTGGAACACCAGATTCAGGGAATTGCTATTTTGGCAATTGAATTTAACCCCAGAACAAAATATATGTTTTGGCGGACACTATTATACTTTGCCAGCCACAGCTGTGACACTGGATTTATGGTATTGCTATTTTGGCAATTGAAATTCACGCTAGAACAAAATATATGTTTTGGCAGACACTATTATACTTTGCCAGCCACTACTGGAACACCAGATTCAGGGTATTGCTATTTTGGCAATTGAATTTTACCCCAGAACAAAATATATGTTTGGTCGGACACTATAATACTTTTCCAGCCACTACTGGAACATCAGATTCAGTGTATTGCTATTTTGGCAATTGAATTTCACCCCAGTACAAAATATATGTTTTGGCGGACACTATTATACTTTGCCAGCCACTACTGGAACACCAGCATCAGGGTATTGCTATTTTGGCAATTGAATTTTACCCCAGAACAAAATATATGTTTGGTCGGACTCTATAATACTTTGCCAGCCACTACTGGAACATCAGATTCTGGGAATTGCTATTTTGACATTTGAATTTTACCCCAGAACAAAATATGCCCTTTTACGGACAGATTAACACATGGCCTGAAACAGCTGGAACACCAGATTCAGGGTATTGCTATTTTGGCAATTGAATTTAACCCCAGAACAAAATATATGTTTTGGCGGACACTATTATACTTTGCCAGCCACAGCTGTGACACCGGATTCATGGTATTGCTATTTTGGCAATTGAATTTCACACTAGAACAAAGTATATGTTTTGGCAGACACTATTATACTTTGCCAGCCACTACTGGAACACCAGATTCAGGGTATTGCTATTTTGGCAATTGAATTTTACCCCAGAACAAAATATATGTTTGTCGGACACTATAATACTTTGCCAGCCACTACTGGAACATCAGATTCAGTGTATTGCTATTTTGACATTTGAATTTCACCCCAGAACAAAATATGACCTTTACGGACAGATTAACACATGGCCTGCAACAGCTGGAACACCAGATTCAGGGATTGCTATTTTGGCAATTGAATTTAACCCCAGAACAAAATATATGTTTTGGCGGACACTATTATACTTTGCCAGCCACAGCTGTGACACCGGATTTATGGTATTGCTATTTTGGCAATTGAATTTAACGCTAGAACAAAATATATGTTTTGGCAGACACTATTATACTTTGCCAGCCACTACTGGAACACCAGATTCAGGGTATTGCTATTTTGGCAATTGAATTTTACCCCAGAACAAAATATATGTTTGGTCGGACACTATAATACTTTGCCAGCCACTACTGGAACATCAGATTCAGTGTATTGCTATTTTGACATTTGAATTTCAACCCAGAACAAAATAATACGGACAGATTAACACATGGCCTGCAACAGCTGGAACACCAGATTCAGGGAATTGCTATTTTGGCAATTGAATTTAACACCAGAACAAAATATATGTTTTGGCGGACACTATTATACTTTGCCAGCCACAGCTATGACACCAGTTTATGGTATTGCTATTTTGGCAATTGAATTTTACCCCAGAACAAAATATACCCTTTTACACACAGATTAACACTTGGCCTGCAACAGCTGGGACACCAGATTCAGTGTATTGCTATGTTGGCAATTGAATTTCACTCCAGAACTAAATATATGTTTTGGCGGACACTATTATACTTTACCAGCCACAGCTGTGACACCAGATTCAGGGTATTGCTATGTTGGCAATTGAATTTCACCCCAGAACTAAATATATGTTTTGGCGGACACTATTATACTTTGCCAGCCACAGCTGTGACACCGGATTCATGGTATTGCTATTTTGGCAATTGAATTTAACCCCAGAACAAAATATATGTTTTGGCGGACACTATTATACATTGCCAGCCACTACTGGAACACCAGATTCATGGTATTGCTATTTTGGCAATTGAATTTCACCCCAGAACAAAATAAACCCTTTTACGGACAGATTAATACTTGGCCTGCAACAGCTTGGACTCCAGATTCAGGGTATTGCTATTTTGGCAATTGAATTTCACCCCAGAACAAAATATATGTTTTGGCGGACACTATTATATTTTGCCAGCCACAGATGTTACACCAGATTTATGGTATTACTATTTTGGCAATTTTATTTCACCCCATAACAAAATATATGTTTGGGCGGACACTATTAATCCTTTGATCGCCACTACTGGAACACCAGATTCAGGGTATTGCTATTTTGGCAATTGAATTTCACCCCAGAACAAAATATATGTTTTGGCCGACACTATTATCCTTTGCCAGCCACTACTGGAACACCAGATTCAGGGTATTGCTATTTTGGCAATTGAATTTCACCCCAGAACAAAATATACCCTTTTACGCACAGATTAACACTTGGCCTGCAACAGCTGGGACAGTAGATTCATGTTATTGCTATTTTGCCAATTGAATTTTACCCATAACAAAATATACCCTTTTACGCACAGATTAACACTTGGCCTGAAACAGCTGGGACACCAGATTCAGGGTATTGCTATGTTGGCAATTGAATTTCACCCCAGAACTAAATATATGTTTTGGCGGACACTATTATACTTTACCAGCCACAGCTGTGACACCGGATTCATGGTATTGCTATTTTGGCAATTGAATTTCACGCTAGAACAAAATATATGTTTTGGCAGACACTATTATACTTTGCCAGCCACTACTGGTACATCAGATTCAGGGTATTGCTATTTTGGCAAATTAATTTTACCCCAGAACAAAATATATGTTTTGGCAGACACTATTATACTTTGCCAGCCACTACTGGTACATCAGATTCAGGGTATTGCTATTTTGACATTTGAATTTCACCCCAGAACAAAATATGCCCTTTTACGGACAGATTAAAACATGGCCTGCAACAGCTGGAACACCAGATTCAGGGAATTGCTATTTTGGCAATTGAATTTAACCCCAGAACAAAATATATGTTTTGGCGGACACTATTATTCTTTGCCAGCCACAGCTGTGACACCAGTTTATGGTATTGCTATTTTGGCAATTGAATTTTACCCCAGAACAAAATATGACCTTTTACGGACAGATTAACACATGGCCTGCAACAGCTGGAACACCAGATTCAGGGAATTGCTAATTTGGCAATTGAATTTAACCCCAGAACAAAATATATGTTTTGGCGGACACTATTATACTTTGCCAGCCACTACTGGAACACCAGATTCAGGGTATTGCTATTTTGGCAATTGAATTTTACCCCAGAACAAAATATATGTTTGGTCGGACACTATAATACTTTTCCAGCCACTACTGGAACATTAGATTCAGTGTATTGCTATTTTGGCAATTGAATTTCACCCCAGAACAAAATATATGTTTTGGCGGACACTATTAAACTTTGCCAGCCACTACTGGAACACCAGTATCAGGGTATTGCTATTTTGGCAATTGAATTTTACCCCAGAACAAAATATATGTTTGGTCGGACTCTATAATACTTTGCCAGACACTACTGGAACATCAGATTCTGGGAATTGCTATTTTGACATTTGAATTTCACCCCAGAACAAAATATGCCCTTTTACGGACAGATTAACACATGGCCTGAAACAGCTGGAACACCAGATTCAGGGTATTGCTATTTTGGCAATTGAATTTAACCCCAGAACAAAATATATGTTTTGGCGGACACTATTATACTTTGCCAGCCACAGCTGTGACACCGGATTCATGGTATTGCTATTTTGGCAATTGAATTTCACGCTAGAACAAAAAATATGTTTTGGCAGACACTACTATACTTTGCCAGCCACTACTGGAACACCAGTTTCAGGGTATTGCTATTTTGGCAATTGAATTTTACCCCAGAACAAAATATATGTTTGGTCGGACACTATAATACTTTGCCAGCCACTACTGGAACATCAGATTCAGGGTATTGCTATTTTGACATTTGAATTTCACCCCAGAACAAAATATGCCCTTTTACGGACAGATTAACACATGGCCTGCAACAGCTGGAACACCAGATTCAGGGAATTGCTATTTTGGCAATTGAATTTAATCGCAGAACAAAATATATGTTTTGGCGGACACTATTATACTTTGCCAGCCACAGCTGTGACACCAGTTTATGGTATTGCTAATTTTGGCAATTGAATTTTACCCCAGAACAAAATATATGTTTTGGCAGACACTATTATACTTTGCCAGCCACTACTGGAACACCGGATTCATGGTATTGCTATTTTGGCAATTGAATTTTACCCCAGAACAAAATATACCCTTTTACACACAGATTAACACTGGGCCTGCAACAGCTGGGACACCAGATTCAGGGTATTGCTATGTTGGCAATTGAATTTCACCCCAGAACTAAATATATGTTTTGGCAGACACTATTATACTTTACCAGCCACAGCTGTGACACCGGATTCATGGTATTGCTAATTTGGCAATTGAATTTCACCCCAGAACAAAATATATGTTTTGGCAGACACTATTATACTTTGCCAGCCACTACTGGAACACCAGATTCAGGGTATTGCTATTTTGGCAATTGAATTTCACCCCAGAAGAAAATATATGTTTTGGCGGACACTATATTACTTTGCCAGCCACTACTGGAACACCAGATTCAGGGTATTGCTATTTTGGCGATTGAATTTCATCCCAGCACAAAATATACCCTTTTACGGACAGATTAACACTTGGCCTGCAACAGCTGGGACACCAGATTTATAGTATTGCTATTTTGGCAATTGAATTTAACCGCAGAACAAAATATATGTTTTGGCAGACACTATTATACTTTGCCAGCCACTACTGGAAAACCAGATTCAGGGTATTGCTATTTTGGCAATTGATTTTCACCCCAGCATAAAATATAACCTTTTACGGACAGATTAACACTTGGCCTGCAACAGCTTGGACACCAGATTCAGGGTATTGCTATTTTGGCAATTGAATTTCACCCCTGAACAAAATATACCCTTTACGGACAGATTAACACTTGGCCTGCAACAGCTGGGACACCAGATTCAGGGTATTGCTATTTTGGCAATTGCATTTAACCACAGCACAAAATATACACTTTTATGGACAGATTAACACTTGGCCTGCAACAGCTGGGACACCAGATTCAGGGTATTGCTATGTTGGCAATTGAATTTCACCCCAGAACTAAATATATGTTTTGGCGGACACTATTATACTTTACCAGCCACAGCTGTGACACCGGATTCATGGTATTGCTATTTTGGCAATTGAATTTCACCCCAGAACAAAATATGTGTTTTGGCAGACACTATTATACTTTGCCAGCCACTACTGGAACACCAGATTCATGGTATTGCTATTTTGCCAATTGAATTTCACCCCAGAACAAAATATATGTTTTGGCGTACACTATTATTCTTTGCCAGCCACTACTGGAACACCAGATTCAGGGTATTGCTATTTTGCCAATTGAATTTCACCCCAGTACAAAATAAACCCTTTTACGCACAGATTAACACTTGGCCTGCAACAGCTGGGACACCAGATTCAGGGTATTGCTATGTTGGCAATTGAATTTCACCCAAGAACTAAATATATGTTTTGGCGGACACTATTATACTTTGCCAGCCATAGCTGTGACACCGGATTCATGGTATTGCTATTTTGGCAATTGAATTTCACGCTAGAACAAAATATATGTTTTGGCAGACACTACTATACTTTGCCAGCCACTACTGGAACACCAGATTCAGGGTATTGCTATTTTGGCAATTGAATTTTACCCCAGAACAAAATATATGTTTTGGCAGACACTATTATACTTTGCCAGCCACAGCTGTGACACCGGATTCATGGTATTGCTATTTTGGTAATTGAATTTTACCCCAGAACAAAATATACCCTTTTACACACAGATTAACACTTGCCCTGCAACAGCTGGGACATCAGATTCAGGGTATTGCTATGTTGGCAACTGAATTTCACCCCAGAACTAAATATATGTTTTGGCGGACACTATTAAACTTTACCAGCCACAGCTGTGACACCGGATTCATGGTATTGCTAATTTGGCAATTGAATTTAACGCTAGAACAAAATATCTGTTTTGGCAGACACTATTATACTTTGCCAGCCACTACTGGAACATCAGATTCAGTGTATTGCTATTTTGGCAATTGAATTTCACCCCAGCACAAAATATACCCTTTTAAGGACAGATTAACACTTGGCCGGCAACAGCTGGGACACTAGATTCATGGTATTGCTATTTTGGCAATTGAATTTTACCCCAGAACAAAATATTCCCTTTTACGCACAGATTAACACTTGGCCTGCAACAGCTGGGACACCAAATTCAGGGTATTGCTATGTTGGCAATTGAATTTCACCCCAGAACTAAATATTTGTTTTGGCGGACACTATTATACTTTGCCAGCCACAGCTGTGACACTGGATTCATGGTATTGCTATTTTGGCAATTGAATTTCACGCTAGAACAAAATATATGTTTTGATGGACACTATTATTCTTTGCCAGCCACTACTGGAACACCAGATTCAGGGTATTGCTATTTTGGCAATTGAATTTTACCCCAGAACAAAATATATGTTTGGTCGGACACTATAATACTTTGCCAGCCACTACTGGAACATCAGATTAAGGGTATTGCTATTTTGACATTTCAATTTCACCCCAGAACAAAAAATGCCCTTTTACATACAGATTAACACATGGCCTGAAACAGCTGGAACACCAGATTCAGGGTATTGCTATTTTGGCAATTGAATTTAACCCCAGAACAAAATATATGTTTTGGCGGACACTATTATACTTTGCCAGCCACAGCTGTGACACCAGTTTATGGTATTGCTAATTTTGGCAATTGAATTTTACCCCAGAACAAAATATATGTTTTGGCAGACACTATTATACTTTGCCAGCCACTACTGGAACACCGGATTCATGGTATTGCTATTTTGGCAATTGAATTTTACCCCAGAACAAAATATACCCTTTTACGGAGAGATTAACACTTGGCCTGCAACAGCTGGGACACCAGATTCATGGTATTGCTATTTTGGCAATTGAATTTCACCCCAGAACAAAATATATGTTTTGGCGCACACTATTATACTTTGCCAGCCACAGCTGTGACACCAGTTTATGGTATTGCTATTTTGGCAATTGAATTTTACCCCAGAACAAAATATATGTTTTGGCAGACACTATTATACATTGCCAGCCACTACTGGAACACCAGATTCAGGGTATTGCTATTTTGGCAATTGAATTTCACCCCAGAACAAAATATACCCTTTACGGACAGATTAACACTTGGCCTGCAACAGCTGGGACACCAGATTTATAGTATTGCTATTTTGGCAATTAAATTTCACCCCAGAACAAAATAAATGTTTTGGCGGACACTATTATAGTTTGCCAGCCACTACTGGAACACCAGATTCAGTTTATTGCTATTTTGACAATTGAATTTAACCCCAGCACAAAATATACCCTTTTACGGACAGATTAACACTTAGCCTGCAACAGCTGGAACACAAGATTCATGTTATTGCTATTTTGCCAATTAAATTTTATTCATAACAAAATAAATCCTTTTACGCACAGATTAACACTTGGCCTGCAACAGCTGGGACACCAGATTTATGGTATTGCTATTTTGGCAATTGAATTTTACCCCAGAACAAAATAAATGTTTGGGCGAACACTATTAATCCTTTGACAGCCACTACTTGAACACCAGATTCAGGGTATTGTTATTTTGGCAATTGAATTTCACCCCGAACTAAATATATGTTTTGGCGGACACTATTATACTTTGCCAGCCACAGCTGTGACACCAGATTCATAGTATTGCTATTTTGGAAATTGAATTTCACCCCAGAACAAAATATATGTTTTGGCAGACACTATTATCCTTTGCCAGCCACTACTGGAACACCAAATTCAGGGTATTGCTATTTTGGCAATTGAATTTCATCCCAGAACAAAATATAACCTTTTACGGACAGATTAACACTTGGCCAGCAACAGCTGGGACACCAGATTTAGGGTATTACTATTTTGGCAATTGAATTTCACCCCAGAAGAAAATATACCCTTGTACGTACAGATTAACACTTGGCCTGCAACAGCTGTGACACCAGATTTATGGTATTGTTATTTTGGCAATTGAATTTCACCCCAGAACAAAATATATGTTTTGGCGGACACTGTTATACTTTGCCAGCCACTACTGGAACACCAGATTCAAGGTATTGCTATTTTGGCAATTTAATTTCACCCCAGCACAAAATATACCCTTTTACGGACAGATTAACACTTGGCCTGCAACAGCTGGGACACCAGATTCAGGGTATTGCTATTTTGGCAATTGAATTTCACCCCAGAACAAAATATACCCTTTTACGGACAGATTAACACTTGGCCTGCAACAGCTGTGACACCAGATTCATGTTATTGCTATTTTCCAATTGAATTTTACCCATAACAAAATATACCCTTTTACGCACAGATTAACACTTGGCCTGCAACAGCTGGGACACCATATTCAGGGTATTGCTATGTTGGCAATTGAATTTCACCCCAGAACTAAATATATGTATTGGTGGACACTATTATACTTTGCCAGCCACAGCTGTGACACCGGATTCATGGTA